>SWDC01000004.1:0-360608 GCA_004919715.1 Linderniella brevidens
TGCAAAATAGAGAAAGAATTAGAGGCCAACCCAACCTCCTCATGCACGGGCACCACCTGCGAATGTGGCTCTGTGGTCCGAGACGATGTCGACGATCCTCCAGCATACTCCGTTGACCGGGCCAGTTTTCCACCATTCACTGCCCATCCCGTGGTTCCACCCTCACGGCTTTGCCATTTGCACCCACCTGCCTCCACTCTACACGTGCGCTAGAATCACCGCCCTCCATTTCCCAGGAGTTTGTCTCATTGTACCCGCATGATGATCGTTTTCTTGTACTACAATCTATATGTCGACTTCTCTACGCAGCGGCGGTAGCAATGGAGCAATCGGCCCTAGCACAACGGGCCAAAATGACTTGGCTCAAAGAAGGCGACCGCTGCTCCGCATTTTTCTTCAAGAAGGTTGTCATACGTCGAGTGAGAAACCGTATTTTCTCGCTTGGGGATGATGCTGGGAACTTAATTGAAGGGGAGCTACAGGTAAAGGGCGAGCTTCTTAGACACTACAGCACCTCTTGGGTACGACAGCTCGGAGCGGCCCGCTGGATCGCTCTCCTATCTATGTGGCCATATCTCCACTTTACCCACTCACGCACCGGGATATCTACTGGCTCATCGACGAATGTGAGATTAAGCTGGCGCTTTAATCTATTGCAGATGACAAAGCACCGGTCCAGATGGTTTCACTTCGGCTTTCTATAAAGCCGCTTGGCCTATTATTGGAGGGGACATCATTTCCGCTATTCAAGAATTTTTTCGTACATGCCATCTTCTGAGGGAGCTGAATACTACACTTCTTACGCTGATCCCTAAGCGGGACTCCGCACGACAACCTGCTGACTTTCGGCCTATCGTGCTGTAATGTCTTATACAAGATTATTTCAAAGATCTTGGCTAATCGTCTGAAGACTTATCTCCCATGCTAGTGGAGATGTCTCCAGGACTGCATTTATCCCTGGTCGCAGGATCAATGATATATTTTCCTCGCTCATGAGTTATGCTCTGGCTACCGGAATCAGAGCTTACCGGCACGGGCTACGCTGAAGGTTGACTTGGCAAAGGCATACGATCATGTCGAGTGGGACTTTTTAGTGTGTGTGTTGGAGGTCATGGGTTTTCCTTCGCGGTTCGTTGATGGATCCAGGTGTGTTTGACGACTGCTTATTACTCGATCAATATCAATGGTAGAGCGGAGGGGTATTTTCCGGGACGGCGGGGTCTTCGTCAGGGCGATCATATATCTCCGTATCTTTTTACGTGGGCCATGGAGGTGCTTCAAGGTATTCTTCGGAACAAGATTCATTCGGAGGGGAGATTTACTTTCCATTGGAGATGCGAGCCTTCCCATATTTTCATGCTGACATTTGCCGACGGTCTTCTTCTTTTCAGTCACACGGACACTGAATCCATCCAGACTTTCCGAGCAGGGTTGGATGAATTTGCGATACTCTCGGAATTAAGAGCAAACCCTGGAAAGAGCGAGATGTTTCTTTCCAAACGGGCGAGCGGTTGCCAACCCTTATTATCTATTATGGGTTTTCCTTTAGGCTATTTACTAGTGAGGTATTTGGGTGTCCCGTCACTTACATCACGACTAACTATTCAGGACTGTACTCCACTTCTACAGCGCATTGACCAACGCTTAGGCTCTTGGCTCAATCGCTCTCTTTCATATGATGAGAGGGTACAGTTGATCCGTTCAGTCCTTGCTGCGCTGCTTGGGTATTGGTCCGGGGTGTTCATCCTGCCCAAAGGCGTTATTAGAGTAATTGAGCAACGATTCAGATCGTTCCTGTGGGCGGGTTCTGCAGCCAAGGTTGCTTGGGATGATGTATGTCTCCCGGTTGATGAGGGTGGTTTGGGCATTCGCTCGCTTGTGAACAACAACAAGGCCCTTCTTCTTAAGCACCTAAGGAGTATTCTGACCAAGGATCCCAACTCTATTTCGGTATCGTGGCTTCTTCAGACGCGGCTGCAAAATCGCTCGTTGTGGGCTGTATCAAGAACCGCCCAATCGGCGTGGAGTTGGAGGAAACTCTTAGAACTACGCCCTATGCTTTGGTCGAAGGTTAGTATCCGTACTGGTAATGGCGAAACTATTTGGTTGTGGCAGGACCCATGGATCGATGATAAGCCGCTTCTGGAGCGAATTCCACGGGGACCGATGATTATGGATCTTTCTGATGATTCATCTTTCAGTCGAGTCATTGTTAGTGACGGTTGGAGGTGGCCGACGACTTCCTCAATGGAATTCTGGATGATTGAACCCATCCTCCCGGAGGTTCACCCATTGGAAGCTGACTCTTACCGATGGCTACCGTCTCCCACAGGCCTTTTCACCACGGCTTCTGCTCGGGATGCGTTCCGGTAGAAACGCTCGCCGGTTTATTGGGCAGCCCTATTTGGGGGGTGCTTAGGGTCCCAAGCTATGAATTCATCTTATGGCTTGCTATTTCTGAACGCCTAGCTACCAGAGATAAGACTTGGGTTGCCCTCAAGGCCGCATCGAGTGCTTGCTTATTGTGTGACGCGAATGAGATTGAGACGACCAATCGCCCTTTCTTTGATTGCCCATACACATCTCGATGCTTACGACTTCTTCGGTGGCAGATTCGGTTTCTTTGGCCTTACCGCGATTGGCAGCAGGGGATTAGGTGGGCTGCCCTACGGAGGAAAGGTATGCACCTCCAGCATCTGGCATATCAACATGTTCTGGCTTCAACGATGCACCACATTTGGACTGAGCGAAACCACCGTTGGACTGATGGCAGACAGCAGCATCCCAGCAGCTCGTTGAGGATATTGTGGGGGTATTTGGTTATACACCTGTCATTACTACCGTGTCGATATGAGATACAGTATTGTGCCCTACGTCGCCTGTGGCACATTGCGTGTTAGATGTATCATCGTTAGTTACGGTAGTTTGTTTGGTGGATAGAGCTTAGATCCATCTTGTACACAATAGCATGTCGCTGGTCTTTGCGACATGGATCCTATCATGTGCGCTTTACTGTCCCTTATTTCATTTATTTATTGAACGTTCCCAAAAAAAAAATGTCTGGTTGAACAAGCCAAATGCCTTGTTAAACAAGTCGAATACCTTGTTGACCAAGTCGAATGCCTTGTTGACCAAGTGGAATGCCTTGTTGAACAAGTCGAATGACCTTGTTGACCAAGTAGAATGCCTTGTTGAACTAGTAGAATGCATGGTATGCATTGTTCACCAAATAGAATGCCCTTCTGAACAAGCAGAATGTGTTGTTGAACAACTCAAATGCCTTGCTGACCAAGTCGCATGCTTTGTTGACAAGTCGAATGCCTTTTTAAACAAGCCGATTGCGTGCGTTATTGACAAAGTAGAATGCCTTGTTGAACAAGTCGAATGCCTTGTTAACTAAGTCATGCCTGGTTGACCAAGTAGAATGCCTCATTGACAAGTCGAATCCCTTGTTCAACAAATCAAATGTCTTGTTGACCAAGTAATACCTTGTTGACCAAGTTGAATGCCCTTTTGAACAAGTAAAATGCCTTGTTGACCACGTTCAATTCCTTGTTGACCAAGTCACGCCTTGTTGAATAAGTCGAATGTGTGGTTGACCAAGTAGAATCCATTGTTGAACAAGTTAAATGCATTGTCCAACAAGAAGAATGCCTTGTATGCCATGTTGACAAAGTCGAATACCCTTTTGAACAAGACAAATGCCCTGTTGAACAACTCAAATGCCTTGTTGACCAAGTCAAATGCCTTGTTCACCAAGTCAAATGCCTTGTTGACCAAGTAACGACTTGTTGACCAAGTTTAGTGCCTTGTTGACCAAGTAATGCCTTGTTGAACATGTCGAATGCCTTGTTGAACAAGTCGAATGCCTTGTTGACCAAGTCGAATGCCTTGTTGAACAAGTCGAATGGCCTTATTGACCAAGTAGATTACCTTGTTAAACAAGTTTAATGCCTTATTGAACAAGTAGAATGCCTTGTATGTCGTGTTGACCAAGTCGAATGCCCTTTTGGAAAAGTCGAATGCCTTGTTGACCAAGTCCTGTTGACCAAGTAGAATGTATGTTGACCAAGTCGAAAGCCTTGCTGAACAAGTCGAATGCCTTGTTGACCAAGTTAAACGCCATTTTCAAAAAGTTGAATGCCTTGTTGAACAACTCAAATCCCTTGTTGACAAAGTTCATTGTCTTCTTGACCAAGTCACGCCTTATTGACAAGTAGAAAGCCTTGTTGAACCAATCGAATGTCTTGTTGACCAAGTAGAATGCCTTGTTAATCAAGTTGAATGCCCTGTTTAACAAGTAGAATGCCTTGTTGACTAAGTCGAATGCCCTTTTGAACACGTAGAATGCCTTGTTGAACAAGCCAAATGCCTTGTTGAACAACTCGAATGCCTTTTTGACCAAGTAATGGCTTGTTGACCAAGTCGAATGCCTTGTTGAACAAGTCGAATGACCTTGTTGACCAAGTAGAATGCCTTGTTGAACAAGTGGAATGCCTTGTTGAACAAGTAGAATGCATGGTATGCATTGTTTACCAAATCGAATGCCCTTTTGAACAAGCAGAATGTGTTGTTGAACAACTCAAATGCTTTGTTGACCAAGTCGGATGCTTTGTTAACAAGTCGAATGCCTTTCTAAACAAGCCGATTGCATGTGTTGTTAGCAAAGGAGAATGCCATGTTGAACAAGTCGATTGTGTTGTTGAACAAGTCGAATGCATTGTTAACTAAGTTATGCCTGGTTGACCAAGTATAATGCCTTGTTGAACAAGTCGAATCCCTTGTTGAACAAATAATATGCCTGGTTGACCAAGTCGATGCCTTGTTGAACAAGTCGAATGCCTTGTTGAACATTTCGAATGCTTTGTTGACAAAGTAATGCCTTGTTGAACAAGTCGAATGCCATGTTGACCAAGTAATGCCTTTTTTTTCGGGTTTAGATTAAATGCCTTGTTGAAGAAGTAAAATGCCTTTTTGACCAAGTCGAATGCCTCGTTGACCAAGTAAAATGCCTCGTTGAACAAGAATGAATGCTTGTTCAACAAGTTGAATGCCTTGTTGACTAAGTCGAATGCCCTTTTGCACAAGTAAAATGCCTTGTTGAACAAGTTTAATGCCCTTTTGAAACACTCAAATGCCTTGTTGACCAAGTCGAATGTCTTGTTAAACAAGTCGAATGCCTTGTTAACTAAGTCGAATGCCGTCTTGACCAAGTAATGCCTTGTTGAACAAGTCGGATACCTTACTGACCAAGTCGAACGCCTTGTTGACCAAATACTACCTGGTTGAACAAGTCAAATGCCTTGTTTACCAAGTCATGCCTTGTTGAACAAGTCGACAGCCTTGTTGAACAAGTCGACAGCCTTGTTGACAAGTCGAATGCTTGTTGAACAAGTCGAATGCTTGTTGAACAAGTCGAATGCCTTGTTAACCAAGTCGAATGCCTTGTTGAACAAGTCGAATGACCTTGTTAACCAACTAGAATGCCTTGTTGAACAAGTAGAATGCCTTGTTGAACAAGTAGAATGCATGGTATGCATTGTTCACCAAATCGAATGCCCTTTTGAACAACCAGAATGTGTTGTTAAACAACTTAAATGCTTTGTTGACCAAGTTAGATGCTTTGTTGACAAGTCGAATGTCTTTCGAAACAAGCCGATTGCGTGCGTTGTTGACAAAGGAGAATGCCTTGTTGAACAAGTCCATTGCGTTGTTGAATAAGTCGAATGCCTTGTTAACTAAGTCATGCCTGGTTGACCAAGTAGAATGCCTTGTTGAACAAGTCGAATCCCTTGTTGAACAAATCAATTGCCTCGTTCACCAAGTCGAATGCCTTGCTGTACAAGTCGAATGCCTTGTTGAACATGTCGAATGCCTTGTTGAACAAATCAAATGCCTCGTTGACCAAGTCGAATGCCTTGTTGAACATGTCGAATGCTTTGTTGACAAAGTAATGCCCTTGTTGAACAAGTCGAATGCCATGTTGACCCAAGTAATGCCTTTTTTTTTGGGTTTAGAAGAAATGCCTCGTTGAAGAAGTCGAATGCCTTGACCAAGTCATGCCTTTTTGACCAAGTCGAATGCATTGTTGACCAAGTAAAATGCCTCGTTAAACAAGAATGAATGCTTGTTCAACAAGTTGAATGTCTTGTTGACTAAGTTGAATGCCCTTTTGCACAAGTAAAATGCCTTGTTGAACAAGTTTAATGCCCTTTTGAAACACTCAAATGCCTTGTTGACCAAGTCGAATGCCTTGTTAAACAAGTCGAATGCCTTCTTAACTAAGTCGAATGTCGTCTTGACCAAGTAATGCCTTGTTTAATAAGTCGGATACCTTATTGACCAAGTCGAACGCCTTGTTGACCAAATACTACCTGGTTGAATAAGTCAAATGCCTTGTTTACCAAGTCATGCCTTGTTGAACAGCTCGAAAGCCTTGTTGACCAAGTCGAATGCCTTGTTGAACAAGTCGAATGCCTTCTTGACCAAATAATACCTGGTGGGATAAGTCGGGTGCCTCGTTTACCAAGTCATGCCTTGTTGACAAGTCGAATGCCTTGTTGAAAAAGTCGAATGCCTTGTTAAACATGTCGAATGCCTTATTGAACAAGTCGAATGCCTTGTTGACCAATTAATGCCTTTTTTTTTTGTTTAGAAAAAATGCGTTGTTTTTTAGTTTTGGGGAATGTTAACTAAATAAATGAAATAAAGAACAGAAAAGCGCACATGATATGAGTCATGTCGCAAAAACGAGGGACAAGCCACTGGGTACAAGATGGATCCAAACCCTATCCATCAATCAATACTATCGTCAATAGAAACCAATAGAATGTCTTATTAAGCAAGTAGAATGTCTTGTTCAAGAAGTCGAATGTCTTTTTGACCAAGTTGAATGGCTTGTTGACCAAGTAAAATTCCTCATTGAACAAGTTGAATCCTTGTTCAACAATTCGAATGCCATGTATGTCTTGTTGACTAACTCAAATGCCTTGTTGACCAAGTCGAATTCCTTGTTAAACAAGTCGAATGCCTTGTTGACCAAGTCGAATGCCTTCTTGACCAAGTAATGCCTAGTTGAACAAGTCGAATACCTTGTTGACCAAGTCGAACGCCTTGTTGACCAAATAATACCTGGTTGAACAAATCGAATGCCTTGTTGAACAAGTCGAATGCCTTGTTGACCAAGTCGAATGCCTTGTTGAACAAGTCGAATGCCTTGTTCACCAACTCGAATGCCTTGTTGACAAAATAATACCTGGTTGAACAAGTCGAATGTCTTGTTTACCAAGTAATGCCTTGTTGACTAAGTAGAATGCCTTTTGAATAAGTCGAATGCCTTGTTAAACAAGTCGAATGCAATGTTGAACAATTCACAAGCCTTGTTGACTAAGTAGAATGCATGGTATGCCTTGTACATCAAGTCGAATGCCGTTTTGAACAAGTACAATGCGTTGTTGAACAACTCAAATGCCTTTTATACGAAGTCGGATGCTTTGTTGAAAAGTAGAATGCGTTGTTAAACAAGCCGATTTCGTTGTTAATCAAGTAAAATGCCTTGTTAATCAAGTCGATTGCGTTGTTGAAAAGTCAAATTGCCTTGTGGACCAAGTCAAATGCCTTTTTGAACAAGTAGAATGCCTTGTTAAACAACTCAAATGCCTTGTTGACCAAGTACAATGCCTTGTTCAACAAGTACAATGCCTTGTGTGCCTTCTCGACAAAGTGGCGTGCATTTTTGAACAAAGTAAAATCCCTTGTTGAACAAGTCAAATTCCTTGTTAAACACGTCAAATGCCTTCTTGATCAAGTAATCTCATGTTGAACAAGTCGAATGCCTTGTTGACCAAGTAGAATGCCTTGTTGAAGAAGTTGAATGCCTTGTTCAACAACTCGAATGCCTTGTTGACCAAGTCGAATGCCCTTTTAAACAAGTAGAATGCCTTGTTGACAAAGTCAAATGCCCTTTTAAAAAACTAGAATGCCTTGTTGACCAAGTTGAATGCTGTTTTGAACAAGTAGAATGCCTAGTTGACCAAGTCACGCCTTGTTCAATAGTGGAATGCCTTGTTGAGTAAGTCGAATGCGTTGATTACCAATTAGAATGCGTTGTTGAACAAGTTGAATGCCTTGTTCAACAAGTAGAATGTCTTGTATGCCTTGTTAACTAAGTCGAATGCCCTTTCAACAAACAAAATGCCTTTTGAACATGTTGAATGCCGTGTTGAACAACTCAAATGACTTGTGGACCAAGTCGAATGCCTTGCGGAACAAGTCGAATGCCTTGTTGACCAAGTCGAATGCCTTGATGAACAAGTCGAATGCATTGTTGAACAAATCGAATGCCTTGTTGGCAAAGTAATGCCTTATTGAACAAGTCGAATGCGTTATTGAATTAGTAGAATGCCTTGTATGCCGCGTTGACCAAGTGGAATGCCCTTTGAACAAGTAGAATGCCTTGTTGAACAAGTCAAATGCCTTGTTAAACAACGCAAATGCTTTGTTGAATAAGTCAAATGCCTTGTTGAACTCGTCGAATGCCTTGTTGACCAAGTAATGCCTTGCTGAACAAGTCAAATGCCTTGTTGACCAAGAAGGCTTTGTTAAGCAAGTAGAATGCCTTGTTGAAGAAGTCGAATGC
This sequence comes from Linderniella brevidens, assembly GCA_004919715.1. Classification (NCBI taxonomy): domain Eukaryota; kingdom Viridiplantae; phylum Streptophyta; class Magnoliopsida; order Lamiales; family Linderniaceae; genus Linderniella; species Linderniella brevidens. The sequence goes on from SWDC01000004.1 coordinate 8,639, forward strand.
CTTGTTGACCAAGTCGAATGCCCTTTTGAACAAGTAGAATGCCTTGTTGACCGTGTCACGCCTTGTTTAAAGTAGAATGCCTCGTTAAACAAGTCGAATGCCTTGTTCGACAAGTAAAATGTCTTGTATGCCTTGTTGAATAAGTTAAATGCCCTTTTGAACAAGTAAAATGCCTTGTCGAACAAGCCGATTACCCTGTTAAACAACTCAACTTCCTTGTTGACAGAGTAAGCCTTGCTGAACAAGTCGAATGCCTTGTTGACCACGTTAAATGCCCTTTTGAACAAGTAGAATGTCTTGTTGAAGAACTCAAATCCCTTGTTGACCAAGTTGAATGCCCTTTTGAACAACTAGAATGCATTGTTGACCAAGTTCGATGCCTTGTTGATCAAGTAACGCCTTGTTGACAAGTAGAATGCCTTGTTGAACAAGTCGAATGTGTTGTTGACCAAGTAGAATGTCTTGTTGAACAAGTTAAATGTCTTGTTCAACAAATAAAATGCCTTGTTGACTAAGTCAAATGCCCTTTTGAACAAGTAAAATGTCTTAGTGAACAAGACAAATGCCTTGTTGACCAAGTCGGATGCCTTGTTGACCAAGTTGAATGCCTTGTTAAACAAGTCAAATGACCTTGTTGACCTAGTAGAATGCCTTGTTGAACAAGTCGAATGCCTTATTGATCTAACAGATTGCCTTATATGCCGTGTTGACCAAGTCGAATGCCCTTTTGAACAAGTAGAATGCGTTGTTGAACAAGTTGAATGCCTTGTTAAACAACTCAAATGCCTTGTTGAACTAGTCTAATGCCTTGTTGACCAAGTAATGCCTTGTTCAACAAGTCAAATGTCTTGTTGACCAAGTAATGCCTTGTTGAACAAGTCGAATGCCTTGTTGACCAAGTAATGCTTTGTTAAGCAAGTAAAATGCCTTGTTGAAGAAGTCGAATACCTTGTTAAACACCTCAAATGCCTTGTTGACCAAGTAGAATGCCTTGTTGACCAAGTCACGCCTTGTTAACAGGTAGAATGCCTTGATGAACAAGTCGAATGCGTTATTGACCAAGTTGAATGCCTTGTTAAACAAGTAGAATGTCTTGTATGCCTTGTTGACTAATCGAATGCGCTTTTGAACAAGTAAAATGCCTTGTTGAGCAAGCCGAATGCCTTGTTGAATAACTCAAATGCCTTGTTGACCAAGTCGAATGCCTTGTTGAACAAGTCCAATGCCTTGTCTTTTTTTTTTTTGGAATTTTCCCTTATCATTAATAGTAAACGCAAATACAAAGATAGTAATGTGTCGAGCTCGGTAACATGCTACCGAATGACACCTACCAGGCAACACGCCATATTCTACGTAAGGCTAACAATTGTAAGCCAAATCTAGGATGGATAGTCATAAGACGCATGCTTGCATTACGAAGGATGTCCTCTACCAAGCGCTCCGGTGATCCAGTCCGTCCTTCCCACCATCGCGTATTGCGCTCCAACCAGATATGATAAACCAACGATGCCAGCAGATGGCGAGATGCCAAATGGAGTAAATGCCCACTTCTCCACCAAAAAGAGGCCCATGATATACCACGCCGCCACTCCCGAAATGGCCAATGAAATCTAGCTTTTCGTTGTAGAAGTCGAAGACACTGCCGCGGGAATGAGCAATAAAAAAACAAGTGATTCGGTGTCTCGATAGCCACCAAATCACAAAGGGTACAAGAAGGAGATCCTGCAATCTGAGCAACCGACGCCTTATCCCGAGTCAAAAGTCGCTGGTGAATAGCCAACCATAAAATGAACTAATGACGTGGGACCTTTAGAGTACCTCCAAATAGACTAGCCCATGGAATATGATCATGAGACAAACGTATCGCATCCCGAGCAGAAGCCGTAGAGAACTTACCATCCCTAGAACAGGTCCAAATAATCTGGTCAGGTGAGTGTGGGAATCCGAAAGTTCAGGGATAAAATCTAGGGATTCAACAGCAGTCCTTCTAGTCCATCTCCATCCTTCATCGGAAATAACAGTGCTCAAGCGAGCGTCGTGGGGAATACCAAAAGAAGAGGGGCATGTGGGAAGCGCTCGAGTAATGGAGTAGGAGATAACCACGGGTGATGCCATAACCAAATAGTCGAACCATCCCCGACTCGAGCGTACGAACGATCGCAAAATGGGTCGAAGCTTAAGAAGTTTTCACCAACTCCAAGATGTGGTGGGTGACGGCTGAACCATCTAAAGCGACTTACGTTGTAGGCGAGTATGATAGAGCCAGGTTGTCCTATCGAGTTAACGTCCCGCTGGAGTATACTCCAAAGCTTCTTAAGCACAAGCGCCCAATTATCAATCTTGATGGATCCAATGCCCAATCCTCCTTCAGCAACCGTGCATCAAACATCAGCCCACGCCACTTTGGCCGAGGAAGACCAAAGAAAACGCCGCATTTTTGTTTCAAGGGCACGAATCACCCCAAGGGGAAGTAAGAAAACTCCAGACCAAAATAAATGGATGGAAGAAAGTACAGACTGGATAAGCTGAACCCGACCAGCGTATGACAACGACTTATTAACAGAATGTAATAGTGGATCACAATCAAGGAGGCTAAGCCGAGAAGAGATCAGTGGGACTCCCAAGTAGTGCACGGGAAGATGACCCAACCGAAAACCCATCAAATCTCGTTCTCGACCAAATCGAATGTCTTGTTGACCAAGTGCCTTGTTGACAAAGAAATGCCTTGTTGAACAAGTCGAACGCCTTGTTGACCAAGTCGATGGCCTTGTTCACCAAGTAGAATGTGTTGTTGACCAAGTAGAATGCCTTGTTGAACAAGTTGAATGCTTTGTTCAACAAATAAAATGCCTTTTATGCTTTGTTGACTAAAACGAATGCTTTGTTAAACATGCCAAATGCCTTGTTGAAAAACTCAAATGCCTTGTTGACCAAGTCGAATGCCTTGACCAAGTAATGTATTGTTGAACAAGTCGTGAATGCCTTGTTAACCAAGTCGAATGCCTTGTTGAACAAGTCGAATGCCTTTTTAACCTAGTCGAATGCCTTGTTGACCAAGTTGAATGCCTTGTTGAACAAGTAGAATGACCTTGTTGACCAAGTAGAATGCCTTATTGAACCAGTCGAATGTCCTGTATGTCTTTTTGAGCAAGTCGACTACCTTGTTAAACAAGTGGAATGCCTTGTTGACCAAGTAGAATGCCTTGTTGACCAAGTCGAATGCCTTGTTGATAAAGTCCAATCACTTTTTGACCAACTCACCCGTTGCTAACAAGTAAGTTGAACAAGTCGAATGCATTGTTGACCAAGTAGAATGGCTTGTTGAACAATTTATATGCCTTATCCAACATGTAGAATGCCTTGTATGCCTTTTTGACTAAGTCGAATGACATTTTGAACAAGTAATATGCCTTGTTTAACAAGCCGAATGCTTTGTTATACAACTCAAATACCTTGTTGACCAGGTCGAATGCCATGTTGAACAAGTCGAATGCCTTGTTGACCAAGTCGAATGCCCTTTTGAACAAGTAGAATGCCTTTTTTTGAACAACTAAAATGCCTTGTTGACCAAATCGAATGCCTTATTGAACAAGTAGAATGCCTTGTTGACCAAGTCAAATGCCGTGTTGACAAAGTCATGCCTTGTTGACAAGTAAAATGCCTTGTTGAACAAGTCGAATGCGTTGTTGACGAAGTACAATGCCTTGTTGAACAAGTAGAATGCCTTGTATGCCTTGTTGACTAAGTCGAATGCCCTTTTGAACAAGTAAAAATGCCTTGTCGAACAAGCCGAATGGGTTGTTGAACAACTCAAATGCCTTGTTGACGAAGTCGAATGCCTTGTTGACAAGGTCGAATGCCTTGTTGACCAAGTAATGCTTTGTTGACCAAGTAATGCCTTGTTTACAAAGTCATGTCTTGTTGTCCAAATAGAATGCCTTGTTGAACAAATTCAATGCCTTGTTTTTTTTTGGATGAATGTCGCATTATATATATATATATGAAGAGAAAAATACAAAATAGCACGTATGAGTAGAAACTCATGCCGCAAACAACCGATAACAAGCTATCGGATAGCAACGACATCAACTACGACATCGACTACGACTGCGACGACAACTAAAGCTCGAAACAAGCTACTATGCAACTCGCCACAGACGGCGAATATCAGCTACTTGTAAAGGATATCTATGTGCTACAGTGTCCAATCGTAAACAAGCATTCCCCAGAACCAAAGCAATCACTTGCTCAGGGGAGCCGCGTCTATGCTCCTTCACCGTGTATTCCGTTCCTGCCAAATGTGATAAACAAGCGACGACAAAACATGACGATAGGCTACATGGTAAAGATGATGCCCTCGCCACTTAGCCGCTGCCCATATGACATCAACACGCCACTCACGAAACGGTCATCTCCATCTAATCTGGCGGCTCAAAAGCCTCAAACAGCGTCTCGAGAAGCGACAATCAAAGAACAAATGGTTATGTGTCTCTCGTATGTTATTGTCACACAACAGGCATGTATCTGTTCCCGCTCGCTGTTCCACCCATGCAAATTCTCGAGTCGAAAGACGTCCCCGAATCGCCAGCCATAGAATGAATTCGTAGCATGGCACTCGTAAACATCCGCCAAATAGCATAGCCCAACCCACCGGATCACTTCTCAATCGGATCGCTTCTCGGATTGATTTTGTCGAGAAATGACCATTCGGAGTGCCTTCCCACCGCAGTAAGTCACGACGTGACGGGTCCACTGCTGGTAGATGTGGACTAAGCTCAATGAACTCAACTGTAGATTGAGCAGGCCACATCCACCCATGTGTCGAGATAACAGCGCTAAGAGGAGCATCATGTGGTAGTCCCATAACCAGCGGGCCTCGTGGAAAACGATCCATCAATGGATATGAAAACAACCAGGGGTCCTTCCATAGGGAAATGAGTGACCTAAGTAGAGGTTGTAACTTCAGCATCTTCTTCCAGCTCCAAGCGTCATTAGGTGCAGGACGCACCACCCAAAAAATTGGAGCGGAGTCGATTGAGAAGCAACCATTCCACCCAAATCGAGCTCTCCTCTCGGGAGACAACACTCCATAAATGCCGCAAAAGGAGGGCCTTGTTATCCGTTGCAATCGAACGAATTCCAAGACCTCCCTCAGCAACAGGTAAGCAAATGTCCACCCACGCAACTTTTGCCGGCGACCCTGCCCAGAGAAAGCGTCGAAAACGAGCCTCCAAAGCCGCAATGATCCCCTTCGGCAATAGGAAAACCCCCGACCAATACGCATTCGTGGTAGTCAGTACCGACTTGATAAGATGAATGCCTTGTTGACCAAGTAGAATGCCTTTTGAACAAGTAGAATGCATCGTATGCCTTGTTGACCAAGTCAAATGCCCTTTTGAACAAGTAGAATGCCTTGTTGAACCACTCAAATCCCTTGTTGACCAAGTTGAATGCTCTTTTGAACAAGTAGAATGCATTTTTTTTTTGGGAAAAGGTCATTAAAATAAAATGTGGAAAGATACAATGTTCAGCAGCAATAAGCTGCACCGCTCGGTAACATGCTACCTATAAACAACGCAAGCAATCCAATTGAGCAAGCAAACATCAAAAGCAAGCAAGCAGACTGTAAGCGAGTGACTATGTGCTCGGCCACGCAATGCGCCAAACACGTCGAAGCGCACAGGACTGTAGCTGATACTTCCCTCCAAGGGTAGAGAGCCGTATACAGAGTGTGGTCTCGACGTCCGCAACGATATGAGTACGAGGTCTTCGTCTTCCTTCCCGCCATCGTAGGTTGCGCTCGGCCCATAGGTGATAGACAAGCGATGCAAGCGCATGTTGGGGCCCCATCCATGCGAGGTGCTTGCCCCGCTACCTTTGAGCAGCCTAGTGAACCCCTTCGATCCAGTCCGTGTAAGGCCATCCAAAACGTAACTTTCCCTGCAAAGACTGTAGGCAATGTCTGGAAAATGAACACTCAAAGAAAAGATGACGTGTTGTCTCTATAGCATGGCCATCATCACACAAGAGGCAAGCTGAACTTTCTGCTGCCGCGGCCACCCATGGCTTGTCCCTCGTCGCCAAGCGTTCCCTAATCGCCAGCCATAAAATGACTTCATGCCGTGGTATCGAGATAGGACCTCCGAACAGGTTGGTCCAGAATGCAGGCGGAGAATGTTGGCGTATGCAATTTCTCGCGGAGTGAGTAGAGAAGACGCCATTGGGAGTCCCCGCCATCGAATCGTGTCCATCTCACCGTGTTGAATGGGAGGTAGGAGACCAGCAAAATCCATAAACTCCACCGTCGTCTGTCCTGGCCAATGCCATCCCGACTCATCAATCACCGCGCTCAATCGTGAATCAAGTGGGAGGCCCATAACAGATGGACCACGCGGGTACCGTTCCACCAGCGGAATCGTGAGTAGCCATGGTCAGTCCAGAGGCGTGTATTCGCTCCATTCCCAATGCGGAACTCTAGAAGTGGCCGGATGATGGGTCTGAGCTTGAGGAGCTTCTTCCAGCTCCATGAGGTATTAGCCGTGGATCGGATGGTCCAGAAGGATGTGTTGTGCAGCCGCGTCCGTCGTATCCATGTGGCCCATATCGAAGACTCATCTCCCCTGAGAATGTTCCAAATAAGACGCATCATCAGCTCCTTGTTCTCCACCTCAATCGATCTCAGTCCAAGTCCCCCTTCGTCCCTTGGTGCGCATACGTCGGTCCATGCCACCTTCGCGCTAGATCCCTTCCACAAGAAAGCTCGAAGACGCTTCTCGATACTGCGGATGATTCCCTTGGGGAGTAAGAAGACTCCCGCCCAATACACATGGATAGCCATAAGTACCGATCGAATGAGCTGTACCCTCCCGGCGTATGAGAGCGAGTGGTTGGTCCAAGAACCAAGCCAACGATCAATAGAACGTAATAAGGGGGCGCAATCATCGATAGTCAATCGCGATGTGATAAGGGGGACCCCCAGGTACCGCACAGGAAGAGACCTGATAGGAAAGCCCATAACAGCCTGGAGTGTACCCTTCAGTCGTTCTGCTCGTTTCGAGATAAACATCTCGCTTTTACTGGAGTTGCCCGTAGCCCTGAAAGCGAAGCAAAAAGCTCGAGGCTGTTGCGGAAGATACTGACTGATTGAACGTCCGCCTGCGAGAAAGAAGAAGATCATCGGCGAAGGTCAACATGAAGCGGGATGTGGCCTCGCATCGCCAATGGTATCGGAAGCTGCTGCTAAGTTGGATGCGGGACGCTATGATTCCATGTAAAGCCTCCATCACCAACACAGAGAGATAAGGTGATATGGGGTCGCCTTGTCTGAGACCCCGCCGTCCTTTGAAGAAACCCTCCGGCCTACCGTTGATGTTGATGGAAAAATGCGTCGACGTGAGGCATGACCGGACCCACCCAATGAAGGTCGGGTGAAAGTGAAGTGCCTGAAGTGTGGCAAAGATAAAATCCCACTCAATCTTATCATATGCCTTGGCGAGGTCGACCTTAAGAGCCACCCGTTCAGGCAGCCCGGCTCTATTGTATCCGTGACAAATCTCTTGGGCTAAGAGAATGTTGTCGGAAATACGCCTTCCAGGGATGAATGCCATCTGTGTAGGGTGGACAAGTTTCCCCAAGCTGTCTCGTAGCCGATTAGCAATGATCTTGGAGATGATCTTATAGAGAACGTTGCAGCAGGCAATCGGTCGAAAATCCTTCGCCATGCGTGGATTATCCTATCCCCTTTTGGAATGAGGGTGATAAGGGTCGAATTCAGCTCCCCCAGGAGGCGTCCCGTCCGGAAGAAATCCCGGATGGCGAACGAGATATCCTCCCCGATGTGCCATGCCCGCTTGTAGAAAACCGCGGAGTACCCCTCTGGCCCTGGCGATTTGTTATCTCCCATTGCATGCAGCGCGTTGTTGATTTCCACATCAGTGACCGGCTGAACCATTGCCTCCGCGTCGGTTGTGCTGAGCGCTGCCCCGAAGTAAGGCGCGACGTCAGAGGCGGATATTGGGGTTGTCCGCATGGATTGCTCGAGGAGTTCCGAGTAATATCGGACCAATTCAGCCCGCACTTGTGCACCACCCACGAACGTGTTTCCCGCCTCATCCTCCAAGTGGAAGATACGATTTCCAATCCGCCGTGTGGCCACTTTCTTGAAGAAAAAAGAAGTGCATTGGTCACCGTCCTTGAGCCATGCCACTTTCGCCCGCTGGAGGAGTGCCGAATGCTCCAATTCGACCGCTTTGGCATACACAAGCCGACATTGCTTCTCCAAGATTAGTAATTGATCCTCCAATGGATAGTTTGCCGTCATGTCCTGAGCAATCTCTAGAAATTTGCGCGCCTCGAGCACGTTACGATTGAGATCCTAAACGTTGAAGCCCTAGTTCCTTCCGCCGCAGCCCTAGACGGCGAAACCCTGGGCGGCGACTCCTTGGGCCCATCAGCAACTCGGGACAGTGAAACCCTAGGCCCATCAGCATCGGCCCTAACCTCGTTCCTCGCAGCCGTCGTGGTCGGTGACTGCGGCTTCATCGTTGGATCATCTGACGCATCATCGTTGATCAAGGCCATGCCAGATGGCGGCGGTGGTGTGCCTGGGCGTATAGGGCGGTCATTTCCAATCCGTGGGTCACGTAGCGGGCCGATAATGTCCGGGTAGCGCCGTTGGCGGCGGGTCCACGGGCGCATAGGATTATTCCGTGTGTCCGGCCTGTATAGCAATCCGCTAGCCATATGTGTCGACGGTGGTGGTTGCTGCTCCGGTGGAGCTCCATGAACGCGCCCAATTAGATCTTCGAACGCTGCCACATCAAATCGTTCGCTAAATCCGGGAATATTTTCTGAAAGCGAATTGTAGAGAATGGATCCAATCTCAGCCCAATCCGTCGTTGAGGATTCCATACAAGGCATTCTATTTTGGGTGCCCGATCTTGGTGCAGATACATCGAACCTGGACGAGATAGTCCCATATCTGCCCGAAGATATGCGAGGATCTTTACCATAATTGGGTTATTCTCTGCTTGCTGCTCCAGATGCGTCAAATCTTCGCCGGAAATAGATGAATCCATAGCCCGATCTTGGTGCAGATACGTCGAACCTGGACGGGATATTCCCATATATGCCCGAAGATATGCAAGGATCTTTACCAAAATTGGATTATTCTCTGCTTGATGTTCCAGATGCGCCAAATCTTCGCCGGAAATAGATGGATCATGCAAAAACGTCGTCATCTCCGCCGATGCATCCATCGTCGGGTCGTGATCCTGAACCCGCACCTTCAAAGATGCAAACACCGATAATTGTGTGGCAAACTCCGGGTATGCAGAACGTAGTCCATCAAGATCTGGTTGTTGCAAGCGTGGATCGCATGAATTAGAAGATGCCGAGAGCTTTGAACCATCCATGGAAGAAGAAGATGCCATAACTAGGATCCTAAAAAATTCAAAAATTCAAAGAGTAAAAGCACGTGGTGTAACCCTCCAAACGCTGGACTAACGCCGGTGATGGAGGTCCCTGCCACCGGCTGGTCACGCCCTATCCGGGAGTGGCCAAAAACGGCGGTGGTAGGCGATTAAAACAGCCCCGGCGGCCGAACACGTTGGGTTTACGAATTCTCTCTAGTTTCTCTCTCTAGCGAAAATCTTCCAAGTCAACTTTATTGACGATGTAGTAGAATGCATTGTTGACCAAGTTCAATAATTTGTTGAGCAAGTCACGCCTTGTTGACAAGTAGAATGCCTTGTTGAACATGTGGAATGTTGTTGACCAAGTAGAATGCCTTGTTGAACAAGTCGAATGTTGTTGACCAAGTACAATGCCTTGTTGAACAAGTTGAATGCCTAGTTCAACAAGTAGATTGCCTTGTTGACTAAGCTGAATGCCCTTTTGAACAAGTAAAATGCTTTGTTGAACAAGAAAAATGCCTTGTTGACCAAGGCGAATGTCTTTTTCAACAAGTCGAATGCCTTGTTTACCAAGTCGAATGCCTTATTGACCAAGTCAAATGCCTTATTGACCAAGTAATGTCTTATTGAACAAGTGAATGCCTTGTTGACAAAGTCGAATACCTTGTTGAACAAGTCGAATGCCTTTTTGACCAAGTCGAACGCGTTATTGACCAAGTAATGCATTGTTGAACAAGTCGAATGCCTTGTTGACCAAATTCAATGACTTGTTGAACAAGTTGAATGACCCTGCTGACCAAATGCCTTGTTGAACAAGTGGAATGTCTTATTGAACTAGTCGCATTTCTTATTGAACAAATAGAATACCTTGTATGCCGTTTTGACAAAGTCGAATGCCCTTTTGAACAAGTACAATGTCTTGTTGACCAAGTAATGCCTTGTTTTTTACCAAAAAAAAAAAAGTAATGCCTTGTTGAACTAGTCCAATGCGTTGTTGACCAAGTCGAACGCCTTGTTGCCCAAGTTGAATGCCTTGCGAAACAAGTCAAAGGACGTTGTTGACCTAGTAAAATGCATTGTTGAACAAGTCGAATGCCATATTGAACAAGTAGTATACAGTGTTGACCAAGTTGAATGCCCTTTTAACAAGTCGAATGCGTTGTTAAACAAGTCGAATACCTTGTTAAACAATTCAAATGCCTTGTTGAACAAGTCAAATACTTTATTGAACTAGTCGAATGCGTTGTTGACCAAGTAATGCCTTGTTGAACAAGTCAATGCCATGTTAACCAAGTCGAATGTCTTGTTGACCAAGTTGACTGCCTTGTTGAACAAGTCGAATGACCTTGTTGACCAAGTAAAATGTCTTGTTAAACAAGTCGATTGCGTTGTTGAACAAGTGGAATGTCTTGTTGAACAACTCGAATACCTTCTTGAACAAGTCAAATGCCTTGTTGAACAAGTTGAATACCTTGTTGAACAACTTAAATACCTTGTTGAACAAGTCGAAAGCCTTGCTCTACAAGCTAAATGCCTTGTAGACCAAGTCAAATGTCCTTTTGAACAAGTAGAATGCCTTGTTGAATAACTCCAATGTCTTGTTGACCAAGTAGAATGCCTTGTTGACCAAGTAATGCCTTGTTGAACTAGTTCAATGCGTTGTTGACCAAGTCGAATGCCTTGTTGCCCAAGTTGAATGCCTTGCCAAACAAGTCAAAGGACGTTGTTGACCTAGTAGAATGCGTTGTTGAACAAGTCGAATGCCATATTGAACAAGTAGTATAGAGTGTTGACCAAGTTGAATGCCCTTTTAACAAGTCGAATGCGTTGTTAAACAAGTCGAATACCTTGTTAAACAATTCAAAAGCCTTGTTGAACAAGTCAAATACTTTATTGAACTAGTCGAATGCGTTGTTGACCAAGTAATGCCTTGTTGAACAAGTCAATGCCATGTTAACCAAGTCGAATGCCTTGTGACCAGGTTGACTGCCTTGTTGAACAAGTTGAATGACCTTGTTGACCAAGTAGAATGTCTTGTTAAACAAGTCGATTGCTTTGTTGAACAAGTGGAATGTCTTGTTGAACAACTCGAATGCCTTCTTGAACAAGTCAAATGCCTTGTTGAACAAGTCGAATGCCTTGTTGAACAACTTAAATACCTTGTTGAACAAGTCGAAAGCCTTGCTCTACAAGTTAAATGCCTTGTAGACCAAGTCAAATGTCCTTTTGAACAAGTAGAATGCCTTGTTGAACAACTCCAATGCCTTGTTGACCAAGTAAAATGCCTTGTTGACCAAGTAGAATGCCTTGTTGACCAAGTCACGCATTGTTGACAACTAGAATGGCTTGTTCAACAAGTCGAATGTCTTGTTGACCAAGCCGAATGTCTTTTTGACCAAGTCGAATGCCCTTTTTAACAAGTAGAATGCCTTGTTAAACAAGTCGAATGCCTTGTTGACCAAGTCATGCCTTGTCGACCAAGTCGAATGCCCTTTTGAACAAGTAGAATGCCTTGTTGACCAAGTCACGCCTCGTTAAAAAGTAGAATGCCTTTTTTTGAACAACTAAAATGCCTTGTTGACCAAGTAATATGCCTTGTTGACAAAGTCACGTCTTGTTTACAAGTAAAATGCCTTGTTGACAAAGTCACGTCTTGTTTACAAGTAAAATGCCTTGTTGAACAAGTCGAATGCGTTGTTGACCAAGTACAATGCCTTGTTGAACAAGTAGAATGCCTTGTTGACTCAGTCGAATGCCCTTTTGAACAAGTATGACTTAGTCGAATGCCCTTTAGAACAAGTAATGCCTTGTTAAACAACTCAAATGCTTTGTTGACCTATTCGAATGCCTTGTTGACAAAATTGAATGCCTTGTTGAAAAAGTCGAATGACCTTGCTAACCAAGTAGAATGCCTTGTTGAACAAGTTGAATGTCTTATTGAACTAGTCGAAAGCCTTTTTGAACAAGTCGAATGCCTTATTGAATAAATAGAATACCTTGTATGCCGTTTTGACCAAGTCGAATGCCCTTTTGAACAAGTAAAATGCCTTGTTGACCAAGTAATGCCTTGTTGAACTAGTTCAATGCGTTGTTGACCAAGTCGAATGCCTTGTTGCCCAAGTTGAATGCCTTGTAAAACATTTCAAAGGACGTTGTTGACCTAGTAGAATGCGTTCTTGAACAAGTCGAATGCCATATTGAACAAGTAGTATACAGTGTTGACCAAGTTGAATGCCCTTTTAACAAGTCGAATGCGTTGTTAAACAAGTCGAATACCTTGTTAAACAATTCAAATGCCTTGTTGAACAAGTCAAATACTTTATTGAACTAGTCGAATGCGTTGTTGACCAAGTAATGCCTTGTTGAACAAGTCAATGCCATGTTAACCAAGTCGAATGCCTTGTGACCAAGTTGACTGCCTTGTTGAACAAGTTGAATGACCTTCTTGACCAAGTAGAATGTCTTGTTAAACAAGTCGATTGCGTTGTTGAACAAGTGGAATGTCTTGTTGAACAACTCGAATGCCTTCTTGAACAAGTCGAATGCCTTGTTGAACAAGTCGAATGCCTTGTTGAACAACTTAAATACCTTGTTGAACAAGTCGAAAGCCTTGCTCTACAAGTTAAATGCCTTGTAGACCAAGTCAAATGTCCTTTTGAACAAGTAGAATGCCTTGTCGAACAACTCCAATGTCTTGTTGACCAAGTAGAATGCCTTGTTGACCAAGTAGAATGCCTTGTTGACCAAGTCACGCATTGTTAACAAGTAGAATGGCTTGTTCAACAAGTCGAATGTCTTGTTGACCAAGCCGAATGTCTTTTTGACCAAGTCGAATGCCCTTTTGAACAAGTAGAATGCCTTGTTAAACAAGTCAAATGCCCTGTTGACCAAGTCATGCCTTGTCGACCAAGTTCAATGCCCTTTTGAACAAGTAGAATGCCTTGTTGACCAAGTCACGCCTCCTTAAAAAGTAGAATGCCTTTTTTTGAACAACTAAAATGCCTTGTTGACCAAGTAATATGCCTTGTTGACAAAGTCACGTCTTGTTTACAAGTAAAATGCCTTGTTGACAAAGTCACGTCTTGTTTACAAGTAAAATGCCTTGTTGAACAAGTCGAATGCGTGTTGACCAAGTACAATGCCTTGTTGAACAAGTAGAATGCCTTGTTGACTCAGTCGAATGCCCTTTTGAACAAGTATGGCTTAGTCGAATGCCCTTAGAACGAGTAATGCCTTGTTAAACAACTCAAATGCTTTGTTGACCTATTCGAATGCCTTGTTGACAAAATTGAATGCCTTGTTGAACAAGTCGAATGACCTTGCTAACCAAGTAGAATGCCTTGTTGAACAAGTTGAATGTCTTATTGAACTAGTCGAAAGCCTTTTTGAACAAGTCGAATGCCTTATTGAATAAATAGAATACCTTGTATGCCGTTTTGACCAAGTCGAATGCCCTTTTGAACAAGTAAAATGCCTTGTTGACCAAGTAATGCCTTGTTGAACTAGTTCAATGCGTTGTTGACCAAGTCGAATGCCTTGTTGCCCAAGTTGAATGCCTTGTAAAACATTTCAAAGGACGTTGTTGACCTAGTAGAATGCGTTCTTGAACAAGTCGAATGCCATATTGAACAAGTAGTATACAGTGTTGACCAAGTTGAATGCCCTTTTAACAAGTCGAATGCGTTGTTAAACAAGTCGAATACCTTGTTAAACAATTCAAATGCCTTGTTGAACAAGTCAAATACTTTATTGAACTAGTCGAATGCGTTGTTGACCAAGTAATGCCTTGTTGAACAAGTCAATGCCATGTTAACCAAGTCGAATGCCTTGTGACCAAGTTGACTGCCTTGTTGAACAAGTTGAATGACCTTCTTGACCAAGTAGAATGTCTTGTTAAACAAGTCGATTGCGTTGTTGAACAAGTGGAATGTCTTGTTGAACAACTCGAATGCCTTCTTGAACAAGTCGAATGCCTTGTTGAACAAGTCGAATGCCTTGTTGAACAACTTAAATACCTTGTTGAACAAGTCGAAAGCCTTGCTCTACAAGTTAAATGCCTTGTAGACCAAGTCAAATGTCCTTTTGAACAAGTAGAATGCCTTGTCGAACAACTCCAATGTCTTGTTGACCAAGTAGAATGCCTTGTTGACCAAGTAGAATGCCTTGTTGACCAAGTCACGCATTGTTAACAAGTAGAATGGCTTGTTCAACAAGTCGAATGTCTTGTTGACCAAGCCGAATGTCTTTTTGACCAAGTCGAATGCCCTTTTGAACAAGTAGAATGCCTTGTTAAACAAGTCAAATGCCCTGTTGACCAAGTCATGCCTTGTCGACCAAGTTCAATGCCCTTTTGAACAAGTAGAATGCCTTGTTGACCAAGTCACGCCTCCTTAAAAAGTAGAATGCCTTTTTTTGAACAACTAAAATGCCTTGTTGACCAAGTAATATGCCTTGTTGACAAAGTCACGTCTTGTTTACAAGTAAAATGCCTTGTTGACAAAGTCACGTCTTGTTTACAAGTAAAATGCCTTGTTGAACAAGTCGAATGCGTTGTTGACCAAGTACAATGCCTTGTTGAACAAGTAGAATGCCTTGTTGACTCAGTCGAATGCCCTTTTGAACAAGTATGGCTTAGTCGAATGCCCTTTAGAACGAGTAATGCCTTGTTAAACAACTCAAATGCTTTGTTGACCTATTCGAATGCCTTGTTGACAAAATTGAATGCCTTGTTGAACAAGTCGAATGACCTTGCTAACCAAGTAGAATGCCTTGTTGAACAAGTTGAATGTCTTATTGAACTAGTCGAAAGCCTTTTTGAACAAGTCGAATGCCTTATTGAATAAATAGAATACCTTGTATGCCGTTTTGACCAGTCGAATGCCTTTGAACAAGTAAAATGCCTTGTTGACCAAGTAATGCCTTGTTGAACTAGTTCAATGCGTTGTTGACCAAGTCGAATGCCTTGTTGCCCAAGTTGAATGCCTTGTAAAACATTTCAAAGGACGTTGTTGACCTAGTAGAATGCGTTCTTGAACAAGTCGAATGCCATATTGAACAAGTAGTATACAGTGTTGACCAAGTTGAATGCCCTTTTAACAAGTCGAATGCGTTGTTAAACAAGTCGAATACCTTGTTAAACAATTCAAATGCCTTGTTGAACAAGTCAAATACTTTATTGAACTAGTCGAATGCGTTGTTGACCAAGTAATGCCTTGTTGAACAAGTCAATGCCATGTTAACCAAGTCGAATGCCTTGTGACCAAGTTGACTGCCTTGTTGAACAAGTTGAATGACCTTCTTGACCAAGTAGAATGTCTTGTTAAACAAGTCGATTGCGTTGTTGAACAAGTGGAATGTCTTGTTGAACAACTCGAATGCCTTCTTGAACAAGTCGAATGCCTTGTTGAACAACTTAAATACCTTGTTGAACAAGTCGAAAGCCTTGCTCTACAAGTTAAATGCCTTGTAGACCAAGTCAAATGTCCTTTTGAACAAGTAGAATGCCTTGTTGAACAACTCCAATGTCTTGTTGACCAAGTATAGAATGCCTTGTTGACCAAGTAGAATGCCTTGTTGACCAAGTCACGCATTGTTGACAAGTAGAAGGCCTTGTTCAACAAGTCGAATGTCTTGTTGACCAAGCCGAATGTCTTTTTGACCAAGTCGAATGCCCTTTTGAACAAGTAGAATGCCTTGTTAAACAAGTCGAATGCCTTGTTGACCAAGTCATGCCTTGTCGACCAAGTCGAATGCCCTTTTGAACAAGTAGAATGCCTTGTTGATCAAGTCACGCCTCGTTAAAAAGTAGAATGCCTTTTTTTGAACAACGAAAATGCCTTGTTGACCAAGTCAAATGCCTTGTTGACAAAGTCACGTCTTGTTTACAAGTAAAATGCCTTGTTGACAAAGTCACGTCTTGTTTACAAGTAAAATGCCTTGTTGAACAAGTCGAATGTGTTGTTGACCAAGTACAATGCCTTGTTGAACAAGTAGAATGCCTTGTTGACTCAGTCAAATGCCCTTTTGAACAAGTATGACTAAGTCGAATGCCTTTAGAACGAGTAATGCCTTGTAAAACAACTCAAATGCCTTGTTGACCCCTAGTCGAATGCCTTGTTGACAAAATTGAATGCCTTGTTGAACAAGTCGAATGACCTTGCTAACCAAGTAGAATGCCTTGTTGAACAAGTTGAATGTCTTATTGAACTAGTCGAAAGCCTTTTTGAACAAGTCGAATGCCTTATTGAATAAATAGAATACCTTGTATGCCGTTTTGACCAAGTCGAATGCCCTTTTGAACAAGTAAAATGCCTTGTTGACCAAGTAATGCCTTGTTGAACTAGTTCAATGCGTTGTTGACCAAGTCGAATGCCTTGTTGCCCAAGTTGAATGCCTTGTAAAACATTTCAAAGGACGTTGTTGACCTAGTAGAATGCGTTCTTGAACAAGTCGAATGCCATATTGAACAAGTAGTATACAGTGTTGACCAAGTTGAATGCCCTTTTAACAAGTCGAATGCGTTGTTAAACAAGTCGAATACCTTGTTAAACAATTCAAATGCCTTGTTGAACAAGTCAAATACTTTATTGAACTAGTCGAATGCATTGTTAACCAAGTAATGCCTTGTTGAACAAGTCAATGCCATGTTAACCAAGTCGAATGCCTTGTTGACCAAGTTGACTGCCTTGTTGAACAAGTTGAATGACCTTGTTGACCAAGTAGAATGTCTTGTTAAACAAGTCGATTGCGTTGTTGAACAAGTGGAATGTCTTGTTGAACAACTCGAATGCCTTCTTGAACAAGTCAATGCCTTGTTGAACAAGTCGAATGCCTTGTTGAACAACTTAAATATCTTGTTGAACAAGTCGAAAGCCTTGCTCTACAAGTTAAATGCCTTGTAGACCAAGTCAAATGTCCTTTTGAACAAGTAGAATGCCTTGTTGAACAACTCCAATGTCTTGTTGACCAAGTAGAATGCCTTGTTGACCAAGTCACGCATTGTTGACAAGTAGAATGCCTTGTTCTCCCAAAAAAAAAAAAAAAAAAAGAATGCCTTGTTGAACAAGTCGAATGTCTTGTTCACCAAGCCGAATGTCTTTTTGACCAAGTCGAATGTCCTTTTGAACAAGTAGAATGCCTTGTTAAACAAGTCGAATGCCTTGTTGACCAAGTCATGCCTTGTCGACCAAGTCGAATGCCCTTTTGAACAAGTAGAATGCCTTGTTGATCAAGTCACGCCTCGTTAAAAAGTAGAATGCCTTTTTTTGAACAACGAAAATGCCTTGTTGACCAAGTCAAATGCCTTGTTGACAAAGTCACGTCTTGTTTACAAGTAAAATGCCTTGTTGAACAAGTCGAATGTGTTGTTGACCAAGTACAATGCCTTGTTGAACAAGTAGAATGCCTTGTTGACTCAGTCGAATGCCCTTTTGAACAAGTATGACTAAGTGGAATGCCTTTAGAACGAGTAATGCCTTGTTAAACAACTCAAATGCCTTGTTGACCTAGTCGAATGCCTTGTTGACAAAATTGAATGCCTTGTTGAACAAGTCGAATGACCTTGCTAACCAAGTAGAATGCCTTGTTCAACAAGTTGAATGTCTTATTGAACTAGTCGAAAGCCTTTTTGAACAAGTCGAATGCCTTCTTGAATAAATAGAATACCTTGTATGCCGTTTTGACCAAGTCGAATGCCCTTTTAAACAAGTAGAATGCCTTGTTGACCAAGTAATGCCTTGTTGAACTAATTCAATGCGTTGTTGACCAAGTCGAATGCCTTGTTGCCCAAGTTGAATGCCTTGCCAAACAAGTCAAAAGACGTTGTTGACCTAGTAGAATGCGTAGTTGAACAAGTCGAATGCCATATTGAACAAGTAGTATAGAGTGTTGACCAAGTTGAATGCCCTTTTAACAAGTCGAATGCGTTGTTAAACAAGTCGAATACCTTTTTAAACAATTCAAATGCCTTGTTGAACAACTCAAATACTTTATTGAACTAGTCGAATGCGTTGTTGACCAAGTAATGCCTTGTTGAACAAGTCAATGCCATGTTAACCAAGTCGAATGCCTTGTGACCAAGTTGACTGCCTTGTTGAACAAGTTGAATGACCTTGTTGACCAAGTAGAATGTCTTGTTAAACAAGTCGATTGCGTTGTTGAACAAGTGGAATGTCTTGTTGAACAACTCGAATGCCTTCTTGAACAAGTCAAATGCCTTGTTGAACAAGTCGAATGCCTTGTTGAACAACTTAAATATCTTGTTGAACAAGTCGAAAGCCTTGCTCTACAAGTTAAATGCCTTGTAGACCAAGTCAAATGTCCTTTTGAACAAGTAGAATGCCTTGTTGAACAACTCCAATGTCTTGTTGACCAAGTAGAATGCCTTGTTGACCAAGTCACGCATTGTTGACAAGTAGAATGCCTTGTTCTCCCAAAAAAAAAAAAAAGAATGCCTTGTTCAACAAGTCGAATGTCTTGTTGACCAAGCCGAATGTCTTTTCGACCAAGTCGAATGCCCTTTTGAACAAGTAGAATGCCTTGTTAAACAAGTCGAATGCCTTGTTGACCAAGTCATGCCTTGTCGACCAAGTCGAATGCCCTTTTGAACAAGTAGAATGCCTTGTTGACCAAGTAGAATGCCTTGTTGACCAAGTAATGCCTTGTTGAACTAGTTCAATGCGTTGTTGACCAAGTCGAATGCCTTGTTGCCCAAGTTGAATGCCTTGCCAAACAAGTCAAAGGACGTTGTTGACCTAGTAGAATGCGTTGTTGAACAAGTCGAATGCCATATTGAACAAGTAGTATAGAGTGTTGACCAAGCTGAATGCCCTTTTAACAAGTCGAATGCGTTGTTAAACAAGTCGAATACCTTGTTAAACAATTCAAAAGCCTTGTTGAACAAGTCAAATACTTTATTGAACTAGTCGAATGCGTTGTTGACCAAGTAATGCCTTGTTGAACAAGTCAATGCCATGTTAACCAAGTCGAATGCCTTGTGACCAAGTTGACTGCCTTGTTGAACAAGTTGAATGACCTTGTTGACCAAGTAGAATGTCTTGTTAAACAAGTCGATTGCGTTGTTGAACAAGTGGAATGTCTTGTTGAACAACTCGAATGCCTTCTTGAACAAGTCAAATGCCTTGTTGAACAAGTCGAATGCCTTGTTGAACAACTTAAATACCTTGTTGAACAAGTCGAAAGCCTTGCTCTACAAGTTAAATGCCTTGTAGACCAAGTCAAATGTCCTTTTGAACAAGTAGAATGCCTTGTTGAACAACTCCAATGTCTTGTTGACCAAGTAGAATGCCTTGTTGACCAAGTAGAATGCCTTGTTGACCAAGTCACGCATTGTTGACAAGTAGAATGCCTTGTTCAACAAGTCGAATGTCTTGTTGACCAAGCCGAATGTCTTTTTGACCAAGTCGAATGCCCTTTTTAACAAGTAGAATGCCTTGTTAAACAAGTCGAATGCCTTGTTGACCAAGTCATGCCTTGTCGACCAATTCGAATGCCCTTTCGAACAAGTAGAATGCCTTGTTGACCAAGTCACGCCTCGTTAAAAAGTAGAATGCCTTTTTTTGAACAACTAAAATGCCTTGTTGACCAAGTCAAATGCCTTGTTGACAAAGTGACGTCTTGTTTACAAGTAAAATGCCTTGTTGAACAAGTCGAATGCGTTGTTGACCAAGTACAATGCCTTGTTGAACAAGTAGAATGCCTTGTTGACTCAGTCGAATGCCCTTTTGAACAAGTATGACTTAGTCGAATGCCCTTTAGAACGAGTAATGCCTTGTTAAACAACTCAAATGCTTTGTTGACCTAGTCGAATGCCTTGTTGACAAAATTGAATGCCTTGTTGAACAAGTCGAATGACCTTGCTAACCAAGTAGAATGCCTTGTTGAACAAGTTGAATGTCTTATTGAACTAGTCGAAAGAGTTTTTGAACAAGTCGAATGCCTTATTGAATAAATAGAATACTTTGTATGCCGTTTTGACCAAGTCGAATGCCCTTTTGAACAAGTAGAATGCCTTGTTGACCAAGTCACGCCTCGTTAAAAAGTAGAATGCCTTTTTTTGAACAACTAAAATGCCTTGTTGACCAAGTCAAATGCCTTGTTGACAAAGTCACGTATTGTTTACAAGTAAAATGCCTTGTTGACAAAGTCACGTCTTGTTTACAAGTAAAATGCCTTCTTGGCAAAGTCACGTCTTGTTTACAAGTAAAATGCCTTGTTGAACAAGTCGAATGCGTTGTTGACCAAGTACAATGCCTTGTTGAACAAGTAGAATGCCTTGTTGACTCAGTCGAATGCCCTTTTGAACAAGTATGACTAAGTCGAATGCCCTTTAGGACGAGTAATGCCTTGTTAAACAACTCAAATGCTTTGTTGACCTAGTCGAATGCCTTGTTGACAAAATTGAATGCCTTGTTGAACAAGTCGAATGACCTTGCTAACCAAGTAGAATGCCTTGTTGAACAAGTTGAATGTCTTATTGAACTAGTCGAAAGCCTTTTTGAACAAGTCGAATGCCTTATTGAATAAATAGAATACCTTGTATGCCGTTTTGACCAAGTCGAATGCCCTTTTGAACAAGTAGAATGCCTTGTTGACCAAGTAATGCCTTGTTGAACTAGTTCAATGCGTTGTTGACCAAGTCGAATGCCTTGTTGCCCAAGTTGAATGCCTTGTAAAACATTTCAAAGGACGTTGTTGACCTAGTAGAATGCGTTGTTGAACAAGTCGAATGCCATATTGAACAAGTAGTATACAGTGTTGACCAAGTTGAATGCCCTTTTAACAAGTCGAATGCGTTGTTAAACAAGTCGAATACCTTGTTAAACAATTCAAATGCCTTGTTGAACAAGTCAAATACTTTATTGAACTAGTCGAATGCATTGTTAACCAAGTAATGCCTTGTTGAACAAGTCAATGCCATGTTAACCAAGTCGAATGCCTTGTTGACCAAGTTGACTGCCTTGTTGAACAAGTTGAATGACCTTGTTGACCAAGTAGAATGTCTTGTTAAACAAGTCGATTGCGTTGTTGAACAAGTGGAATGTCTTGTTGAACAACTCGAATGCCTTCTTGAACAAGTCAAATGCCTTGTTGAACAAGTCGAATGCCTTGTTGAACAACTTAAATATCTTGTTGAACAAGTCGAAAGCCTTGCTCTACAAGTTAAATGCCTTGTAGACCAAGTCAAATGTCCTTTTGAACAAGAAGAATGCATTGTTGAACAACTCAAATGCCATGTTGACCAAGTAGAATGCCTTGTTGACCAAGTTCAATGCGTTGTTGACCAAGTCACGCCTTGTTGAAAAGTAGAATGCCTTGTTCAATAAGTCGAATGCCTTGTTAACCAAGTCGACTGCCTTTTTGAACAAGTAGAATGTCTGGTTAAACAAGTCGAATGCCTTGTTGACCAAGTCATGCCTTGCTGACCAAATCGAATGCCCTTTTGAACAAGTCGAATGCCTTGTTGACTAAGTCACGCCTTGTTAACAAGTAGAATGCCTTTTTTTTAACAACTAAAATGTCTTATTGAACAAGTAAAATGCCTTGTTGACCAAGTCAAATGCCTTGTTGACAAAGTCACGTCTTGTTTACAAGTAAAATGCCTTGTTGAACAAGTCGAATGCGTTGTTGACCAAGTACAATGCCTTGTTGAAGAAGTAGAATGCCTTATATGCCTTGTTGACTAAGTCGAATGCCCTTTTGAACAAGTATGACTAAGTCGAATGCCCTTTTGAACATGTAATGCCTTGCTAAACAACTCAAATGCCTTGTTAATCTAGTCGAATGCCTTGTGGACCAAGTTCAATGCCTTGTTGACCAAGTCACGCCTTGTTTACAAGTAGAATGCCTTGTTAAACAAGTTGAATGCCTTGTTGAACAAGTTGAATGCCTTGTTCAACAAGTAGAATGTCTTGTATGCCTTGGTGACTAAGTCGAATGCCCTTTTTGAACAAGTAAAGTGCCTTGTTGAACAAGCCAGATGCCTTGTTATACAAATCAAATGCCTTGTTGAACAAGTCGAATGCCTTGTCGACCAAGTAATGCCTTGTTGACAAAGTCGACTGGCTTGTTCACCAAGTAGAATACCTTGTTGAATAAGTCGAATGTATTTTTGACCAAGTCCAATGCCTTGTTGACCAAGTCGACGGCCTTGTTTCACCAAGTAGAATGCCTTGTTAAACAAGTCGAATGTGTCATTGACCAAGTATATTGCCTTGTTGAACAAGTTGAATGCCTTGTTCAACAAGTATAATACGAATGCCTTGTAAAACAAATGCCAACTTGATCCGTTCAGTCCTTGCTGCGCTGCATGGGTATTGGTCCGGGGTGTTCATCCTGCCCAAAGGTGTTATTAGAGTGATTGAGCAACGATTCAGATCGTTCCTCTGGGCGGGTTCTGCGGCCAAGGTTGCTTGGGTTGATGTATGTTTCCCGGTGGATGAGGGTGGTTTGGGCATTCACTCGCTTGTGGACGATAACAAGGCCCTTCTTCTTAAGCACCTATGGAGTATTCTGAGCAAGGATCCCAATTCTATTTGGGTATCGTGGCTTCTCCAGACGCGACTGCAAAATCGCTCGTTGTAGACTATATCGGGAACCGCCCAATCGGCGTGGAGTTGGAGGAAACTCTTACAACTTCGCCCTATGCTTCGATCGAAGGTTAGTATCCGTATTGGTAATGGCGAAACTATTTGGTTGTGGCAGGACCCATGGATCGATGATAGGCCGCTTCTGGAACGATTTCCACCCGGACTGATGATTATGGGCCTTTCTGATGATTCACGTTTGAGTCGAGTCATTGCTAGTGACGGTTGAAGGTGGCCAACGACTTCCTCGATGGAATTTCTTATGATTGAACCCATGCTCCCGGACGTTCACCCATTGCAAGCTGACTCTTACCAATGGCTACCGTCTCCCACAGAACTTTTCACCACTGCTTCTGCTCGGGATGCGTTCCGGCAGAAACGCTCGCCGGATCATTGGGCAGCCCTATTTGGGGGGGTGCTTAGGGTTCCAAGCTATGAATTCATCTTATGGCTTGCTATTCGTGAACGCCTAGCTACCAGAGATAAGCCTTGGGTTGCGCTCAAGGCCGCGTCGAGTGCTTGCTTATTGTGTGACGCGGATGAGATGGAGACGATCAATCACCTTTTATTTGATTGCCCATACACATCTCGATGCTTACGACTTCTTCGGCGGCAGATTCGGTTTCTCTGGCCTTACCGCGACTGGCAGCAGGGGATTAGGTGGGCTGGCCTGCGGTGGAAAGGTATGCACCTCCAGCATCTGGCATATCGACATGTTCTGGCTTCGACGATTCACCACATTTGGACTGAGCGAAACCATCGTTGGACTGATGGCAGACAGCAGCATCCCCAGCAGCTCGTTGAGGATATTGTGAGGGTATTGCTTATGTACCTATCATTACTACCATGTCGATATGAGCTACAGTATTGTGCCCTGCGTCGCCTGTGGCACATTGCTTGGTAGATGTATGAACGTTATTTATGGTAGTTTGTTTGGTGGATAGAGATTATATCCATCTTGTACACAGTGGCATGTCCCTGGTCTTTGCGACATGAATCATATCATGTGTGCTTTACTGTCCTTTATTTCATTTATTTAGTGAACGTTCCCAAAAAAAAAAAAACGAATGCCTTATTGAACAAGCCAAATACGTTGTTGAACAACTGAAATGCCTTGTTGACCAAGTCAAATGCCTTGTTGACAAAGTCACGTCTTGTTTAAAAGTAAAGTGCCTTGTTGAACAAGTCGAATGTATTGTTGACTAAGTAGAATGCCTTGTATGCCTTGTTTACTCAGTCGAATGCCCTTTTGAACAAGTATGACTAAGTCGAATGCCCTTTAGAACAAGTAATGCCTTGTTAAACAACTCAAATGCCTTGTTGACCTAGTCTAATGCCTTGTTGACCAAATTGAATGCCTTGTTGAACAAGTCGAATGACCTTGCTAACCAAGTAGAATGCCTTGTTGAACAAGTTGAATGTCTTATTGAACAAGTCGAATGCCTTATTGAACAAGTCGAATGCCTTATTGAATAAATAGAATACCTTGTATGCCGTTTTGACCAAGTCGAATGCCCTTTTGAACAAGTAGATGCCTTGTTGACCAAGTAATGCCTTGCTGAACTAGTTCAATGCGTTGTTGAACCAAGTCGAATGCCTTATTGCCCAAGTTGAATGCCTTGTAAAACAAGTCAAAGGACGTTGGTGACCTAGTAGAATGCGTTGTTGAACAAGTCGAATGCCTTATTGAACAAGTAGAATGCCTTGTATACAGTGTTGACCAAGTTGAATGCCCTTTGAACAAGTCGAATGCGTTGTTAAACAAGTCAAATGCCTTGTTAAACAACTCAAATGCCTTGTTGAACAAGTCAAATACCTTGTTGGACTAGTCGAATGCGTTGTTGACCAAGTAATGCCTTGTTGAACAAGTCAATGCCATGTTAACCAAGTCGATACCTTGTTGACCAAGTTGACTGCCTTGTTGAACAAGTCGAATGACCTTGTTGACCAAGTAGAATGCCTTGTTAACCAAGTCGATTGCGTTGTTGAACAAGTGGAATGTCTTGTTGAACAACTCGAATGCCTTGTTGAACATGTCGAATGCCTTGTTGAACAAGTCGAATGCCTTGTTAAACAACTTAAATACCTTGTTGACCAAGTCGAAAGCCTTGCTCTACAAGTTAAATGCCTTGTAGACCAAGTCAAATATCCTTTTGAACAAGTAGAATGCCTTTTGTTGAACAACTCAAATGCCTTGTTGACCAAGTAGAATGCCTTGTTGACCAAGTTCAATGCGTTGTTGACCAAGTCACGCCTTGTTCACAAGTAGAATGCCTTGTTGAACAAGTTGAATGCCTTGTTCACCAAGTAGGATACCTTTTTGAACAAGTCGAATGTGTCGTTGACCAAGTCGAATGCCTTGTTGACCAAGTCGACGGCCTTGTTTACAAAGTAGAATGCCTTGTCGAACAAGTCGAATGTGTCGTTGACCAAGTAGATTGCCTTGTTGAACAAGTTGAATGCCTTGTTCAACAAGTAGAATACGAATTCCTTGTTGAACGAATGCCTTATTGAACAAGCCAAATACGTTATTGAACAACTGAAATGCCTTGTTGACCAATTCGAATGACTTGTTGACCAAGTCGAATGCCTTGTTGACCAAGTAATGGCTTGTTCAACAACTCGAATGCCTTCTCGACCTCGTCGAATGCCTTGTTGACAAAGTGGAATGACTTGTTGAACAAGTTGAATGACCTTATTCAACAAGTCGAATGACCTTGTTGACCAAGTAGAATGCGTTCTTGAACAAGTCGAATGCCTTGTTGACCAAGTCTAATGCCTTGTTGACAAGTAGAATGCCTTGTTAAATAAGTTGATTGGGTTGTTGACCAAGTAGAATGCCTTGTTGAACAAGTCTATTACGTTGTTGAACAAGTCGAATGCCATGTTGACTAATTTATGCCTTGTTAACCAAGTTGATAGCCTTGCTGAACAAGTCAAATGCCTTGTTGACCAAGTCGAATGCCCTTTTGAACAAGTAGAATGCGTTGTTGAAAACTCAAATGCCTTGTTGACGAGGTTAGATGCTTTGTTGACAAGTAGAATGCCTTGTTAAACAAGGCGATTGCGTTGTTGACCAAGTACAAGGCCTTGTTGAACAAGTTCGATGCCATTTTGAACAAGTCGAATACCTTGTCGCACAACTCAAATGCCTTGTTGACGAAGTCAAAAGCCTTGGTGAACAAGTCGAATGCCTTGTTGACCAAGTCGAATGCCTTATTGAACAAGTAAAATGCCTTGTTGACCAAGTCAAATGCCTTGTTTGAACAAGTCGAATGCCTTGTTGACCAAGTAATGCCTTGTTCAACAACTCGAATGCCTTCTCGACCTCCTCGAATGCCTTGTTGGACCAAGTGGAATGACTTGTTGAACAACTTGAATGACCTTGTTCAACAAGTCGAATGACCTTGTTGACCAAGTAGAATGCCTTCTTGAACAAGTCGAATGCCTTGTTGACAAGTAGAATGCCTTGTTAAACAAGGTGATTGGGTTGTTGACCAAGTAGAATGCCTTGTTGAACAAGTCTATTGCGTTGTTGAACAAGTTGAATGCCTTGTTGACTAATTTATGCCTTGTTAACCAAGTCGAATGCGTTGTTGACCAAGTACAATGCCTTGTTAAAGAAGTAGAATGCCTTGTATGCCTTGTTAACTAAGTTGAATGCCCTTTTGAACAAGTATGACTAAGTCGAATGCCCTTTTGAACATGTAATGCCTTGTTAAACAACTCAAATGCCTTGTTGACCTAGTCGAATGCCTTGTGGACCAAGTTCAATGCCTTGTTGACCAAGTCACGCCTTGTTCACAAGTAGAATGCCTTGTTCACCAAGTAGGATACCTTTTTGAACAAGTCGAATGTGTCGTTGACCAAGTCGAATGCCTTGTCGACGGCCTTGTTTACAAAGTAGAATGCCTTGTCGAACAAGTCGAATGTGTCGTTGACCAAGTAGATTGCCTTGTTGAACAAGTTGAATGCCTTGTTCAACAAGTAGAATACGAATTCCTTGTTGAACGAACGCTTTATTGAACAAGCCAAATACGTTGTTGAACAACTGAAATGCCTTGTTGACCAATTCGAGTGCCTTGTTGACCAATTCGAATGCCTTGTTGACCAAGTCGAATGCCTTGTTGACCAAGTAATGGCTTGTTCAACAACTCGAATGCCTTCTCGACCTCGTCGAATGCGTTGTTGACAAAGTGGAATGACTTGTTGAACAAGTTGAATGACCTTGTTCAACAAGTCGAATGACCTTGTTGATCAAGTAGAATGCGTTCTTGAACAAGTCGAATGCCTTGTTGACCAAGTCTAATGCCTTGTTGCGCGTCTGTGTCATGAAGCGCCTCGCTGACCCCTTCATTGAGATTGTTAACCTTCGCATGCCTAATGCTGAGGGCGGGGTGACGGGTCTTATCCCGGTCCGGGTGGAGTATGAATGGAAGCCGGCAAGATGTGATAGTTGCAGCACTTGGACCCATGGCCAATCAAATTGCCCTAATCGCCCGCGCCCCCCACCCTCGACTTATTTGACGGGTGGGACCGCGCCAGGTCCCCGGACTCGATCTCCTCGCTCTTCGCATCCCACCATGATTACTGGTTCACGTCTGCCCTCCCGCCCCGATCCTTCCTCTTCCCGACAGGTCCGTTCCCCTCCTAAGGTTGTTACCTCACCCCCTGCTGTTGCGTCTAAGGCATCAGTCCAGAATCCAGGTATTCTCTCGACTTCTTCACGCTCCTTGTCTAAGGGGTCGGAGTGGCGACAGGTGGGAGCTCGTGGTAAGGCTGTGCGCACTCCACCACGAGGGGTGATATCACCCGCTGCGGATAGGCCGTTGCATGGAGGTACCATGCCACCTGGTAATCCTTCACGATCTTCACCTCCACCTGAACGGAGTGGGGATGTTTCTTTTCTGGATTCTACTAATCCTTTTGCTGTCCTCCACTCCATCGATTCTGGCGATATGGATATTTCCACCACTCTGGGCCCTGAAGTTATTGCAGCCCGCTTGCCGGGTGTCCCATGATCAGAGTCGGCTCATGGAATGTCCGTGGTCTTAATAGGGTAGACCACAGGAAAGCGGTGGGGGAGTGGATTTCTAGACAAAGTATTCAGCTGGTTGGTTTGCTTGAGACGCGGGTCTGTGAGGGTAATGCCACCCGACTGTCGCAGGGATTACGGCCCCTTTGGTCCTGGTTTTTTGAGTATGAAGCTGGCCCGGGCTCGCGCATTTGGGTGGGTTGGGATCTGACGGCCATCTCGGTCAGTATTGTGGCCTTCACTGATCAGGTTGTTCATTGTCGGGTTGTGCAGCTGGGGTCCGGGGCTGTTCTTTTTGTTTCTTTTGCTTATGGTTGCTCATTTCGCGGGGAGAGGGTTCCTTTATGGGATGAGCTTATCCAGTTCTCCTCCTCTCGGGTTGACGACCAGTGGATTGTGGCAGGGGATTTCAATACCATCTTGTGTTCGGCTGAAGGGCGAGGGGGATCACCTAATTTGCTGAGCATGTCTGACTTTGGTAATGCGCTTCTTCGAGCGGATCTCTCGACTATTCCATCTACTGGTCCCCCATTCACGTGGTTTAACCAGCAAGGAGGCGCATCTGCTATCTGGAGATGCCTCGATCGTATTTTGGCGAATCCTACTTGGATCGCGGCCTGGCCGGATGCTTTTGTTCACGGCGGTCTCTCTGCTACGTCAGATCATTCGCCTCTTGTCTTGGGGACCGTCCCGGGTCACTCTTATCAGACCTGCTTCAGGTTTGAGAATTTTCTGACTAAGGATCCGGGTTTTCTTTCTGTTGTTCACAGCATTTGGGATCGCCCGGTCCGTGGATTTCTGATGTTCACGGTGGTTGATCGCCTGAAGCGCCTTAAACCTCTCTTCTCTAAGCTGCGTCGGGCCAAAGGAGATCTCGCAGCTAACATTTCCGAGGCGCGGAGGTTTTTAGACGTTGCCCAGCGGTACACTTCGCTCCATCCGTTCGATGACAGTCTCCGCTTGCTCGAACGATGCTGTAGGTTGGTCTATTCGAGAGCAGTTGAGATGGAGCACTCGGCATTGGCACAGCGAGCCAAGATGGCTTGGCTGAAGGATGGGGATCAGTGCTCTGCCTTTTTCTTTCGTAATGTTGCGCTCAGACGTAAGTATAACAAGATCCTTACGCTCGAGTCCACTTCCGGTGAGTTGCTGACGCTTTGGATGCGGTCGATTCTGAGTTGCTGGGTTTTTACGAGGATCTTCTTGGCAAATCCTCTCTTCCTTCGCCGGTGCTGTTACCCGATGTCCAAGATTTCATCTCACGAAGACTTTCACAGTCAGCGGCGGCATCTATGGTTCTTCCCCTGGACGATGGGGAGGTGCGTAAAGCTGTCTTTTCTATGGGTGCTGAGAAGGCTCCGGGCCCTGATGGCTTTACCGCGGCTTTCTTCCAAGCTGCGTGGTCTGTTGTGGGACCCGATGTCACTGCTGCGGTCCGGGACTTCTTCGTCACGGGGCGCCTCTTGCGGGGACTGAACAATACTTGGCTCACGCTTATTCCGAAGATGGAATTTCCTCGGCGGGCCTCAGATTTTCGGCCGATCTCGTGCTGTAATGTCATCTACAAGATTATCTCAAAGATTTTGGCCGATCGTCTCAAGCCTGCCCTTCCTAGCCTTGTTCATGGTTGCCAGACTGCCTTCATCCCGGGACGTCACATCTCGGATAACATCCTTCTTGCCCAGGAGCTGTGTCATGGCTACAACGGCCATCGTCACCCTCCTCGAACGCTGTTCAAAGTGGACCTGGCGAAGGCCTATGACCGGGTGGAATGGAGTTTTTTTTTGGCTACGTTGCAGGCAATGGGACTACATCCGCAATTTATCGAGTGGATCAGGATTTGTCTTACTACGACAACATTCTCCCTTTGCGTTAGTGGTCGCCCTATGGGGTTCTTTGAGGGCAAGCGGGGTCTCCGTCAAGGTGACCCAATTTCTCCCTACCTTTTCACTTTGGTTATGGAGGTTCTCCATGGCATTGTGTGTAAGCGTATTAGTGAGGAACCGCGGTTTCGTTATCATTGGCGATGCGAGCCTCTATCCTTACCTATGCTTTTTTTTTGGTGTAAAGTCCCATGTATATAGATCGTAAAAAATGTACAAATGAACAGGAGAAAAACTCCTCTACCAACCAGTAACAGACTACTGGTAACAACAATGAATGAATAACCAATCAACCAATCAACCAATGACCCTATCAACAATCAACAACAAAACATCCAATCAAACAAAACTAATCCTACCAAGCCACACGCCATAATCGGCTTATAGCCGCCCGATGAAGTTCATACTTCATGGATGTACCACCAATACGCGTGATAGCCAAGGCAAGAACACACCCCACAAGCCGTTGTGGAGTCGTGATGGATCCCTCCTTCCAGCGCCTGTTCCTTGCCTGCCAAATATGGTAGACAAGGGATGCTAGAATATGACGAGAAGCTGCATGGAGAAGATGCTTCCTTCGCCAGCGGACAGCCGCCCACCGAATGCCCGTAGTCCAATCCCGATAAGGCCAAATCCAGCGAATCCGATGTCGCAAGAGACGAAGACATTGTCGTGAAAAAGGACAATCAAAGAATAGATGTTGGACAGTCTCGTAATGCAACTCCTCACAGAGGACACAAGCTTGGGTTCCCGCCCTCCGAGCAATCCACGGTTTGTCCCTAGTCGAGAGCCGATCCTGTAATCCCAGATATAAAATAAATTCATGTCGTGGAATCTTCAACGGTCCTCCAAATAATACCGCCCAACCCACAGGGGGCCTCCTGTATCGCAACGCGTTGTAAGCCAAAGAAGCAGTCATAGATCCATTCGGCGAACCCGTCCACCAAACACCATCCTGATCCCCACGAACCACATTAGGTAAGAGGCGGCTAATCTCAAGATACTCCACCGCCCCTTGTCCTGGCCAATTCCACCCCTGCGAATTAAGGACTAGACTCAATCGTGAATCAATATGCAGCCCCATCGCAATAGGGCCCCTAGGAAATCGCTCCAACAGCGACGTAGATAGCAACCAAGGATCCTTCCATAGCCAGATCGTAGAGCCATCACCAATGCGAAATGTAATCATAGACCTGAGTAAAGGGCGTAACTGCATCAGCTTTCTCCAGCTCCAAGCATCATTCGTCGAGACCGGTAAATCCCATAATGAGCGAGAAGACAACCGCGTCCTATAGAGCCATTCGACCCAAATCGAATCCGGGGACTTGGTAAGTACACTCCACAAGTGCTTCAGAAAGAGAACCTTGTTGTCGACAGAAATAGCCCTCAGGCCCAATCCCCCTTCAGTAACTGGTAAACATAAAACCTCCCATGCCACCTTAGGTGATGTACCTCTCCACAAAAATTTCCTAAAACGTGCCTCCAACGCTCGGATCACTCCCTTAGGTAATAAGAACATACCTGACCAGTAGGCATGAAGCGCCTGCAAGACCGATTTAACTAGCTGCAGTCGACCCGCATAAGATAAAGACAGATTGAGCCATGATCCCAACCTCTGGTCTACTTTCTGTAAAAGAGGAGCACAGTCTCCAATCGTTAAGCGAGTAGTAATGAGGGGCACTCCTAAGTATCGCACCGGCAACTCCCCACTCGATAACCCATGAGTGCATGAATCTGTGCAGTCAAGCTTTCAGCCCGCCTCGAAATAAACATCTCACTCTTGTTAGGGTTAGGGATCAACCCTGACAACCGGGCAAATTCACCCAAAGCTTTCTTCAACACCCCAACTGAAATGACATCCGCGTGGCTGAAAAGCAAGAGGTCATCCGCAAAAGCTAACGACACCATGCCAATTGTCTCGCAACGCCAATGATATTTGAAGCGCGGTTCCTCCATAATGCCAACCTTGAGAAGTCCGTGGAGGACCTCCATCACTAGTGTAAATAGATAGGGGGATATGGGGTCCCCCTGTCGAATACCCCTCTTGCCTTGGAAAAAACCCACCACCCTACCATTCAGATTCAGCGAAAAGGCCGTTGTTGTCAGGCACGCTCGAATCCATCCAATGTACGTAGGATGAAAACCCATAGCCCCTAAGACAGCAAGCAAAAACTCCCATTCGACCTTGTCGTACGCCTTGGCCAGGTCAATCTTAAACATAGCACGCGGTGGCCGGCCCTTTGACTTGTACCCAAGGCATAGCTCCTGCGCCAATAACACGTTATCGCTGATCCGTCGCCCTGGGATAAATGTTGTCTGTGAGCCATGTACCAAAGTAGCGAGATGCCCCTTTAGTCGATTGGCTAAAATCTTGGAGATCACCTTATATACAACATTGCAACAGGAAATGGGTCTGAACTCCGTTGCACGCCGAGGTGTTTCTCTCTTCGGGATTAACGTGATGAGGGTGCTATTTAGTCCCTTCAGTAATCTGCCCGTTATGAAGAAATCTTGGATCGCCTTCACCACCTCATCGCCAACAATCCCCCACGCAGCTCGAAAAAATGCTACCGTGTACCCGTCAGGTCCTGGCGCCTTCTCATCCCCCATAGAGAAAAGCGCCTCACGCACTTCAGTGGCAGTCACCTTAGTGATCATAGATGCAGCGTCCGCTGGGGAAAGCGTACTCGTCACAGCTCTCTGCACGTCAACAGGACGAATCGGAGTACAGTGGGCAGACTGCCCCAATAGGTCCTGATAGAACCCAATCATTTCAGCTTCCACCTGAGATGGTTCTTCAATGAGATCGCATGGCATCCTCAAGGGACCAGATACGGTTGGAAGCTCGCCTCATGGCAACTCGACGAAAGAAATAAGATGAGCACTGGTCCCCATCCTTCAGCCATGCAATCTTGGCCCGCTGCGATAACGCCGATTGCTCCATCTCCACTGCTTTGGCAAAAACCACACGACACAGCCTTTCCAGCTCATAGAAAGAGTCCTCCTCAGGGAACCGTGACGCAAAATCCTGTGCCATATCAAGAAAATGCTTTGCTTCTGTGACATTCGCCGTCAAGTCTCCCTTCGATCTTCGCAGTCGCATCAGTATGGGTTTCAACATCTTAAGCCTCCTCACCAACACGAACATAGGATAGCCATGTAAAGGAGTGTTCCAGACATTCTGAACAATACCTAAGAAGGCCGGATCTTTCGCCAGAAAATTGTCAAAGCGAAATGTTGCCTTATGCTGTCGTGTCGTAGTATTTCCCAAAAACACAGGGGAGTGATCCGAAGTTGCTGGTAGCCCACACCTACAGAAGGAGTTCGTAAACCGGGCAAACCATTGGGGATTTCCTAGTATACGGTCCAATCTCCTCCAAACCCCCGCATCAGATCTCTGTTGATTATACCACGTGAATACCTGGCCCATCGTAGGTATCGTCACCAAATCAGCACTAACCAGGCACTCTTGGAATTCCTCCATATCATGCTTAGATGCCGAACCACCACGACCCTCACTCGCGTGCAAAATAGCATTGAAATCCCCCAATACGATCCATGCATCCGCCACTCGAGTTGCTGCCATGGTAGTCAATTCCCCCCATAATGGCCTTCTCTCCTCCCTCCTGGACTTCCCATAAGCAAAAGACACGTAAATGATCTCCCCCGTATATGCCGACTTCACTCGACAATGTACAGCTTGGGCTGAGAACCCAAGGACATCCACATTCAAAACAAAGGGATCCCAACCCACCCATATGCGTGACGATGGCCCTTCATCATAATCAGAGAACCATCGCCAATGAGACCGAATGCTACTCGAAATAAAACCCTCATTAGATGCCGCCACTCTCGTTTCAAGCAGCCCAATCATACACAACCCCTCTCGCGATATCAACTCCCGCACCGCACTCCTGTGGTCTTGCTTATTAAGACCACATACATTCCATGCTCCAACAGCTAACATAAATGCACCCTGTTACGGGCTGCGTTTGCTTTAGGGCCCGTAAATGAGGTGTAATTGCTATCTTCAGGCACATCCCGAAGAAGGTCAAAACGGTTCTGCACCCCAGAAAGAGGCTCGGCTGCTTCTGGAGGACGAGATGTTTCAGCTCTGTCACGTTGTCGTTCAGTTCCAGCATTCGCAGCCCACACCATAACGGCTTTTCCTTTGGCTCCCACCTGTTGCCATTCTTCATGTGGGCATTTAAGGCTCCCCCCTATCTTACATACTCTATCCGGCTGTTGTGCTCCAAGGTCCCCTGCCCCTGACCCCTGCCTCTATCATAACGAGAACGGGACCTATTACGGGGCTGGGCTGGGCGTTGCCAGTGACAAACAGCTCCTGCTTTGGGTTGCCACCTTTGGCCTTCCATGCCTTCCTCGCTCCCTCATATTGGCGATGAGGTTTTGACGTCCCTGCTGCCATCTTCTTCGGTCGCTGTGGGCAAAGGGCTGCCCCATGTGCCCATGATGAACAATGATCACATTTAGATGGTCTCCAATCAAACTCCACCCGTATAGGTACTTTCACATCCGCTTCCCCTTCCTCACCTTGAAGCAACACATCAAAAGTCTCAATAAATGGCTCAGACAATTTCTTCATTACACAGACCCGGGCATAATCAAGTCTTTCCCCCGTCGCCGTGATTCTGTCTGCATACAATGGCCTTCCCACCGCACTTGCAACTAGCCCCAGCCCCTCTTGTGTCCAAAGGTCAGATGGAACATCCCATAGCTTGACCCATAATGGCAGCTCCACCACCTCCTTGCGCGTAAAAGTCATGCGTGGTCGCCAAGGTTCAAGGAATAACGGCTGGCCTTGCATGAGCCAAGGTCCACCCTCTAAAACCACAGTCCTTGCACCATCCGACTCAAAACTAAACATGAAAAAACCATTAACAGTCGTACGAACCTCTGCCAATCCCTTCCAAATCGATCTGACGTAACTCTCCACGAAAGGGAAATACGGCTTACGGCCAAGGAAATAACCCACGAGAGTATTCTTCCATCGTTCACAGCCACGCCGCGCCACCTCCAATGGAGCACGCACCACAGCCACCCCATTCACAATCGAGGGCGGGGTGTAAGATAATGCCATCTTTTGTGATGGAGCAGCCCTGTTTCCTTGCACAGCCTCTGCAAATGACACAGGTTTGCCTTGGCTATAAGCCTTCGTCATTGAGGGCCCAAGTCGTGAGAAAACAGACCCTGCATTCGGGTTCCCAGAATTAACCAATCCAGTTAGTGTAGCATAGACAGATGCTTCATGAACGATCGGCTGTGAACTGCCAGACTCTGGTATATCGGAGTCCCTAGTCTTCACCGTGGTCGCCTTGTCTGTCTCGTCCCGATTATCAACTACAATCACCTCATCAACATTATCATCATCCTGAGCCAGGGACTCATCCTCGCAACACTGCTCCAACAGAGCCCTCGCCGGCATAGGTGAATCAGGCCTTCGGCGAAAAACCCGCGGATTATGGCGTAGAATTCCTCTAATCGACACAGGCCCCTCCTCACGCCGATTAGGTGACCCGCTCATTGCCCTAGGCCCCGCGCTTCTATGAGTAATTTCCCTCGGCCTCTGCCCAGCCAATCGCGCGGTATCACCGTCCACCACACTCGGCCCCTGCACTTGGCTCTAAGTGCCCTAAATCGCTCACTATCAAACGCAGCCGCAAAAGCCGGATAAGCTGCACTTAATGCTTCCAAATCCGGCATGGTCGGGGCTCCTTGTGTGGCCGTTCCTTGTCGGTCAGCACCCACGACCTCAGCAATCGCCGCAACCCCCACAGAAGGAGACGCCTCCGTCAACATATGAAAGTTAGAAGAAAAGGAAGAAAAGGAAGCAATCTCGCTCCAAAAAGCCCTCCAATCGCCGTCTGATCCCGGCGATGGAGGCCGCAATTCGCCCTCGAACAGTGGTCAAGGCAGGTAGACGATGGAAAATCAATTGCGGGTGAAAAAGGGGAAAAATTGGTCAACGACAATTTTTTAGGTATTTGGGAGAGAGAATTCGCTAGAGACAAGGCATTCTCCTTACCTATGCTTATTTTTGCGGATGATCTGTTATTGTTCTGCCATGCTGACGGGATTTCTGTTGGGGTCCTTAAGGCGTCGGTGGACTGTTTCTCGACTCTTTCGGGTTTATACCCAAACCCGGCTAAGAGTGAGTGTTTTCTTTCTCGCCCGGCTCTCTCCCTCGCACCGCAGCTGCAGCCCATTTTTGGTTTTCCCTTGGGCTCTTTGCCAGTTCGGTATCTGGGGGTTCCATTGATTACCTCTCGTCTTTCGCTTGCTGACTACAGCCCGCTCTTGTCTCGTGTTGATCATCGTCTGGGTTCATGGTTGAACCAGACCCTCTCTTATGCTGGACGTGTCCAGTTGATCCGTTCTGTTCTTCAGGCGCTGCATGTTTACTGGTCGGGGGTGTTCCTTCTCCCCATGGGTGTGGTGAGGGCTTTGGAAGCTAAATTTCGTCAGTTTCTTTGGGCGGGGTCTCAGCTAAGGTGGCATGGACTGACGTGTGTTTGCCCACTGCGGAGGGCGGATTGGGCATTCGTTCGGTGGCTGTTGATAATAAGGTGCTCCTTTTTCGCCTCTTGTGGCGAATCCTTACGAGGGCCCCGGACTCTATTTGGGTTACCTGGCTGTATGCCAGTCGGTTGAGGTCAGATACTATTTGGACGGCTCCTGCTTCATCGACGACTTCTTGGAGCTGGCGTCAGTTATTGAGGTTTAGGGCTGAGATTAAAAGTCACACTGTCTTCCACATTGGTGACGGTTCCTCCATTCGTTTGTGGGAGGACCCTTGGATGCCGGGAGGTTCTCTTCTGGATCGCTTTCCTCGGGGACCTGTTGCTATGGGCCTCCCTGTGGGCACCCTACTTGCCTCTGTTATTTCAGAGCATGGCTGGAACTGGCCGGGTCGTACTACTGTTGAGTATATTGATTTTAGTCCCGACCTCCCCCCGGTTCGTCCCGACCACCGGGACAGTGTTTCCTGGCGTGGGTCTGCCGATGGCGTTGCTTCTGCGAGCCTCATCCGGGAGGCGCTGTGGCCTCGTCAAGACGGTGTGATTTGGGCGAGTCTATTTGGTGGCCCTTTACGGGTCCCTCGCCATGAGTTTTCCCTCTGGATGGGTGTTCGTGGCCGACTCTCAACTAGGGATAAGGCTTGGGTTGCTTCTCGTGCGGGGACACAAGCTTGCGGACTTTGTTCCTCGGCTCAGGTGGAGACGACCTCCCATCTTTTTTTCGACTGCGAATTCTCTCGCCGCTGTTTGAGGCTTCTTCGGAGGCGGGTTCGCTGGGACTGGCCGCACCGGGACTGGACGCAGGCTTATCTTTGGGCTGCTCACCGGTGGCGTGGGCATCATTTATTGCATGCGGCATTTAGGCATCTTCTTGCATCCCTGGTTTTATCATATTTGGCTTGCTCGGAATCGGCGCTGGCGTGAGGATGCTACGACCTCGCCGGAACAATTAGTTGCTTGTGTTGTGGACATTTGTTGTTTGCGTCTTAACGGTCTCTCTGCAAAGTATGCTTTGCAGATAGCGGCCATTAGGCGGCTTTGGCGTGTTGCGTGGTAGTTTTTTTTCCTGTCATGCCTGTACTGTCTATTTCTATTTATTTATTTACGGAATTTTACCAAAAAAAAAAAGTCTAATGCCTTGTTGACAAGTAGAATTCCTTGTTAAACAAGCTGATTGGGTTGTTGACCAAGTAGAATGCCTTGTTGAACAAGTCTATTGTGTTGTTGAACAAGTCGAATGCCTTGTTGACTAATTTATGCCTTGTTAACCAAGTTGAAAGCCTTGCTGAACAAGTCAAATGCCATGTTGACCAAGTCGAATGCCCTTTTGAACAAGTAGAATGCGTTGTTGAAAACTCAAATGCCTTGTTGACGAGGTCAGATGCTTTGTTGACAAGTAGAATGCCTTGTTAAACAAGGCGATTGCGTTGTTGACCAAGTACAATGCCTTGTTGAACGAGTTTGATGCCATTTTGAACAAGTCGAATACCTTGTCGCACAACTCAAATGCCTTGTTGACGAAGTCAAAAGCCTTGGTGAACAAGTCTAATGCCTTGTTGACCAAGTCGAATGCCTTGTTGACATACTAATGCACTGTTGAACAAGTATAATGCCTTGTTGACCAGATAATGCATTGTTTACAAAGTCATGCCTTGTTTTTTTTTTTTGGATTAATGTCCCTTTATATATATATATATGAAAAGAAGAATACAAAAGAGCGCGCAGGAGAAAAACTCATGCCGCATCAACTGGATAACATGCTATCGGGTACAACTACGATATCAACAACGACATCGACAACTAGCTCCCCACCGCTCTTCCGTGGTCCCTCTTATTGAGACCACGCACATTCTACACACCTACAGGGATCATGGATCACCCCTGTTGGGGCTGCCGTTGCTTCAGGGCCCATAGAAAAAGGAGGATCATTATCCTCATCCCGTAACAAGTGCAAAATAGCGAAAGAGTTAGAGGCCAACCCAACCTCCTCATGCACGGGCACCACCCGCGAATGTGGCTCTGTGGTCCGAGACGATGTCGACAATCCTCCAGCACACTCTGTTGACCGGGCCAGTTTTCTACCATTAGCTGCCCCATCCCGTTGTTCCACCCTCACGGCTTTGCCCTTTGCGCCCACATGCATCCACTCTACACGTGCGCTAGGAATCACCGCCCCTCCATTTCCCGCTCGAACCCCATCTGCCCCAACATGTGACTCCACCCGTG
The DNA here is from genome assembly GCA_004919715.1 of Linderniella brevidens. Classification (NCBI taxonomy): domain Eukaryota; kingdom Viridiplantae; phylum Streptophyta; class Magnoliopsida; order Lamiales; family Linderniaceae; genus Linderniella; species Linderniella brevidens. Next base: position 47,339 of record SWDC01000004.1, read on the forward strand.
CTGCTTTGCCCTTTGCTCCTACCTGCCGCCCCTCTACTCGTGGCTTATTGCCACCCACCCGAACAGCCCTCAGCCGAGGATCCAGTCGTTTTTCCGGTGCGCTTTGTCCATCGGAGGACATCGGACACGCCGTCGACGTATGATTCCAAGAAGCACACTTCAGACATTTGGTTGGTCTCCATTCGTACTCCACCCGCACAGTTGCCACACCCGATGTACCCCCACACTCTAACGGCAGTCGAATATTAAAGTGCTCCACAAACGGGTCAGCAAGCTTCTTAAGTACACAAACACGTGCAAAATCAATACGCTCTCCACTTGTTGTAACGCCATCAGCAAACAAGGGTTGCCCCACAGCACTAGCAACGATCTCCAAACCAGCCTGAGTCCAGAATTCGCTTGGGACATTCCATAACTTAACCCATAGAGGTACTTCTACGAGATCCCGCTTCGCAAACGACATTCCTGGCCTCCAAACCTCCAAGAAGAGTGGTTGCCCTTGGAAGAGCCAAGGTCCCCCTTCAAGGACCCCATGCATTGCATCCGCCGACGTAAAACGAAACTTAAAGAAACCATTAATGGTAGCCCTGACCTCGGCAAGGTCAGCCCAATTCGCCCGCACAAATCGCTCCACAAAGGGAAAATATGGCTTCTTTCCCAAAAAAATAGCCCACCAGTGTATGCTCCCATCGAGCAAAACCTTGACGGGCCACCTCCCACGTAGGTCAAACCTCCGCCACCCCATCTATGACTGCCGGCGCAGTGTAAACCAACGGAAGTCGCCGCACTCCGGTGCGGTTAGCCTGCCTCGCCGACCGCTTGGCAACCACCGCAAACGTCGGCTTTGGCGGATTTACCTTAGCCGGCACCGAAACCGTATCCGTCACCTTTGCCACCACTGTAGAAACTCTAGGTCCGTCATCAAGGATAGAAATTTTTTCCACGGTAGCCGTCGGCGCTGATGTCGTCATCCCCTCTTTCGCACCATCCCCAATCGTGATATTGCATCTACCAGCCTCCCGTTTCGGAGAAAACCTAGGCCCAAGACCACGTGGATGCTTGTGGCCCATATCAATCAAAGAAACCCTAGCCTTCATATGATGATCATGCAAATTTCCCGCATCGGGCTGTGCGTCATCCCCAACCACCGTATGATCAACGCGTGGAGTATGATGCGTGACCAATGGCGCAGCCGCATCAACCAATATCTCGTTATCCCATCCAAAATCTTTACGAAGATATTGTAGTATCCTTTCCAAAGACGGATTAGTAGCAGATTCCTTCATTAAATATACGAGATCCTCTCCCAAAATAGAAGCATTTTCCATATCTTCAAGATCTCCCAGCGAGTTCTTACCATCCAGCTTGATCCTTTCCAAAGACTAGAAGCACTTTCCATATCTTCAAGATCTCCTAGCGATTTCTTACCATCCGGCATGATCCTTTCCAAAGACGGATTAGTAGTGGATTCCTTCATTGAGTATACGAGATCTCCTCCCAAAATAGAAGCACTTTCCATATCTTCAAGATCTCCCACCGATTTCTTACCATCCGGCCTGATCCTTTCCAAAGACGGATTAGTAGCAGATTCCTTCATTGAGTATACGAGATCTCCTCCCAAAATAGAAGCACTTTCCATATCTTCAAGATCTCCCAATGATTTCTTACCATCCGACCTTCGTTGATCTTCAAGATCTCCAAGCGATTCCTTACCATCCAGCCTTCGCTGATCAGGAGTAGGTGGTGGTGTATCCAGCCTTCGTCGGATCAGATCTCGGACCGGAGATCCCGATCCACGTAGTGGCTGTAGAATCGTGATACCAGCCCCCGATTGTGGCATCTCGCGCGTTTGGGCAGCCACGACACCGGATCTACCATGAACTGTCTCCATCAACGCATTAAAACGTGCCCCGTCAAAACGCTTAGCAAACGTAGGATAGTCTTGCAGTAAAGAATCTATCTCGAGCGGCCGGGGATCCTCAGCAATCACCATCTCAACTAAAGAGATCGAATTCATCGTTGATCCACACATCAACGAGCATGAAGCCATAACAACACCGTAAAAGTGAATTAACTAACGAATTGAAACTAATTGAAAGAGACACAACCCTCCAAAGCCGTCTGATCCCGGCGATGGAGGCGGCCGATTGTGATCCACCACCCTACAAAGTGGCGTTAGGTTGGTGATTATAAAAAAGAGTGAAGATTTGGCCGATTGTGGACGAAAATGTTAGAGAAACTCTAGAGAGAGGATAGAGCAAAATCGTCTAGAGAGAGAGAGAGCATTCGACTTGGTGAAAGTTCATCAAAATGCCTTGTTGACCAAGTCGAATGCCTTGTTGACCAAGAATGCGTTGTTGAACAAGTCGATTCCTTGTTGACCATGTCGAATGCCTTGTTGACAAAATAATGCCTTGTTGACCAAGTCGAATGCCTTGTTCACCAAGTAGAATGTCTTGTTGACCATATTTAATGTGTGTTGACCAAGTTGAATGCCTTGTTGACCAAGTTGAATTCCTTGTTTAACAAGTCGAATGACCTTGTTGACCAAGTAGAATGCCTTATGAAACAAGTCGATTGCGACGTTGAACAATTCGAATGCATTGTTGAACAACTCGAATGCGTTGTTGAACATGTCCAATGCCTTGTTGAACAAGTCGAATTCCTTGTTGAACAACTTAAATACTTTGTTGACCAAGTCGAATGCCTAGTGGACCGAGTTCAATGCCTTGTTAACCAAGTCACGCCTTGTTGACAAGTAGAATGCCTTGTTGAACAAGTTGAATGCCTTGTTAACCAAGTGACGCCTTGTTGACTAAGTCGATTGCCCTTTTGAACAAGTAAAGTGCCCGATGAACAAGCCAAATGCCTTGTTAAACAAATCAAAAGCCTTTTTAACCAATTCGAATGCCGTATTGAACAAGCGAATGCCTTATTGAACAAGTCGAATGCCTTATTGACCAAGTAATAGTTGACCAAGTAATGCTTTGTTGAACAAGTCGAATGCCTTGTCAACCAAGTCGAATGCCTTGTTAAACAACTCAAATGCCTTGTTAACTTAGTTGAATGGCATGTTGAACAATTGAATACCTTGTTGACCAAGTAATGCCTTGTTGAAGAAGTCGAGTGCCTTGTTGGCCAAGTCGAATGCCTTGTTGACCAAGAAATGCTTTGTTGAACAAGTCGAATGCTTTGTTGACCAAGTCGAATGCTTTGTTTTTTTTGGTAAAATTTCCCGTAAATAAAACTGAATGAAAACAGAAAAGCGCCCAAGGGAAATCCCATGCCGCAGAAAACCGGTAACAAGCTACCGGAAGCAAACAAACGAGGCAAAACAATCGACAACAGCAGCCGACAAAGCCAAGCAAAGCCTCAAAACAAAACAAAGCCACAAAACAAACAAAAGCAGACTACCATGCAAATGCGCCAGAGGTTCCTGAGCGAGGCCGCTTGCAGAATGAAGCGGGAGGGAGCCTGGTTCAACCTCAAGCACGCGATCTCTAAGACCATACTCACAATTCGCTCCGGGGAGCAACGAGTCTGATCCCGCCAACGCCTATTCCTCTCTTGCCAGATATGGTAGACCAGAGAGGCGAGAAGATGACGAGAGATCTCATTATGAAGAATGATGACTCCGCCAACGAGCAGCGGCCCACTCGATCCCGTGAATCCAATCCCGATGCGGCCACCTCCAATGGGTCTTCCTTCTCAGTAAGAGAATGCATCTCCTGGAGAAAGAGCACTCGAAGAAGAGGTGACGGACCGTCTCCGTGCTCTGCGACTCACAAAGAGAGCAAGCATCCGAACCCGAACGAACCATCACCCAAGCACAGTCCCTAGTCGCCAACCTTTCACGAATAGCAAGCCACAGAAGAAATTCATGTCTAGGGACTCGAAAAGGGCCCCCAAACAGAGAAGCCCAAGCAATCCTCGGAGAGTGGGTCCGGATAGCCTCACGAGCACTCCTAACAGAGAACTTCCCATCCGGAGCCACCTTCCAACAAATGGAGTCAGCAGCAGAGGGGTCCACAGCCGGAAGAAGGGGCTGAAGAAGAAGAAACTCCACCGACTGCTGGGCAGGCCAGGTCCATCCAGCATTCGTCACAACAGCAGAGAGCCGGGAATCCAAAGGGAGACCCATAACCAAAGGCCCCCTCGGGAATCTCTCAATGAGAGGGGTATCAGACAGCCAAGGGTCCTTCCAGAGCCAAAGAGAGTTCCCATTTCCAATACGAAAGGAGAAAAGGGAACGGAAGGTACCTCTGAGGTGGAGCAGCTTACGCCAGCTCCAAGCGTCCGAGGAGTTGGGCTGAATATCCCAGAAAGAGCGGTCCCTGAGTTTAGTGGCATAAAGCCACTGGACCCAAATCGAGTCAGGGTCACGAGAGACAATGTTCCAGAGGTGATGGAAGAGGAGAGCCTGATTGTCGATCAAGAGAGATCGAACGCCAAGACCTCCTTCTTCCACAGGCTTGCAGACGTCATCCCAAGCCACCTTAGCTGGAGATCCATCCCACAGAAACCTTCGAAAGCGAGACTCCAAGGCCTTGATCACTCCTTTCGGGAGGAGGAAGACCCCAGCCCAATAGACCTGCATGGCAGAGAGGACAGACTTAATGAGCTGCAAGCGACCGGCATACGAGAGGGAACGGTTCAGCCAGGATCCAAGCCGTCTATCCACAGACTGGAGCAGAGGGGTGCAGTCCTCCAGTCTGAGACGGGAGTGGATCAAAGGAACTCCAAGGTAGCGGACAGGAAGCTGGCCACGGGAGAAGCCCATGATACTCAGAAGCTGTCCCGAAAGAGGCTCAGCCCTTTTGGAAAGAAACATCTCACTTTTAGCCGGGTTAGGGAGGAGACCCGACAAAGAGCCGAAGGTATCAAGAGCATCACGGAGGGTCCGAACAGAGCAGGCATCCGCGTGACAGAAAAGCAGCAGATCGTCAGCAAAAGACAGCATGGCCAGCTTACTCGTATCACATCTCCAATGGTAACGGAATCCGGGAGAAGACTGGATGCGGGATAAAAGAATCCCATGGAGCACCTCCATGACCAGAACGAACAGGTAAGGAGAGAGGGGGTCGCCTTGGCGGAGGCCCCGCTTACCCACAAAAAAACCTTCCGGCGCTCCGTTGATGCAAACGGAGAATGCAGTAGAAGTGATGCATTCCTTGATCCAATGGATGAAGAGAGGGTGGAACCGCATGGCCTGAAGAGTAGCGATAACAAAGCTCCAATCCACCTTATCAAATGCCTTCGCAAGGTCGACCTTGATGGCAGAACGGGGTGGGAGACTCTGGTTCTGGTAGCCCCTGCAAATCTCTTGAGCTAACAGAATGTTATCGCTGATGCGTCTGCCCGGGATGAAAGCCGTCTGAACCGGATGGACGAGGCCAGGAAGGGCAGATCTGAGCCGATTGGCCAAAATCTTTGCAATGACCTTAGACAGGACATTGCAGCAAGAGATTGGCCTAAAGTCGGAAGCACGTCTAGAAGAAGTCCCCTTAGGGATGAGGCTGATGAGAGTACTGTTGACGCCCCGAAGAAGATGACCCGTCCGAAAGAAGTCCTCCACAGCACGAGTGACATCAGCACCCAGGATTCCCCACGTCGCCTTGAAGAAGGCAGCCGTATAGCCATCAGGGCCAGGGGCCTTTTCGTCATCCATAGCGAAAATAACATCACGAATCTCCACGTCTGAAACTCTCGAGATCATCCCATCCGCATGATCCCGAGACAAAGTATGCGTGATGAAGCTCTCCACGTCCGCAGCACACACAGGAGCAGATCTACCACACTGGCCCAGAAGATCCTGGTAGAAGCGAATCAGCTCGTCACGAATAGGGCCAGACCCCTCAATCAACTGGCCATCCGCATTCTCAAGAGAGAGAACACGGTTGCCACAACGACGGATCGCCACCTTATTAAAAAAGAAGGAGGAGCATTGATCGCCATCCTTGAGCCAGGCTAACTTGGCTCGCTGGGCAAGGTAAGAGTGCTCCATCTCCACAGCACGAGAGAAGATCATTCGGCAGATACGTTCGAACTCGTGAAAGAGAGGCTCGTCAGGGTAACGAGCCGTGAAAGATTGGCTGAGATCCAGAAACTCCCTAGCCTCCAACACGTTCCGACTCAAATCGCCCTTAGCACGCCGAAGCTCCTTAAGACGGGGCTTAAGTGACTTCAGACGGCGAACAAGCGAATACATGGGAAAACCCTGAGGCGGGGAGGCCCAAACCTGCTCCACAACCCCCAAGAAGGCCGGGTCCTTCGTGAGGAGGTTATCGAACCTGAAATGGGCATTCCGACGTCCCGTCCTGGCAACCGAGAGCACAAGAGGAGAGTGATCGGAGGTAGCAGGGAGGGCAGCCTGGTAGTGAAGATCCGGGAAGAGAGAGAACCACGACGGATTGCCCACAATGCGGTCAATCCGTCTCCAGATGCCCGCCTCAGCCCGCTGCTGATTGTGCCACGTAAAGAAGGGGGCCGACGATCCCAAAGTGGTCAGGTCAGCCTGGATAAGGCAGTCGCGAAGATCGGTCACATCCTGAAGAGAGGGGGATCCCCCTTTGGCCTCAGAAAGGTCAGCAATGGCGTTGAAGTCCCCGAGAACGAGCCAAGGAACACCAACCCGGTCTGCAGAGGTCACGACAAGCTCCTCCCAAAGCAAGACACGCTCCTCCCTCCGACTCCTGCCGTAGACAAAGGAGAGGAAAACAGTCCCCCTGCTCTCCAGTGAAGTGACTCTGCACTGAACCGCCTGCTCCGAAAAGCTCAAAACGGAGAGGTGGAGGAAGCTGGGGTCCCAACCAATCCAGATCCTCGTTCCAGGTCCGCCATCATAATCAAAGAACCAGTCCCACCGATCTCTAATACCAGAAGAAAGCAGAGTGGCATTAGAGAAAGAGACACGAGTCTCAAGGAGACCCACAAGATGAAGATCAAACCGAGAAATAAGATCCCGAACAGCCCTCCCATGGTCCCTCTTGTTGAGACCCCTCTGTTGAACAAGTCGAGTGCCTTGTTGACCAAGTCGAAGCCTTGTTGACCAAGTAATGCCTTGTTGAACAAGTCGAATGCCTTGTTGACCAACTCGATGCCTTGTTGACCAAGTTGAATGCCTTGTTGAATAAGTCGAATGCCTTGTTAAACAAGTCGATTGCGTTGTTAAACAAAGTGGAAAGTCTTGATGAACAACTCGAATGCCTTGTTGAACAAGTCGAATCCCTCGTTAAACAACTCCTTGTTGAGCAAGTCGAATGCCTTGTGGACAAAGTTCAATGCCTTGTTGAACAAGTCACGACTTATTGACAAGTAAAATGCCTTCTTGAACAAGTTGAATGTCTTCAAGTAGAATGTCTTGAATGCCTTGTTGACTAAGTCGAATGCCCTTTTGAACAAGTAAAATGCCTTGTTGAATAAGTGGAATGCCTTGTTGAACAACTCAAATGCCTTTTTGACCAAGTTCAATGCCTTGTTGAACAAATCAAATGCCTTGTCGACGAAGTCGAATGCATTGTTAACCATGTCGAATGCATTGTTAACCATGTCGAATGCATTGTTCACCAAATAGAATGTCTTGTTGAACAAGTCAAATGTGTGTTGACCAAGTTGAATGCCTTGTTGAACAAGTTGAATGCCTTGTTCAACAAGTAGAATGGCTTGTATACCTCGTTGGCTAAGTCGAATGCCCTTTTGAACAACTCAAATGCCTTGTTGACCAAGTCGAGTGTCTTGCTGACCAAGTAATGCCTTGTCAAACAAGTTAAATGCCTTGTTGACCAGGTAATGCCTTATCGAACAAGTCGATTGCGTTGTTAAACAAGTCGATTGCGATGTTGAATTACTCGAATACCTTGTTGAACAAGTCAAATGCCTTGTTGAACAAGTCGAATCCCTCGTTGAACAACTTAAATACCTTGTTGACTAAGTCGAATGCCTTGTGGACAAAGTTCAATACCTTGTTGACAAGTAGAATGCCTTGTATGCCTTGTTGACTAAGTCGAATGCCCTTTTCAACAAGTAAAGTGCCTTGTTGAACAAGCCAAATGCCTTGTTAAACTAATCAAATGCCTTGTTGACCAAGTCGAATGCCTTATTGAACAAGCGAATGCCTTGTTGACCAAGTCGAATGCCTTATTGACCAAGTAATACCTTATTGACCAAGTCGAATTCCTTGTTGACCAAGTAATGTCTTGTTGAACAAGTCGAATGCCTTGTTAAACAACTCAAATGCCTTGTTGACCAAGTCGAGTGTCTTGCTGACCAGGTAATGCCTTGTTGACCAAGTAATGCCTTGTCGAACAAGTCGAATGCCTTGTTGACCAAGTCGAATGCGTTGTTGACCAACTCGATGCCTTGTTGACCAAGTTGAATGCCTTATTGAACAAGTCGAATGACCTTTTTGACCAAGTAGAATGTCTTGCTAAACAAGTCGATTGCATTGTTGAACAAATGGAATGTCTTGTTGAACAACTCGAATGCCTTGTTGAACAAGTCGAATCCCTCGTTGAACAACTTAAATACCTTGTTGACCAAGTCGAATGTCTTGTTAAACAAGTCGATTGCGTTGTTGAACAAGTGGAATGTCTTGTTGAACAACTCCAATGCGTTGTTGAACATGTCAAATGCCTTGTTGAACAAGTCGAATTCCTCGTTGAACAACTTAAATACCTTGTTGACCAAGTCGAATGCCTTGTGGACCAAGTTTAATGCCTTATTCACAAGTAGAATGCCTTGTTCAACAAGTTGAATGCCTTGTTCAACAAGTAGAATGCCTTGTATGCCTTGTTGACTAAGTCAAATGCCCTTTCGAACAAGTAAAGTGCCTTGTTGAACCATCCAAATGCCTAGTTAAACAAACTAAATACCTTGTTGACCAAGTCGAATGCCTTATTGAACAAGCGAATGCCTTTTTGACCAAGTCAAATGCCTTATTGACCAAGTAATACCTTGACCAAGTGATATGCCTTGTTGACCAGGTAATGCCTTGTTGAACAAGTCGAATGCCTTGTTGACCAGGTAATGCCTTGTTGAACAAGTCGAATACCTTGTTGACCAAGTCGAATGCCTTGTTGACCAAGTCGAATGCCTTGTTAAATAACTCAAATGCCTTGTTAACTAAGTCGAATGCCTTGTTGAACAAGTGAATGCCTTGCTGACAATGTAATGCCTTGTTGAAAAAGTCGAGTGCCTTGTTGGCAAAGTCGAATGCGTTGACCAAGTAATGCCTTGTTGAACAAGTCGAATGCTTTGTGGACCAAGTCGAATGCCTGGTGGACCAAGTTCAATGCCTTGTTGACTAGGTCACGCCTTGTTGACAAGTAGAAAGCCTTCTATGCCTTGTTGACTAAGTCTAATGCCCTTCTGAACAAGTAAAGTGCCTTGTTGAACAAGCCAAATGCATTGTTAAACAAATCAAATGCCTCGTTGACCAAGTCGAATGCCTTATCGAACAAGCGAATGCCTTGTTGACCAAGTCGAATGCCTTATTGACCAAGTAATACCTTGTTGACCAAGTCGAATGCCTTGTTGACCAAGTAATGTCTTGTTGAACAAGTCGAATGCCTTGTTAAACAACTCAAATGCCTTGTTAACCAAGTAATGCCTTGTTGAACAAGTCGAATGCTTTGTTGACCAAGTCGAATGCCTTTTTGACCAAGTCGAAGCCTTGTTGACCAAGTTATGCCTTATTGAACAAATGGAATGCGCTGTTGACCAACTCGATGCCTTGTTGACCAAGTTGAATGCCTTGTTGAACAAGTCGAATGACCTTTCTGACCAAGTAGAATGTCTTGCTAAACAAGTCCATGGCGTTGTTGAACAAATGGAATGTCTTGTTGAACAACTCGAATGCCTTGTTGAACAAATCGAATCCCTCGTTGAACAACTTAAATACCTTGTTGACCAAGTCGAATGCCTTGTTAAACAAGTCGATTGCGTTGTTGAACAAGTGGAATGTCTTGTTGAACAACTCCAATGCGTTGTTGATCATGTCAAATGCCTTGTTGAACAAGTCGAATTCCTTTGTTGAACAACTTAAATACGTTGTTGAACAAGTCGAATGCCTTGTTGACCAAGTCGAATGCCTTGTTGACCAAGTCGAATGCATTGTTAAATAACTCAAATGCCTTGTTAACCAAGTCGAATGCCTTGTTGAACAAGTGAATGCCTTGCTGACCAACTAACGCCTTGTTGAACAAGTCGAATGCTTTGTTGACCAAGTCGAATGCCTTGTTGACCAAGTCGAAGCCTTGTTGACCAAGTAATGCCTTGTTAACCAAGTCAAATGCCTTGTTGACCAATTCGAATGCCTTGTTGACCAAGTTGAATACCTTGTTGAACAAGACGAATGACCTTGTACACCAAGTAGAATGCCTTGTCAAACAAGTCGATTGCGTTGTTGAACAAGTGGAATGTCTTGTTGAACAACTCGAATGCGTTATTGAACATGTCAAATGCTTTGTTGAACAAGTCGAATTCCTCGTTGAACAATAAATACCTTGTTGACCAAGTCGAATGCCTTGTGGACCAAGTTCAATGCCTTATTGACAAGTAGAATGCCTTGTTCAACAAGTTGAATGCCTTGTTCAACAAGTAGAATGCCTTGTATGCCTTGTTGACTAAGTCGAATGCCCTTTCGAACAAGTAAAGTGCCTTGTTGAACAAGCCAAATGCCTAGTTAAACCAACCAAATGCCTTGTTGACCAAGTCGAATGCCTTATTGAACAAGCGAATGCATTTTTGACCAAGTCGAATGTCTTATTGAGCAAGTTAATGCCTTGTTGACCAAGTCGAATGCCTTATTGACCAAGTAATACCTTGACCAAGTCGAATGCCTTGTTGACCAGGTAATGCCTTGTTGAACAAGTCGAATGCCTTGTTGACCAAGTCGAATGCCTTGTTGACCAAGTCGAATGCCTTGTTCAATAACTCAAATGCCTTGTTAACCAAGTCGAATGCCTTGTTGAACAAGTGAATGCCTTGCTGACCAAAGAATGCCTTGTTGAAAAAGTCGAGTGCCTTGTTGGCAAAGTCGAATGCTTTCTTGACCAAGTAATGCCTTGTTGAACAAGTCGAATGCTTTGTTGACCAAGTCGAATGCCTTGTTGACCAAGTCGAAGCTTTGTTGACCAAGTTATGCCTTATTGAACAAGTCGAATTCGTTGTTGACCAACTAGATGCCTTGTTGACCAAGTTGAATGCCTTGTTGAACAAGTCGAATGACCTTTTTGACCATGTAGAATGTCTTGCTAAACAAGTCGATTGCGTTGTTGAACAAATGGAATGTCTTGTTGAACAACTCGAATGCCTTGTTGAACAAGTCGAATCCCTCGTTGAACAACTTAAATACCTTGTTGACCAAGTCGAATACCTTGTTAAACAAGTCGATTGCGTTGTTGAACAAGTAGAATGTCTTGTTGAACAACTCCAATGCATTGTTGAACATGTCAAATGCCTTGTTGAACAAGTTGAATTCCTCGTTGAACAACTTAAATACCTTGTTGACCAAGTCGAATGCCTTGTGGACCAAGTTCAATGCCTTATTCACAAGTAGAATGCCTTGTTCAATAAGTTGAATGCCTTGTTCAACAAGTAGAATGCCTTGTATGCTTTGTTGACTAAGTCGAATGCCCTTTCGAACAAGTAAAGTGCCTTGTGGAACAAGCCAAATGCCTTGTTAAACAAACCAAATGCCTTGTTGACCAAGTCGAATGCCTTATTGAACAAGCGAATGCCTTTTTGACCAAGTCGAATGCCTTTTTGACCAAGTAATACCTTGACCAAGTGATATGCCTTGTTGACCAGGTAATGCCTTGTTGAACAACACGAATGCCTTGTTGACCACGTCGAATGCCTTGTTGACCAAGTCGAATGCCTTGTTCAATAACTCAAATGCCTTGTTCACCAAGTCGAATGCCTTGCTGACCAAGTAATGCCTTGTTGAAAAAGTCGAGTGCCTTGTTGTCAAAGTCGAATGCTTTATTGACCAAGTAATGCCTTGTTGAATAAGTCGAATGCTTTGTTGACCAAGTCGAATGCCTTGTTGACCAAGTCGAAGCCTTGTTGACCAAGTTATGCCTTATTGAACAAGTTGAATGCGTTGTTGACAAACTCGATGCCTGTTGACCCAAGTTGAATGCCTTGTTGAACAAGTCGAATGACCTTTTTGTCCAAGTAGAATGTCTTGCTAAACAAGTCGATTGCGTTGTTGAACAAATGGAATGTCTTGTTGAACAACTCGAATGCCTTGTTGAACAAGTCGAATCCCTCGTTGAACAACTTAAATACCTTGTTTACCAAGTCGAATGCCTTGTTAAACAAGTCGATTGCGTTGTTGAACAAGTGGAATGTCATGTTGAACAACTCCAATGCGTTGTTGAACATGTCAAATGCCTTGTTGAACAAGTCGAATTCCTTGTAGAACAACTTAAATACCTTGTTGAACAAGTCGAATGCCTTGTTGACCAAGTTGAATGCCTTGTTGACCAGGTCGAATGCCTTGTTAAATAACTCAAATGCCTTGTTGAACAAGTGAATGCCTTGCTGACCAAGTAATGCCTTGTTGAACAAGTAGAGTGCCTTGTTGGTAAAGTCGAATGCCTTCTTGACCAAGTAATGCCTTGTTAAACAAGTCGAATGCTTTGTTGACCAAGTCGAATGCCTTGTTGACCAAGTCGAATGCCTTGTTGACCAAGTTGAATGCCGAGTTGAACAAGTCGAATGACCTTGTTGACCAAGTAGAATGCCTTGTTAAATAAGTCGATTGCGTTGTTGAACAAGTGGAATGTCTTGTTGAACAACTCGAATGCGTTGTTGAACATGTCAAATGCCTTGTTGAACAAGTCGAATTCCTTGTAGAACAACTTAAATACCTTGTTGAACAAGTCGAATGCCTTGTTGACCAAGTTGAATGCCTTGTTGACCCAGTTGAATACCTTGTTGAACAAGTCGAATGACCTTGTTGACGAAGTAGAATGCCTTGTTAAACAAGTCGATTGCGTTGTTGAACAGTGAAATGTCTTGTTGAACAACTCGAATGCGTTGTTGAACATGTCAAATGCCTTGTTGAACAAGTCGAATTCCTCGTTGAACAACTTAAAAACCTTGTTGAACAAGTCGAATGACCTTTCTGACCAAGTAGAATGTCTTGCTAAACAAGTCCATTGCGTTGTTGAACAAATGGAATGTCTTGTTGAACAACTCGAATGCCTTGTTGAACAAATCGAATCCCTCGTTGAACAACTTAAATATCTTGTTGACCAAGTCGAATGCCTTGTTAAACAAGTCGATTGCGTTGTTGAACAAGTGGAATGTCTTGTTGAACAACTCCAATGCGTTGTTGATCATGTCAAATGCCTTGTTGAACAAGTCGAATTCCTTTGTTGAACAACTTAAATACCTTGTTGAACAAGTCGAATGCCTTGTTGACCAAGTCGAATGCCTTGTTAAATAACTCAAATGCCTTGTTAATCAAGTCGAATGCCTTGTTGAACAAGTGAATGCCTTGCTGACCAACTAACGCCTTGTTGAACAAGTCGAATGCTTTGTTGACCAAGTCGAATGCCTTGTTGACCAAGTCGAAGCCTTGTTGACCAAGTAATGCCTTGTTAACCAAGTCAAATGCCTTGTTGACCAATTCGAATGCCTTGTTGACCAAGTTGAATACCTTGTTGAACAAGACGAATGACCTTGTACACCAAGTAGAATGCCTTGTCAAACAAGTCGATTGCGTTGTTGAACAAGTGGAATGTCTTGTTGAACATGTCAAATGCCTTGTTGAACAAGTCGAATTCCTCGTTGAACAACTTAAAAACCTTGTTGACCAAGTCGAATGCCTTATGGACCAAGTTCAATGCCTTATTGACAAGTAGAATGCCTTGTTTAACAAGTTGAATGCCTTGTTCAACAAGTTGAATGCCTTGTATGCCTTGTTGACGAAGTCGAATGCCCTTCGAACAAGTAAAGTGCCTTGTTGAACAAGCCAAATGCCTTGTTAAACAAACCAAATGCCTTGTTGACCAAGTCGAATGCCTTATTGAACAAGCGAATGCCTTTTTGACCAAAGTCGAATGCCTTTTTGAACAAGTGAATGCCTTGTTGACCAAGTTGAATGCCTAATTGACCAAGTAATACCTTGACCAAGTCAAATGCCTTGTTGACCAGGTAATGCCTTGTTGAACAAGTCGAATGCCTTGTTGACCAAGTCGAATGCCTTGTTCACCAAGTCAAATGCCTTGTTCACCAAGTCGAATGCCTTGTTGAACAAGTGAATGTCTTGCTGACCAAGTAATGCCTTGTTGAAAAAGTCGAGTGCCTTGTTGGCAAAGTCGAATGCCTTCTTGACCAAGTAATGCCTTGTTGAACAAGTCGAATGCTTTGTTGACCAAGTCGAATGCCTTGTTGACCAAGTCGAAGCGTTGTTGACCAAGTTATGCCTTATTGAACAAGTCGAATGCATTGTTGACCAACCGATGCCTTGTTGACCAAGTTGAATGCCTTGTTGAACAAGTTGAATGACCTTTTTGACCAAGTAGAATGTCTTGCTAAGCAAGTCGATTGCGTTGTTGATCAAATGGAATGTCTTGTTGAACAACTCGAATGCCTTGTTGAACAAGTTGAATCCCTCGTTCAACAACTTAAATACCTTGTTGACCAAGTCGAATGCCTTGTTGACAAAGTTCAATGCCTTGTTAACCAAGTCACGACTTGTTGACAAGTAAAATACGTTGTTGAACAGGTTGAATTCCTTGTTCAACAAGTAGAATGCTTTGTTTGCCTTGTTGACTAAGTCGAATGCCCTTTTGAACAAGTAAAATGCCTTGTTGAACAAGCCAAATGCCGTGTTAAACAACTCAAATGCCTTGTTGACGGAGTCGAATGCCTTATTGACCAAGTAATGCCTTGTTGACCAAGTCGAATGCCTTGTTGACCATGTAATGCCTTGTTGAATAAGTCGAATGCATTGTTGACCAAGTCGCACCTTTATGACAAGTAGAATGCCTAGTTCACTAAGTAGAATGCCTTGTTGAATAAGTCAAATACCTTTTTGAACTAGTAGAATGCCTTGTATGCCGTGTTGACCAAGTCGAATGCCCTTTTGGACAAGTAGAATGCCTTGTTGAAAACGTCGAATACCTTGTTAACCAACTAATGCCTTCTTGAACAAGTTGAATGCCTTGTTGACCAAGTTAAATGCCTTGTTGATCAAGTAATGCCTTTGAACAAGTCGAATGCGTTGTTGACTAAGTAGAATGGTTTGTTGAACAAGTTCAATGGCTTTTTCAACAAGTAGAATGTCTTGTTGACTGTGTTGAATGTCCTTTTGAAAAAGTAAAATGCCTTGTTGAATAAGTCGAATATCATGTTGAACAACTCTAATGCCTTGTGGACCAAGTCGAATGCCTTGTTGAACAAGTCGAATGCCGTGTCGACCAAGTCGAATTCACTGTTGACCAAGTTGAATGCCTTGTTGACCAAGTAATGCCTTGTTGAACAAGTCGAATGCCTTGTTGACCAAGTCGAATGCCTTGTTGACCAAGTTGAATGCCTTGTTGAACAAGTAGAATGACCTTGGTTACCAAGTAGAATGCCTTGTTAAACAAGTCGATTGCGTTGCTAAACAAGTCGATTGCGACGTTGAACAACTCGAATGCATTGTTGAACATGTCAAATGCCTTGTTGAACAAGTCGAATTCCTCGTTGTACCTTGTTGACCAAGTCGAATACCTATTGGACCAAGATCAATGCCTTGTTGACTAAGTCACGCCTTGTTGATAAGTAGAATGCCTTGTATGCCTTGTTGACTAAGTCGAATGCCCTTTTGAGAAGGTAAACTGCCTTGTTGAACAAGCTAAATGCCTTGTTAAACAAATCAAATGCCTTGTTGACCAAGTGATAAGTAGAATGCCTTGTATGCCTTGTTGACTAAGTCGAATGCCCTTTTGAGAAGGTAAACTGCCTTGTTGAACAAGCTAAATGCCTTGTTAAACAAATCAAATGCCTTGTTGACCAAGTCGAATGCATTATTGACCAAGTCGAATGCCTTATTGACCAAGTAATACCTTGTTGACCAAATGGAATGCCTTGTTGACCAAGTCGAATGCCATGTTAAACAACTCAAATGTCTTGTTAACCAAGTCGAATGCCTTGTTGACCAAGTAATGCCTTGCTGGACAAGTCGAGTGCCTTGTTGGCCAAGTCGAATGTCTTGTGACCAAGTAATGCCTTGTTGAACAAGTCGAATGCTTTGTTGACCAAGTCGAATGCCTTGTTGAACAAGTTCAATGGCTTTATCAACAAGTAGAATGTCTTGTTGACTGTGTTGAATGTCCTTTTGAAAAAGTAAAATGCCTTGTTGAATAAGTCGAATATCATGTTGAACAACTCTAATGCCTTGTGGACCAAGTCGAATGCCTTGTTGAACAAGTCGAATGCCGTGTCGACCAAGTCGAATTCACTGTTGACCAAGTTGAATGCCTTGTTGACCAAGTAATGCCTTGTTGAACAAGTCGAATGCCTTGTTGACCAAGTCGAATGCCTTGTTGACCAAGTTGAATGCCTTGTTGAACAAGTAGAATGACCTTGGTTACCAAGTAGAATGCCTTGTTAAACAAGTCGATTGCGTTGCTAAACAAGTCGATTGCGACGTTGAACAACTCGAATGCATTGTTGAACATGTCAAATGCCTTGTTGAACAAGTCGAATTCCTCGTTGTACCTTGTTGACCAAGTCGAATACCTATTGGACCAAGATCAATGCCTTGTTGACTAAGTCACGCCTTGTTGATAAGTAGAATGCCTTGTATACCTTGTTGACTAAGTCGAATGCCCTTTTGAGAAGGTAAACTGCCTTGTGAACAAGCTAAATGCCTTGTTAAACAAATCAAATGCCTTGTTGACCAAGTGATAAGTAGAATGCCTTGTATGCCTTGTTGACTAAGTCGAATGCCCTTTTGAGAAGGTAAACTGCCTTGTTGAACAAGCTAAATGCCTTGTTAAACAAATCAAATGCCTTGTTGACCAAGTCGAATGCATTATTGACCAGTCGAATGCCTTATTGACCAAGTAATACCTTGTTGACCAAATGGAATGCCTTGTTGACCAAGTCGAATGCCATGTTAAACAACTCAAATGTCTTGTTAACCAAGTCGAATGCCTTGTTGACCAAGTAATGCCTTGCTGGACAAGTCGAGTGCCTTGTTGGCCAAGTCGAATGTCTTGTGACCAAGTAATGCCTTGTTGAACAAGTCGAATGCTTTGTTGACCAAGTCGAATGCCTTGTTGAACAAGTTCAATGGCTTTATCAACAAGTAGAATGTCTTGTTGACTGTGTTGAATGTCCTTTTGAAAAAGTAAAATGCCTTGTTGAATAAGTCGAATATCATGTTGAACAACTCTAATGCCTTGTGGACCAAGTCGAATGCCTTGTTGAACAAGTCGAATGCCGTGTCGACCAAGTCGAATTCACTGTTGACCAAGTTGAATGCCTTGTTGACCAAGTAATGCCTTGTTGAACAAGTCGAATGCCTTGTTGACCAAGTCGAATGCCTTGTTGACCAAGTTGAATGCCTTGTTGAACAAGTAGAATGACCTTGGTTACCAAGTAGAATGCCTTGTTAAACAAGTCGATTGCGTTGCTAAACAAGTCGATTGCGACGTTGAACAACTCGAATGCATTGTTGAACATGTCAAATGCCTTGTTGAACAAGTCGAATTCCTCGTTGTACCTTGTTGACCAAGTCGAATACCTATTGGACCAAGATCAATGCCTTGTTGACTAAGTCACGCCTTGTTGATAAGTAGAATGCCTTGTATGCCTTGTTGACTAAGTCGAATGCCCTTTTGAGAAGGTAAACTGCCTTGTTGAACAAGCTAAATGCCTTTTTAAACAAATCAAATGCCTTGTTGACCAAGTCGAATGCATTATTGACCAAGTCGAATGCCTTATTGACCAAGTAATACCTTGTTGACCAAATGGAATGCCTTGTTGACCAAGTCGAATGCCATGTTAAACAACTCAAATGTCTTGTTAACCAAGTCGAATGCCTTGTTGACCAAGTAATGCCTTGCTGGACAAGTCGAGTGCCTTGTTGGCCAAGTCGAATGTCTTGTGACCAAGTAATGCCTTGTTGAACAAGTCGAATGCTTTGTTGACCAAGTCGAATGCCTTGTTGAACAAGTCGAATGCCTTGTTTACCAAGTCGAAGCTTGTTTGCCAAGTAATGCCTTGTTGAACAAGTCGAATGCCTTGTTAACCAACTCGATGCCTTGTTGACCAAGTTGAATGTCTTGGTGAACAAGTCGAATGACCTTTTTGACCAAGTAGAATGTCTTGCTAAACAAGTCGATTGCGTTGTTGAACAAGTGGAATGTCTTGTTGAACAACTCGAATGCCTTGTTGAACAAGTCAAATGCCTTGTGGAACAAGTCGAATCCCTCGTTGAACAACTTAAATACCTTGTTGACCAAATCGAAATCCCTGTGGACAAAGTTCAATGCCTTGTTGACCATGTCACGACTTGTTGACAAGTAAAATGCCTTCTTGAACAAGTTGAATGTCTTGTTCAACAAGTAGAATGTCTTGTATGCCTTGTTGACTAAGTCGAATGCCCATTTGAACAAGTAAAATGCCTTGTTGAATAAGTCGAATGCCTTGTTGAACAACTCAAATGCCTTGTTGACCAAGTAATACCTTGTTGACCAAATCGAATGCCTTGTTGACCAAATCGAATGCCTTGTTGACCAAGTCGAATGCCTTGTTAAACAACTCAAATGCCTTGTTAACCAAGTCGAATGCCTTGTTGACCAAGTCGAATGCCTTGTTTACCAAGTAGAATGTCTTGTTGAACAAGTCGAATGTCTTGTTGAACAAGTTGAATGCCTTGTTGAACAAGTTGAATGCCTTGTTCAACAAGTAGAATGGCTTCTATACCTCGTTGACTAAGTCGTATGCCCTTTTGAACAAGTAATGCCTTGTTGAACAACTCAAATGCCTTGTTGACCAAGTCGAGTGCCTTGCTGACCAAGTAATGCCTTGTCGAACAAGTGGAATGCCTTGTTGACCAAGTAATGCCTTGTCGAACAAGTCAAATGCCTTGTTAACCAAGTCGAATGCCTTGTTGACCAATTTGAATGCCTTGTTGAACAAGTCGAATGATCTTGTTGACCATGTAGAATGCCTTATTGAACAAGTCGAATGACCTTGTTGACCAAGTAGAATGCCTTGTTAAACAAGTCGATTGCGTTGTTGAACAAGTGGAATGTCTTATTGAACAACTCGAATGCGTTGTTGAACATGTCAAATGCCTTGTTGAACAAGTCGAATTCCTCGTTGAACAACTTAAATACAAAATCCCTTGTTGATTACCAAAACCAGCTCTCTCTCTCTAGGCGATTTTGCTATCTCGTCTCTCTAGAGTTTTTCTAACATTTTTCGTCCATAATCGGCCAAATCTTCACCCTTTTTTATCATCACCAACCTAACGCCACTTTGTAGGGCGGTGGATCACCAACCGAATGCCTTGTTGAAAAAGTGAATGTCTAGCTGACCAAGTAATGCCTTGTTGAACAAGTCGAGTGCCTTGTTGGCAAAGTCGAATGCCTTGTTGACCAAGTAATGCCTTGTTGAACAAGTCGAATGCCTTGTTGAAAAAGTCGAATGCCTTGTTGACCAAGTCGAAGCCTTGTTGACCAAGAAATACCTTGTTGAACAAGTCGAATTCCTTGTTGACCAACTCGATGCCTTGTTGACCAAGTTGAATGCCTTGTTGAACAAGTCGAATGACCTTGTTGACCAAATAGAATGTCTTGTTAAATAAGTCGATTGCGTTGCTGAACAAGTCGATTGGCAGCAGGGGATTAGGTGGGCTGGCCTGCGGTGGAAAGGTATGCACCTCCAGCATCTGGCATATCGACATGTTCTGGCTTCGACGATTCACCACATCTGGACTGAGCGAAACCACCGTTGGACTGATGGCAAACAGCAGCATCCCCAGCAGCTCGTTGAGGATATTGTGAGGGTATTGCTTATGCACCTATCATTACTACCGTGTCGATATGACCTACAGTATTGTGCCCTTCGTTGCCTGTGGCACATTGCTTGGTAGATGTATGAACGTTATTTATGGTAGTTTGTTTGGTGGATAGAGATTATATCCATCTTGTACACAGTGGCATGTCACTGGTCTTTGCGACATGAATCATATCATGTGCGCTTTACTGTCCTTATTTAATTTATTTAGTGAACGTTCCCCAAAAAAGAACAAGCGGAATGTCTTGTTGAACAACTTGAATGCCTTGTTGAACTAGTCGAATCCCTCGTTGAACAACTTAAATACCTTGTTGACCAAGTCGAATGCCTTGTGGACAAAGTTCAAGGCCTTGTTGACCAAGTCACGACTTGTTGTCAAGTAAAATGCGTTGTTGAACAAGTTGAATGCCTTGTTCAACAAGTAGAATGCCTTGTATGCCTTGTTGACTAAGTCGAATGCCCTTTTAAACATGTAAAATACCTTGTTGAACAAGCCAAATGCCTTGTTAAACAACTCAAATGCCTTGTTGACCGAGTCGAATGCCTTATTGACCCAGTAATGCCTTGTTGACCAAGTCGAATTCCTTGTTGACCATGTAATGCCTTGTTAAATAAGTCGAATGCCTTGTTGACCAAGTAGCACCTTGTTGACAAGTAAAATGCCTTGTTGACTACGTAGATGCCTAGTTGAACAAGTCAAATGCCTTTTTGAACAAGTACAATGCCTTGTATGCTGTGTTGACCAAGTCGAATGCCCTTTTGGACAAGTAGAAAGCCTTGTTGAAAAAGTCGAATGCCTTGTTAACCAACTAATATGCCTTCTTGAACAAGTCAAATGCCTTGTTGAACAAGTCGAATGCGTCGTTGAACAACTTAAATACCTTGTTGAACATGTCGAATGCCTTGTTGACCAATTCAGATGCCCTTTTGAACAAGTAAAATGCCTTATTGACTACTCAAATGCCTTGTTTACCAAGGTGATTGCCCTTTTGACCAAGTAGAATGCCTTATTGACCAGGTCGAATGTCATGTTGACAAAGTTCAATGCCTTGTTGACCAAGTCACGCCTTGTTGACAAGTAGAATGCCTTGTTAAACAAGTCGAATGTCTTGTTGACCAAGAAGAATGCCTTGTTGAACAAGTTGAATGCCTTGTTCAACAAGTAGAATGCCTTGTATGCCTTGCTAAGTCGAATGCCCTTTTGAACAAGTAAAATGCTTTGTTGAACAAGCCAAATGCCTTGTTAAACAACTCAAATACCTTGTTGACCAAGTCGAATGCCTTGTGGACCAAGTTCAATGCGTTGTTGACCAAGTCACGCCTTGTTAACAAGTAGAATGCCTTGTTGAACAAGTCGAATATGTTGTCGACCACGTAGAATGCCTTGTTGAACAAGTTGAACGCCTTGTTCAACAAGTAGAATGCCTTCTATACCTTGTTGACTAAATCGAATGCCCTTTTGAACAAGTAAAATGCCTTGTTGAAGCCAAATGCCTTGTTAAACAACTCAAATGCCCTGTTGACCAAGCGAATGCCTTGTTGAACAATCGAATGCCTTGTTGACCAAGTAATGCCTTGTTGAACAAGCCGAATGCCTTGTTGGCCAAGTCGAATACCTTGTTGAACAAGTCGATTGCATTGTTGACCATGTACAATGCCTTGTTCAATAAGTAGAATGTCTTGTATGCCTTGGTGACTGAGTCGAATGTCCTTTTGAACAAGTAAAATGCCTTGTTGAATAAGTCGAATACCATGTTGAACAACTCTAATGCCTTGTTGACCAAGTCCAATGCCTTGTTGAACAAGTCGAATGCCTTGTTGACCAAGTCGAATTCACTGTTGACCAAGTCGAATGCCTTGTTGACCAAATAATGCCTTGTTGAACAAGTTGAATTCGCCTTGTTGACAAAGTCGAGTACCTTGTTCACCAAGTAGAATGCCTTGTTGAACAAGTCGAATGTGTTGTTGACCAAGTAAAATGCCTGGTTGAACAAGTTTAATGCCTTGTTGTAACATGTAGAATTCCTTGTATGCCTTGTTGACCAAGTCGAATGCCCTTTTGAACATGATATGCCTTGTTGAACAACTCAAATGCCTTGTTGACTAAGTCGGGTGCCTTGCTGACCAACTCGAATGCCTTGTTCACCAAGTCGAATGCCTTGCTGACCAACTCGAATGCCTTGTTGACCAAATAATGCCTTGTTGAACTCGACTGCCTTGTTGACCAAGTCGAATGACTTGTTGACCAAGTTGAATGCCTGGTTGAACAAGTCGAATGACCTTGTTGACCAAAATAAAAAGGCCTTGTTAAACGAGTCGACTACGTTGTTAAACAACTGGAATGTCTGGTTGAACAACTTGAATGCCTTGTTGAACTAGTCAAATTCCTTGTTGAACAAGTCGAATGCGTCGTTGAACAACTTAAATAACTTGTTGAACATGTCGAATGCCTTGTTGACCAATTCAGATGCCCTTTTGAACAAGTAAAATGCCTTGTTGAACTACTCAAATGCCTTGTTGACCAAGTCGATTGCCCTTTTGAACAAGTAGAATGCCTTGTTGACCAAGTCACGCCTAGTTGACAAGTAGAATGCCTTGTTAAACAAGTCGAATGTGTTGTTGACCAAGAAAAATGCCTTGTTGAACAAGTTGAATGCATTGTTCAAACAAGTAGAATGCCTTGTACGCCTTGCTGACTAAGTCGAATGCCCTTTTCAACAAGTAAAATGCTTTATTGAACAAGCCAAATACCTTGTTAAACAACTCAAATGCCTTGTTGACCAAGTCGAATGCCTTGGTATATAAGCGAATGCTTGGTTGACAAAGTCGAATGCCTTGTTGACCAAGTAATGCTTTGTTGAACAAGTCGAATGCCTTGTGGACCAAGTTCAATGCGTTGTTGACCAAGTCACACCTTGTTAAGAAGAAGAATGCCTTGTTGAACAAGTCGAATGTGATGTCGACCACGTAGAATGCCTTGTTGAACAAGTTGCAGGCCTTGTTCAACAAGTAGAATGCCTTGTATGCCTTGTTGACTAAGTCGAATGCCCTTTTAAACAAGTAAAATGCCTTGTTGAAGCCAAATGCCTTGTTAAACAACTCAAATGCAAGGCATTCTAACAAAATCTTCGCTAGAGAGAGAAACTAGAGAGAATTCGTAAACCCAACGTGTTCGGCCGCCGGGGCTGTTTTCATCGCCTACCACCGCCGTTTTTGGCCACTCCCGGATAGGGCGTGACCAGCCGGTGGCAGGGACCTCCATCACCGGCGTTAGTCCGGCGTTTGGAGGGTTACACCACGTGCTTTTACTCTTTGAATTTTTGAATTTTTTAGGATCCTAGTTATGACATCTTCTTCTTCCATGGATGGTTCAAAGCTCTCGGCATCTTCTAATTCATGCGATCCACGCTTGCAACAACCAGATCTTGATGGACTACGTTCTGCATACCCGGAGTTTGCCACGCAATTATCGGCGTTTGCATCTTTGAAGGCGCGGGATCAGGATCACGACCCGACGATGGATGCATCGGCGGAGATGACGACGTTTTTGCATGATCCATCTATTTCCGGCGAAGATTTGGTGCATCTGGAACATCAAGCAGAGAATAATCCAATTTTGGTAAAGATCCTTGCATATCTTCGGGCAAATATGGGAATATCCCGTCCAGGTTCGACGTATCTGCACCAAGATCGGGCTATGGATTCATCTATTTCCGGCGAAGATTTGGCGCATCTGGAGCAGCAAGCAGAGAATAACCCAATTATGGTAAAGATCCTCGCATATCTTCGGGCAGATATGGGAATATCTCGTCTAGGTTCGATATATCTACACCAAGATCGGGCACCCAAAAAGAGAATGCCTTGTATGGATTCATCTATCTCCGGCGAAGATTTGGCGCATCTGGAGCAGCAAGCAGAGAATAATCCAATTATGGTAAAGATCCTTGCATACCTTCGGGCAGATATGGGAATATCTCGTCCAGGTTCGATGTATCTGCACCAAGATCGGGCACCCAAAAATAGAATGCCTTGTATGGATTCATCTATCTCCCGCGAAGATTTGGCGCATCTGGAGCAGCAAGCAGAGAATAATCCAATTATGGCAAAGATCCTTGCATATCTTCGGGCAGATATGGGAACATCTCGTCCAGGTTCGTTGCACCAAGATCGGGTTCCCAAAAATAGAATGCCTTGTATGGATTCCTCAACGACGGATTGGGCTGAGATTGGATCCATTCTCTACAATTCGCTTTCAGAAAATATTCCCGGATTTAGCGAACGATTTGATGTGGCAGCGTTCGAAGATCTAATTGGGCGCGTTCATGGAGCTCCACCGGAGCAGCAACCACCACCGTCGACACATATGGCTAGCGGATCGCTATACAGGCCGGACACACGGAATAATCCTATGCGCCCGTGGACCCGCCGCCAACGGCGCTACCCGGACATTATCGGCCCGCTACGTGACCCACGGATTGGAAATGACCGCCCTATACGCCCAGGCACACCACCGCCGCCATCTGGCATGGCCTTGATCAACGATGATGCGTCAGATGATCCAAAGATGAAGCCGCAGTCACCGACCACGACGGCTGCGAGGAACGAGGTTAGGGCCGATGCTGATGGGCCTAGGGTTTCACTGTCCCGGGTTGCTGATGGGCCCAAGGAGTCGTCGCCCAGGGTTTCGCCGTCTAGGGCTGCGGCGGAAGGAACTAGGGCTTCAACGTTTAGGATCTCGCCGTCTCGGGTTTCCACTTATGGGCCTAGGGTTATCAATCCTAGGGTTTCGCCGTTAATAACTCACCCGACTGTACCTCATGGGCTGCAAACCATGGCACCATTGCCGACGCGCAAGGAGGTGTCTACCTCGCCGCACGTAAACCCTCATCCATCGTTTGCTGCGGTAACTCGCGGGACGGTGCACGAAGAAGCACCTCGCAAACCAAGCCCTACACGCTATACCTTGACGTATACAGCCCCAACTCTCAAGGACGGTGTCGCGGAGGCCTGCCCATCATGGGAGGTCGCAAAGAGGGGTGCGGCACGTTGGGACAATACCCTCGTAGGGTATTTTCTGGGGAAAAAACCATATTTCCCGTTTGTTGAACGGCATTTCCGTTCAATTTGGGAGGAACTGTTGGAGGTACGCGCAACGGCCAACGGTTTTTTCAAATTCAGATTTGCAACCGCGGCAGCAGCCAATGCGGTTCTTGAAGGAGGACCGTGGCTCATGCAAGGTCAACCCATTTTTCTCGAGGCTTGGCGAAGGGGATGTCTCTCGAGAAAATTCAGCACACCCATGTTCCGCTATGGGTGAAATTGCGTAACGTTCCGGGCGAGTTCTGGACACAGGAGGGGTTAGGCATTGTCGCTAGCGTCGTCGGGAAGCCACTCTTCGCAGATTCTATGACGATTTCAGCGGAACGTATTGACTACGCTCGGGTATGCATATCAAAGAATCTCCAGGAGCCTTTTCTTGAAAGCTTCAATATTCACATTCCACGTGAAGGTGGAGGATCTGACGGCGCGGTTACAGTTCGTGTCGAGTACGAATGGAGGCCGCGAAGTGCTCCTTATGCGGTGCATGGACCCACGGGGCGGGAACATATCCCTCTCGTCGAACCCAACAGCCACGATCAAATACGGGACCGAGGCAATCCACGGGGCAGCGCACATCGACGATGCCGAAGAAACCCCAGAATGGCCCACACACACGGCGCGAATGGAGAAGAGTTGGTCATCCCGACAAGGGCAAGGAGGTTGTTGTTCCACCCACCAACATGGAGCAAGATCACGAGCCGCGGCTGCAGGAGTACCCGAAGCCTGTAGATGGATGTTCAACAAGTTCAGTCAACGCGCAGCAGGGAGCTATTGTACTAGCTAGCATTAACCCATTCGAGGTTCTTGCGGACTTGGACGACTTGGACACGGCGAACACACTTAAGGGTCCTGAAGCAGCCCTTCTCGACGTGTGCCCATGATCCCAATCGCCGTTTGGAATGTACGTGGTCTAAACAGGGTAGACCACAGATGGGCGGTGGGGGATATTATTACTAAGTATAAGCTGTTGATTATCGGGCTGTACGAGACACGGGTCTCCGAGCAGAATGCGGCTGCCCTTTCACATTCTACCAGGGCTTGGAGTTGGTTCTTTGAATACGATAATGGGCCGGCATCTCGTATCTGGGTGGGCTGGGATGCCCGCCTAGTTACTGTCACAATTCTTGCGTACACCCTCAGACCATTCACTGTAAGGCGACGATCCTTGCGGAGCGTGAGGATTTCTTCATCACATTCGCATACGGTCATAATCAGAGGGTGTCCCGACGCGACCTTTGGACGGATCTCATCGAGACCTCACAGCTGCACGCAAACTCACCATGGCTTGTTATGGGGGATTTCAACGCGATCATGGCAAACACGGACGCGCGGGGAGGATCGGCCACGGGGGGCTGTCCGGAGATGATTGCATGCATGACTACATCGGACCTCGCAACCCTGCCATGCACGGGGCAACTCTACACGTGGTATAACCAGCAAGGGGGCACGTCGGGTGTATGGCGACGCCTCGATAGGATGCTTGGCAACCCCTCTTGGTTCGCTAGATTTGGGGACCTTACTTATCATTGCGCAACCCCTGCTACATCGGACCACTCTCCACTCATCCTCGCAACTACAGCTAGGGCTTCTGAGAGGAATAATTCTTTTCGTTTTGATAATTTTTTGGCGCAGGATCCTCGTTTTCTTCCTATCGTGGCGAAAACTGGAGTCTGCAAGCAAATGGATACCCGATGTATGTAGTCGTCCAGAGACTGAAAGCGATGAAGAGGGAACTACGACAACTACGGCGAGACAAGGGTGATCTCAATCGTAACGTGCTCGAGGCGCGCAAATTTCTAGAGATTGCTCAGGACATGGCGGCAAACTATCCATTGGAGGATCAATTACTAATCTTGGAGAAGCAATGTCGGCTTGTGTATGCCGAAGCGGTCGAATTGGAGCATTCGGCACTCCTTCAGCGGGCAAAGTGGCATGGCTCAAGGACGGTGACCAATGCACTTCTTTTTCTTCAAGAAAGTGGCCACACGGCGGGTTGGAAATCGTATCTTCCACTTGGAGGATGAGGCGGGAAACACGTTCGAGGGTGGTGCACAAGTGCGGGCTGAATTGGTCCGATATTACTCGGAACTTCTCGGGCAATCCATGCGGACAACCCCAATATCCGCCTCTGACGCGCCTTACTTCGGGGCAGCGCTCAGCACAACCGACGCGGAGGCAATGGTTCAGCCGGTCACTGATGTGGAAATCAACAACGCGCTGCATGCAATGGGAGATAACAAATCCAGGGCCAGACGGGTACTCCGCGGTTTTCTACAAGCGGGCATGGCACATCATCGGGGAGGATATCTCGTTCGCCATCCGGGATTTCTTCCGGACGGGACGCCTCATAGGGGAGCTGAATTCGACCCTTATCACCCTCATTCCAAAAGGGGATAATCCACGCATGGCGAAGGATTTTCGACCGATTGCCTGCTGCAACGTTCTCTATAAGATCATCTCCAAGATCATTGCTAATCGGCTACGAGACAGCTTGGGGAAACTTGTCCACCCTACACAGACGGCATTCATCCCTGGAAGGCGTATTTCCGACAACATTCTCTTAGCCCAAGAGATTTGTCACGGATACAATAGAGCCGGGCTGCCTGAACGGGTGGCTCTTAAGGTCGACCTCGCCAAGGCATATGATAAGATTGAGTGGGATTTTATCTTTGCCACACTTCAGGCACTTCACTTTCACCCGACCTTCATTGGGTGGGTCCGGTCATGCCTCACGTCGACGCATTTTTCCATCAACATCAACGGTAGGCCGGAGGGTTTCTTCAAAGGACGGCGGGGTCTCAGACAAGGCGACCCCATATCACCTTATCTCTTTGTGTTGGTGATGGAGGCTTTACATGGAATCATAGCGTCCCGCATCAACCTTAGCAGCAGCTTCCGATACCATTGGCGATGCGAGGCCACATCCCTCTTCATGTTGACCTTCGCCGATGATCTTCTTCTTTTCTGCAGGCGGACGTTCAATCAGTCAGTATCTTCCGCGACAGCCTCGAGCTTTTTGCTTCGCTTTCAGGGCTACGGGCAAACTCCAGTAAAAGCGAGATGTTTATCTCGAAACGGGCAGAACGACTGAAGGGTACACTCCAGGCTGTTATGGGCTTCCCTATCGGGTCTCTTCCTGTGCGGTACCTGGGGGTCCCCCTTATCACATCGCGATTGACTATCGATGATTGCGCCCCCTTATTACGTTCTATTGATCGTCGGCTTGGTTCTTGGACCAACCACTCGCTCTCATACGCCGGGAGGGTACAGCTCATTCGATCGGTCCTTATGACTATCCATGTGTATTGGGCGGGAGTCTTCTTACTCCCCAAGGGAATCATCCGCAGTATCGAGAAGCGTCTTCGAGCTTTCTTGTGGAAGGGATCTAGCGCGAAGGTGGCATGGACCGACGTATGCGCACCAAGGGACGAAGGGGGACTTGGACTGAGATCGATTGAGGTGGAGAACAAGGCGCTGATGATGCGTCTTATTTGGAACATTCTCAGGGGAGATGAGTCTTCGATATGGGCCACATGGATACGACGGACGCGGCTGCACAACACATCCTTCTGGACCATCAGATCCACGGCTAATACCTCATGGAGCTGGAAGAAGCTCCTCAAGCTCAGACCCATCATCCGGCCACTTCTAGAGTTCCGCATTGGGAATGGAGCGAATACACGCCTCTGGACTGACCCATGGCTACTCACGATTCCGCTGGTGGAACGGTACCCGCGTGGTCCATCTGTTATGGGCCTCCCACTTGATTCACGATTGATCGCGGTGATTGATGAGTCGGGATGGCATTGGCCAGGACAGACAACGGTGGAGTTCATGGATTTTGCTGGTCTCCTACCTCCCATTCAACACGGTGAGATGGACACGATTCGATGGCGGGGGACTCCCAATGGCGTCTTCTCTACTCACTCCGCGAGAAATTGCATACGCCAACATTCTCCGCCTGCATTCTGGACCAACCTGTTCGGAGGCCCTATCTCGATACCACGGCATGAAGTCATTCTATGGCTGGCGATTAGGGAACGCCTGGCGACGAGGGACAAGCCATGGGTGGCCGCGGCAGCAGGAAGTTCAGCTTGCCTCTTGTGTGATGATGGCCATGCTATAGAGACAACACGACATCTTTTCTTTGAGTGTTCATTTTCCAGACATTGCCTACAGTCTTTGCAGGGAATGTTACGTTTTGGATGGCCTTACACGGACTGGATCGAAGGGGTTCACTGGGCTGCTCAAAGGTGGCGGGGCAAGCACCTCGCATGGATGGGGCCCCGACATGCGCTTGCATCGCTTGTCTATCACCTATGGGCCGAGCGCAACCTACGATGGCGGGAAGGAAGACGAATACCTCCTACACAGATCGGGGCGGACGTCGAGACTACACTCTGTATACGGCTCTCTACCCTTGGAGGAAAGTATCAGCTACAGTCCTGTGCGCTTCGACGTGTTTGGCGCATTGCGTGGCCGAGCACGTAGTCACTTGCTTACAGTCTGCTTGCTTGCTTTTGATGTTTGCTTGCTCGATTGGATTGCTTGCGTTGATTATAGGTAGCATGTTACCGAGCGGTGCAGCTTATTGCTGCTGAACATTGTATCTTTCCACATTTTATTTTAATGACCTTTCCCAAAAAAAAAAAAAAACAACTCAAATGCCTTGTTAACCAAGCGAATCCCTTGTTTTTTTTTTTTTTGGGAACGTTCACTAAATAAATGAAATAAAGGACAGTAAAGCGCACATGATATGATTCATGTCGCAAAGACCAGTGACATGCCACTGTGTACAAGATGGATATAATCTCTATCCACCAAACAAACTACCATAAATAACGTTCATACATCTACCAAGCAATGTGCCACAGGCGACGAAGGGCACAATACTGTAGGTCATATCGACACGGTAGCAATGATAGGTGCATAAGCAATACCCTCACAATATCCTCAACGAGCTGCTGGGGATGCTGCTGTCTGCCATCAATCCAACGGTGGTTTCGCTCAATCCAGATGTGGTGAATCATTGAAGCCAGAACATGTCGATATGCCAGATGCTGGAGGTGCATACCTTTCCACCGCAGGCCAGCCCACCTAATCCCCTGCTGCCAATCGCGGTAAGGCCAGAGAAACCGAATCTGCCGCCGAAGAAGTCGTAAGCATCGAGATGTGTATGGGCAATCAAAGAAAAGGTGATTGATCGTCTCCATCTCATCCGCGTCACACAATAAGCAAGCACTCGACGCGGCCTTGAGCGCAACCCAAGGCTTATCTCTGGTAGCTAGGCGTTCACGAATAGCAAGCCATAAGATGAATTCATAGCTTGGGACCCTAAGCACCCCCCCAAAGAGGGCTGCCCAATGAACCGGCGAGCGTTTCTGCCGGAACGCATCCCGAGCAGAAGCAGTGGTGAAAAGTCTTGTGGGAGACGGTAGCCATCGGTAAGAGTCAGCTTCCAATGGGTGAACCTCCGGGAGCATGGGTTCAATCAACAGCAATTCCGTCGAGGAAGTCGCCGGCCACCTCCAACCATCACTAGCAATGACTCGACTCAAACATGAATCACCAGAAAGGCCCATAATCATCGGTCCCCGTGGAAATCGCTCCAGCAGCGGCCTATAATCGATCCATGGGTCCTGCCACAACCAAATAGTTTCGCCATTACCAATATGGATATTAACCTTCGACCGAAGCATAGGGCGTAGTTGTAAGAGTTTCCTCCAACTCCACGCGAATTGGGCGGTTCCCGATATAGTCTACAACGAGCGATTTTGCAGCCGCGTCTGGAGAAGCCAAGATACCCAAATAGAATTGGGATCCTTGGTCAGAATACTCCATAGGTGCTTAAGAAGAAGGGCCTTGTTATCGTCCACAAGCGAGCGAATGCCCAAACTACCCTCATCCACCGGGAGACATACATCATCCCAAGCAACCTTGGCAGCAGAACCCGCCCAGAGGAACGATCTGAATCGTTGCTCAATCACTCTAATAACGCCTTTGGGCAGGATGAACACCCCGGACCAATACCCATGCTGACTGGCAGCAAGGACTGAAAGGATCAACTGTACCCTCCCAGCATATGAAAGAGAGCGATTGAGCCAAGAGCCTAAGCGTTGGTCGATGCGCTGTAGAAGTGGAGTACAGTCCTGAATAGTCAGTCGTGATGTAAGTAACGGGACACCCAAATACCTCACTGGTAAATGGCCTAAAGGAAAACCCATAATATAGTAAGGGTTGGCAGCCGCTCGCCCGTTTGGAAAGAAACATTTCGCTCTTTCCAGGGTTAGCCCTTAACCCCAAAAGTATCGCAAAATCATCCAACCCCGCTCGGAAAGTCTGGATGGATTCACTGTCCGCATGATTGAAAAGAAGAGATCATCGGCAAATATCAGCATGAAAATACGGGAAGGCTCGCATCTCCAATGGAAAGTAAATCTCCCCTCCGAAAGAATCTTGTTCCGGAGAATACCATGAAGCACCTCCATGTCCAACGTAAAAAGATACAGAGATATAGGATTGCCCTGACAAAGACCCCGCCGTCCTGGAAAATAACCCTCCGCTCGACCATTGATATTGATCATAATAAGGAATCGTCAAACACACCTGGATCCATGTAACGAACCACGAAGGAAAACCCATGCTCTCCAGCACACACACTAAAAAGTCCCACTCGACATTATCGTATGCCTTTGCCAAGTCAACCTTCAGGGTAGCCCGTGCCGATAAGCTCTGATTCCGGTAGCCAGAGCATAACTCTTGTGCGAGGAGAATATTATCACTGATCCTGCGACCAGGGATAAATGCAGTCTGGGAGCATCCACTAAACCTGAGAGATAAGTCTTTAGACGATTAGCCAAAATCTTCGAAATAATCTTGTATAAGACATTACAGCACGATATAGGCCGAAAGTCAGCGGTCGTCATGGGGAGTCCCGCTCAGGGATCAGCGTAGGAAGTGTAGTATTCAGTCTCTCAGAAGATGGCATGTACGAAAAAATTCCTGAATAGCAGAAATGATGTCCCCTCCAATAGTAGCCAAGTGGCTTTATAGAAAGCCAAAGTGAAACCATCCGAACCCGGTGCTTTGTCATCTGCAATAGAAGAAAGCGCCAGCTTAATCTCACCTTCGTCGATGAGCCGAAGTAGATCTCCCGGTGCGTGAGTGGTAATATGCGAGATATGGCCGCATAGATAGCAGAGCGATTCAGCGGGCTGCTCCGAGCTGTCGTACCCAAGAGGTGCTTGTAGTGTCTAAGAAGCTCGCCCTTAACATGTGTCTCCCCTTCAATTAAGTTCCCAGCATCATCCTCAAGCGAGAAGATACGGTTTGCCACTCAGCGTATGGCAACCTTCTTGAAGAAAAATGCGGAGCAGCGGTCGCCTTCTTTGACCCAAGTCATTTTGGCCCGTTGTGCTAGGGCCGATTGCTCCATTGCTACCGCAGCTGCGTAGAGACGTCTACATATAGATTGTAGTACTAGAAAACGATCATCATGCGGGTACAATGAGACAAACTCCTGGGCAATGTCGAGGAAATTTCGCGCGTCCACCACGTTACGCGCCAGATTCCCTTTAGCACGCCTCATATCCTTGAACGCTCGCTTGAGGGCCTTCAGACGTGCAAGGACACAAAACATCGGGTATCCCGAAAAAGGAAGCTGCCACCTTGAGCTTACGATAGAGCCAAAACTGTGGATCCGACGTGAGAAAATTATCGAATCGAAACACCGTACCTCGAGAAAACGTCGATCGCCCCGGCTCCAGAATTAAACTTTATTTTTACTGTCCTCGATGCTATGGGATTCCCGATGCCGTTTGTTACATGGATTAGAGCGTGCTTGACGACTACATATTTCTCGATCAATATTAATGGTCGGGCCGAGGGTTTCTTTCCGGGAAGATGAGGTCTTCGACAAGGGGACCCTATTTCTCCATATTTATTTACGTTGGTTATGGAAGTCCTACATGGGATTCTCCGAAATAAGATAATTTCGGAGGGGAGATTTACCTATCATTGGCGCTGCGAGCCGGCCCAAATTTTCATGCTCATGTTTGCTGATGATATTCTTCTATTCAGCCATACTGATGCTGCATCGGTTCAGACCATTAGAGACGGCTTGGAGGAATTTGAGTCATTATCTGGATTACGGGCTAATCCGGGTAAGAGCGAGATGTTCCTATCCAAACGTGTGAGTGGCATTCATGCATTGATTCACTCTATCATGGGATACTAGTTGCGCCATCTTCCGGTGAGTATCTAGGCATCCCGTTAGTTACATCGCGGCTAACTATTCAAGATTGTGCCCCCCTCATTCATCGCCTTGACCAACGACTAGGATCCTGGTTGAATCGGTCTCTATCTTATGCAGGGCGGGTGCAATTAATCTATTCCGTACTGTTAGCGCTGCACATATACTTGCCTGGTGTGTTTTTGTTGCCAAAAGGGGTGGTCCAGGCAATAGAGCAACGGATATGGCGCTTGCTCTGGGCGTGATCGGCTGCTAAGGTCGCGTGGCCATATTTGTGCCCCGGTGAGCGAGGGAGGGTTGGACATTCGGTCATTAGCGGATGATAATAAAGTCATCCTTCTTAAGCACCTCTGGAGTATTCTGATAAAGGACCCTCACTCAATCTGGGTATCGTGGCTTCTCCGAACTAGGTTGCATAATCGATCCATTTGGACTATCTCGGCGACAACACAGTCTGCTTGGAGTTGGAAGCAACTCCTTAAGCTATACCCCTTGTTACGATCTTTGATATGCTTTCGGGTTGGTAATGGCGAGAATATCTGGTTGTGGCAAGATCCATGGGTTGACTCCAAATCGCTTATGACGCGTTTCCCCCGGGGGCCTATGGTTATGGGTCTTCCTGCTGACGCGAACTTGTGTCGGGTCATTGATAATGAGGGATGGTGCTGGCCTGCACAGTCGTCGACGGAATTCATGATGATAGAGCCCATGCTCCCGGCTGTACATCCGATAGAGGAGGATTCGTATCGTTGGATTCGTTCTCCTAGCGGTCTATGTACCACTGAATCAGCTCGGGTGCGACGGCCCACGGTTCATTGGGCAGCCCTATTCGGGGATGTGCTCCGCATCCCCCGCCACGAGATCATCTTGTGGCTTGCTATTCAAGAAAGACTAGCCACCAGAGATAAGCCTTGGGTTGCTCTTAAGGCTTTTTCGAGCACATGTCTTTTGTGTGATAGGGGTACTATTGAGACGGTTAATCACCTCTTCTTTGATTGTACTTATGCCACCAGGTGTTTGCGATTACTCAGGCAAAAGGTAAGGTTTCTATGGCCTTTTACCGGGACTGGCATATGGGAATTCGGTGGGCAGCTTTACGTTGGAAAGGCAAGCATCTCCACAATCTTGCCTTTCGACATGTGTTATCTTCGGTTATATATCATATTTGGGCAGAGCGTAATCATCGATGGATAGATGTCCGGAAGAGACATCCTGAGCAGATCGTTGAGGATCTCATTGGCGTCCTCATTATGCCGTTGTCGTTACTTCCGCATCATTTTGAGCTGCAGTATTGTGCCTTGCACCGCTTGTGGCGTATTGCTTGGTAGTTGTATATTGTTACTTTGGTTTTTTGGTTGTATTATGTAGGCCCTAGTTTGGTGATATTTCCAGTGGCATGTCACTGGATTTGTGCGTCATGGTTTCCTCTCATGAGCGCTGCGCTGTATTTCATTTTTATTTCGTGAACTTATCCCCCAAAAAAAAAATGCCTTGTTGAATAAGTCGAATGCCTTGTTGAACAACTCAAATGCCATGTTGACCAAGTTAAATGCCTTGTTGAACAAATCGAATGCCTTGTCGACGAAGTCGAATGCATTGTGGACCAAGTCGAATGCCTTGTTGACCAAGTAATGCATTGTTGAACAAGTCGAATTCCTTGTTGACCATGTCGAATGCCTTGTTGACTAAGTCGAATGCCTTGTTCACCAAGTAGAATATCTTGTTAAACAAGTTGAATGTGTGTTGACCAAGTTAAATGCCTTGTTGAACAAGTTGAATGCCTTGTTCAACAAGTATAATGGCTTGTATACCTCGTTGACTAAGTCGAATACCTCGTTAATCTCCATGGGTGCCCAGCGGGATACTTCGAGGGGAAGCGTGGTCTACGGCAGGGCAATCCTCTGTCGCCGTATATCTTTACGCTAGTCATGGAGGTTGAAGCGACCCCCATTTTCTAAAGATAATTAGTGGCGGATTTTTCGCAACGAAAGCCGCAGAAAACCCATTTTACAAAAAAAAAAACATATTTTTTTTTTCATAAAAATATTTCACATAAATATTTTAAAACATCGCAAAAAGGGCTAGCGTTTCCAAAAGTCAAAACAGCCTAACAACGCTCCACATGTCTTCATCCATGTACCGCTCCGCTCTCGAAAGCCCATGGAGTCACCGCCGCCAGCCCATCTCAATCGCGACGTTCATCGACGTCGGGTTCAGTCATACCTACAACACGCAAACAAATGAGCAATTGCCCAGTAGGTAAAACATGCATGAATGCAATATGCGCTCAAATCCCATCCCAACTCATCTCACAATAAATGCACTTCCTATCAAATATAAATCAGGGCCCAAGGTTGGTATAGCCACTTCGTGCGCATAACAAATCAATAAATCAAATCCCGAGCCAGGAGTCCGCCCCCGGATAGCCTACGCTGTCTACACAGGTCGCTCCTTCCCAAGTCCCCTCCGGCTCCGGCGGTGCCCACGCTAGTAGTGTACTCCCGGAGCATCCCCCTGCTAGGTCGCCCCTTCCGTCGATCAGACAGGCTCACATGCCAACAGGGTACCCCAGGTCGCCCCTGCTAGTCTGCTCTGTCTCGACAATGCACACACTGATAGGGTACCCCAGGTCGCCCCCTACCAAATCACACTGCTAGGTGTACTAATACCAACCTTCAACTCTACAATGAGTCGATCGCCAATATCGGCAAAAATCTACCCCGCTTATCGGCACTGTAAAGTGCCACCGTATCAACCCGGTTATCACCTCTCAGGCTATCATGAAATGCATATGGTGTGCACATAAAAAAAATGTAAGATATAAGGAACATGCCATAGTTCAAAAAGTAAGGGTCCCATGAAATCGGGGACCACGCCTTTAGGCAAGCACACACATACAAACAAGAAATTCGGCCTCGACCGTGAGGAAAACCCGCACTTAAGCGCGAGGTGTCCGCGCGCTTGCTCGAGAGACCCGTGAAGTCGCAAAAGGGTGCATGCCGGCCAGAGTGTACGGCGCTGGCGCCCGCAGCGCCGGCCTGATTGCCTTTGCTCCCGAGGAGCAGGGGAACAGCCCACCATCGCAGCGAGCCCGCCTACATGGCGTGGGATGCCGAGTGTGGGGTGCGCGTACGTTCGCGGGGCGGGAGTACGGCGCTGCGCGCACAGTGCTGCCGTAGCCGCGGCGCTGGGCGTGCTGCCGCAGCGCAGCGTGCGCGCGTGGTGCGGTGCGGGCTGCGGCTGCTGCAGATCAGCGTGCGCGCGCGGCGCTGTGCTGCCGCAGCGCAGCGTACGCGCGCGGCAGCTGCAGGGCGCGCGCGACCAAGGCGCACGCCGTGCCTGTTTCGACCCGTTCCGAACTTCTCCATGCAACCTATGTTCTCATTTGATTCTAACATGAACTTATCACATATAAACACTCCAAATTACACGCATAATTATCTGAACTTCGCGTTTGCGTATCGTAGGTGCGTTTCACCTACCTTTCCTCCGAAGATTCGCTAATGTTTCGACTAATTTCGGATCCTCGCACGCGAAATCGCTTTGGACTTCTTTGACCTTTCTTCTTTTCTTTTTTTTTTTCCTTTCTTTCCTTCCCTTTCTTTTCTCTCCTTTCCCCACGGCCTTCTCTCTTTTTTTTTAAGGTGTTTGCTTGAGTTATATCCTTTCTTCATGCCTAGGAGGTACATATATATATATATATATATATCATTTCTCTAAAGGTGACATATTGATGATTAAGCTACTAATAACATCCACGTGAACTTTCTTCTTTATTAAGTTTGTTTATTGCACTTAAAATCCTAACTTAATTCCTTATCACTTCTTAGTTCCTTTATTATAATTATTTTCCTTACCCAAAAGTTTTCTAATTTTTTTAATTTTGGTCCTTAAATTTTCGGCTCCCTTCCAAAATAATTATTTAAGCTCCTTTTCGAAAATTACAACTTAATTTACGTCGTAATAACTTACATAAACCCCGATTAAATTTTTACGGGTATTACATCCTCCCCCCCTTTAAAAGAATTTCGTCCCCGAAATTACTCCAAATGGAATAACTCGGGATAACGATCTCTCATATCATCTTCTCGTTCCCAAGTGGTTTCCTCAACTGATTGACTCCGCCACAATATTTTTTTTTTTGGGGAACGTTCACTAAATAAATGAAATAAAGGACAGTAAAGCGCACATGATATGATTCATGTCGCAAAGACCAGTGACATGCCACTGTGTACAAGATGGATATAATCTCTATCCACCAAACAAACTACCATAAATAACGTTCATACATCTACCAAGCAATGTACCACAGGCGACGCAGGGCACAATACTGTAGCTCATATCGACACGGTAGTAACGATAGGTGCATAAGCAATACCCTCACAATATCCTCAACGAGCTGCTGGGGATGCTGTTGTCTGCCATCAGTCCAACAGTGGTTTCGCTCAGTCCAGATGTCGTGAATCGTCGAAGCCAGAACATGTCGATATGCCAGATGCTGGAGGTGCATACCTTTCCACCGCAGGCCAGCCCACCTAATCCCCTGCTGCCAATCGCGGTAAGGCCAGAGAAACCGAATCTGCCGCCGAAGAAGTCGTAAGCAATGAGATGTGTATGGGCAATCAAAGAAAAGGTGATTGATCGTCTCCATCTCATCCACGTCACACAATAAGCAAGCACTCGACGCGGCCTTGAGCGCAACCCAAGGCTTATCTCTGGTAGCTAGGCGTTCACGAATAGCAAGCCATAAGATGAATTCATAGCTTGGGATCCTAAGCACCCCCCCCCAAATAGGGCTGCCCAATGAACCAGCGAGCGTTTCTGCCGGAACGCATCCCGAGCAGAAGCAGTGGTGAAAAGACCTGTGGGAGACGGTAGCCATCGGTAAGAGTCAGCTTCCAATGGGTGAACGTCCGGGAGCATGGTTTCAATCATCAGAAATTCCATCGAGGAAGTCGTTGGCCACCTCCAACCATCACTAGCAATGACTCGACTCAAACGTGAATCATCAGAAAGGCCCATAATCATCGGTCCCCGTGGAAATCGTTCCAGAAGCGGCCTATCATCGATCCATGGGTCCTGCCACAACCAAATAGTTTCGCCATTACCAATACGGATACTAACCTTCGATCGAAGCATAGGGCGAAGTTGTAAGAGTTTTCTCCAACTCCACCCCGATTGGGCGGTTTCCGATATAGTCCACAACGAGCGATTTTGCAGTTGCGTCTGGAGAAGCCACGATACCCAAATAGAATTGGGATCCTTGCTCAGAATACTCCATAGGTGCTTAAGAAGAAAGGCCTTGTTATCGTCCACAAGCGAGCAAATGCCCAAACCACCCTCATCCACCGGGAAACATACATCATCCCAAGCAACCTTGGCAGCAGAACCCGCCCAGAGGAACGATCTGAATCGTTGCTCAATCACTCTAATAACGCCTTTGGGCAGGATGAACACCCCGGACCAATACCCATGCAGCGCGGCAAGGACTGAACGGATCAACTGTACCCTCCCAGCATATGAAAGAGGGCGATTGAGCCAAGAGCCTAAGCGTTGGTCAATGCGCTGTAGAAGTGGATTACAGTCCTGAATAGTCAGTCGTGATGTAAGTAACGAAACACCCAAATACCTCACTGGTAAATTGCCTAAAGGAAAACCCATAATAGATAATAAGGGTTGGCAGCCGCTCGCCCGTTTGGAAAGAAACATCTCGCTCTTTCCAGGGTTAGCCCTTAACCCCGAAAGTATCGCAAATTCATCCAACCCCGCTCGGAAAGTCTGAATGGATTCAGTGTCCGCGTGACTGAAAAGAAGAAGATCATCGGCAAATGTCAGCATGAAAATACGGGAAGGCTCGCATCTCCAATGGAAAGTAAATCTCCCCTCCGAAAGAATCTTGTTCCGAAGAATACCATGAAGCACCTCCATGGCCAACGTAAAAAGATACGGAGATATAGGATCGCCCTGACGAAGACCCCGCCGTCCCGGAAAATACCCCTCCGCTCGACCATTGATATTGATCGAGTAATAAGGAGTCGTCAAATACACCTGGATCCATGCAACGAACCGCGAAGGAAAACCCATGGCCTCCAACACACACACTAAAAAGTCCCACTCGACATGATCGTATGCCTTTGCCAAGTCAACCTTCAGCGTAGCCCGTGCCGGTAACCTCTGATTCCGGTAGCCAGAGCATAACTCCTGAGCGAGGAGAATATTATCGCTGATCCTGCGACCAGGGATAAATGCAGTCTGGGAGACATCCACTAAGCCTGGGAGGTAAGTCTTCAGACGATTAGCCAAGATCTTCGAAATCGTTTTTAAGAGGGGAATGGTCTTGTTTCGTAATCGTTTGATTTCTCGCGCCAAAATCTCCACAGGTTGCTCCTCATAACTCAAATCTGGCTTAAGTTGAAGGTGAAGATTCTCGTCCCTCAGTACATGACTTGGATCGGAAACGTACTTTCGCAATGTCGACACGTGGAAGACGTCATGTACTTGTGCCAATGATGTTGGTAGGTCCAGCTGATATGCAACTTTGCCAACCCGTTTTAGTATTCGAAAAGGTCCGATATATCTCGGACTCAACTTCCCTTTTTGCCCAAACCTCTTTACACCCTTCATGGGTGATATCTTCAAAAACACTTGATCTCCTTCCGCAAACTCCAATGGCCTTCGTCTCTTATCGGCGTAGCTCTTTTGTCGACTCTGAGCCGTTCGCATTCGCTCCCGTATCTTTGCTATCGCCTCGGTTGTTTCTCGAACCAGGTCGGGGCCTAGAACGCTCTTTCGCCAACTTCATCCCAATGCACAGGAGATCGGCATTTACGCCCATATAAGGCTTCGTACGGCGCCATCCCGATCGTGGCATGATAGCTGTTGTTGTAGGCGAACTCAATCAACGGAAGATATCTGTTCCAGTTCCCTTTGAAGTCCAGACCACACGCCCGCAACATGTCCTCGAGAGTTTGGATCGTTCTCTCCGATTGTCCATCTGTTTGAGGATGATAAGCTGTACTGAATGAAAGTTTAGTACCCATCGCCTTTTGTAAACTCATCCAGAACTTAGATAGAAATCTCGAATCCCGATCTGAGACAATCGAAGATGAAATACCGTGGAGTCGAACTATCTCCTGAATATATAGTTCGGCATATCGTTCCATGGTAAAGGTCGAGCTGATCGGTAGAAAATGAGCCGATTTGGTTAACCGATCAATAATTACCCAAACAGCGTCGTGGCCCTTAAGAGTTTTCGGCAGGCCCACGACAAAATCCATTGTGATATGGTCCCACTTCCACTCGGGAATCGGTAATGGTTGTAACATTCCTGCCGGCCTTTGATGTTCAGCTTTCACCTGTTGACAAGTTAGACATTGACTTACAAATGTCGCCACGTCTCGTTTCATCCCTGGCCACCAATAATTAGCTCGTAAATCCCGATACATCTTTGTCGCACCGGGGTGTACCGAGTAGACCGTAGCATGCACTTCCGTCATAATTGTCCTTCGCAGCTCTTCGTCGATAGACACGTACAAACGATCTTTAAAGCGTAGGCTCCCGTCCTCTCGGACCTCGAAATCGGATGGCACTCCTTCCGCGAGTTCGTTTTTCACCTTTAGATATAGTACGTCCGTTCCTTGAGCCTGCTTAATTCGTTCCAGCAATGTGGGTTGAAGCGTTAAAGTCGCCATCTTCATTTCGACTTCGCCAAGATTGATCACCTCCACTTCCAGTTGCTGTAAATCGGTATTCACGACTTTTCTGCTTAGAGCGTCGGCGACCACGTTTGCCTTGCCCGGATGATAGTTGATTACGCAGTCGTAGTCCATCACCAGCTCTAGCCAACGTCGTTGTCGCATATTCAGTTCTTTCTGTGTGAAAAAGTATTTCAGGCTTTTATGATCGGTGTAGATTTCACACCGTTTTCCATACAGATAGTGCCTCCAAATTTTCAGGGCGAACACCACTGCGGCAAGTTCCAGGTCATGCGTGGGATAATTCTTCTCGTATTCCTTCAATTGGCGAGAAGCATATGCAATTACCTTCCCGTTCTGCATCAGCACGCATCCCAAACCATTCTTCGAGGCATCGCTATAAACAGAGAATCCACCAGTCCCCGAAGGAATAGTCAGGACTGGGGCTGAGGTAAGTCGTCGTTTCAGCTCCTGGAAACTCTGCTCACAAGAATCAGTCCATATAAATGGAACGTTCTTCCTGGTCAGGTTCGTCAGGGTCGAAGCAATGCTAGAGAAATCAACAATAAATTTACGGTAATATCCAGCGAGTCCTAAGAAGCTTCGGACCTCAGTAGGAGTAGTCGGACGTGGCCAATTATTTACAGCTTCGCTTTTACTAGGATCCACCGAAATCCCGTTTCCCGAAATAACGTGCCCCAAGAAAGCCACTTGTTCAAGCCAAAAATCGCACTTCTTGAATTTGGCGAATAACTTCTGAACAAGTCGAATGCCTTGTTGACCAACTCAGATGCCCTTTTGAACAAGTAAAATGCCTTGTTGAACTACTCAAATGCCTTGTTGACCAAGTAATGTGCCTTGTTGACCAAGTCGAATGCCTTGTTGACCAAGTTGAATGCCTTGTTGAACAAGTCGAATGACCTTGTTGACCAAGTAGAATGCCTTGTTTAACAAGTCGATTACGTTGTTGAACATGTCAAATGCCGTGTTGAACATGTCAAATGCCTTGTTGAACAAGTCGAATCCCTCGTTGAACAACTTAAATACCTTGTTGACCAAGTTGAATGCCTTTTTGACCAAGTAATGCCTTGCTGATCAAGTCGAGTGCCTTGTTGACCAACTTCAATGAGTAGTTGACCATGTCACGCCTTGTTAACAAGTAGAATGGCTTGTTGAACAAGTCGAATGTGTTGTTGACGACGTAGAATGCCTTGTTGAACAAGTTGAAGGCCTTGTTCAACAAGTAGAATGCCTTGTATGCCTTGTTGCCTAAGTCGAATGCCCTTTTAAACAAGTAAAATGCCTTGTTGAACAAGCCAAATGCCTTGTTAAACAAGTCAAATGCCTTGTTGACCGAGTCGAATGCCTTATTGACCAAGTAATGCCTTGTTGACCAAGTCGAATGCCTTGTTGACCATGTAATGCCTTGTTAGATAAGTCGAATGCCTTGTTGACCAAGTCGAATGCCTTGTTGACCAAGTAGCACCTTGTTGACAAGTAGAATGCCTTGTTGACTAAGTAGATGCCTAGTTGAACAAGTCAAATGCCTTTTTTAACAAGTAGAATGCCTTGTATGCCGTGTTGACCAAGTCGAATGCCCTTTTGGACAAGTAGAAAGCCTTGTTGAAAAAGTCGAATGCCTTGTTAACGAACTAATGCCTTCTTGAACAAGTCGAATGCCTTGTTGACCAAGTTTAATGCCATGTTGATCAAGTAATGCCTTGTTGAACAAGTCGAATGCGTTGTTAGCTAAGTAGAATGCTTTGTTTAACAAGTTCAATGTCTTGTTCAACAAGTAAAATGCCTTGTTGAACAAGTCGAATGCAAGTAAAATGCTTTGTTGAACAAGCCAAATGCCTTGTTAAACAACTCAAATGCTTTGTTGACCAAGTCGAATGCCTTGGTGTATAAGCGAATCTTGGTTGACAAAGTCGAATGCCTTGTTGACCAAGTAATGCCTTGTTGAACAAGTCGAATGCCTTGTGGACCAAGTTCAATGCGTTGTTGACCAAGTCACGCCTTGTTAACAAGAAGAATGCCTTGTTGAAAAGTCGAATGTGTTGTCGACCACGTAGAATGCCTTGTTGAACAAGTTGAAGGCCTTGTTCAACAAGTAGAATGCCTTGTATGTCTTGTTGACTAAGTCGAATGCCCTTTTGAACAAGTAAAATGCCTTGTTAAAGCCAAATGCCTTGTTAAACAACTCAAATGCCTTGTTGACCAAGCGAATGCCTTGTTGAACAATCGAATGCCTTGTTGACCAAGTAATGCCTTGTTAAAAGTGGAATGCCTTGTTGGCCAAGTCGAATACCTTGTTGACCAATTAATGCCTTGTTGACCAAGCAAATGCCTTGTTGAACAATCGAATGCCTTGTTGACCAAGTAATGCCTTGTTGAACAAGTCGAATGCCTTGTTGGCCAAGTCGAATACCTTGTTGACCAAGTAATGCCTTGTTGAACAAGTCGAATGCGTTATTGCCAAGTACAATGCCTTGTTCAACAAGTAGAATGTCTTGTATGCCTTGTTGACATAGTCGAATGTCCTTTTGAACAAGTAAATGCCTTGTTGAATAAGTCCAATAGCATGTTGAACAACTCTAATGCGTTGTTGACCAAGTCGAATGCCTTGTTGAACAAGTCGAATGCCTTGTTGACCAAGTCGAATTCACTGTCGACCAAGTCGAATTCACTGTTGA
Organism: Linderniella brevidens; assembly: GCA_004919715.1. NCBI lineage: Eukaryota > Viridiplantae > Streptophyta > Magnoliopsida > Lamiales > Linderniaceae > Linderniella > Linderniella brevidens. Next base: position 91,111 of record SWDC01000004.1, read on the forward strand.
CCAAATAATGCCTTGTTGAACAAGTCTTATTCGCCTTGTTGACAAAGTCGACTACCTTGTTCACCAAGTAGAATGCCTTGTTGAACAAGTCGAATGTGTTGTTGACCAAGTAAAATGCCTTGTTGAACAAGTTTAATGCCTTGTTTGACATGTAGAATGCCTTGTTGACTAGGTCGAATGCCCTTTTGAACATGTTATGCCTTGTTGAACAACTCAAATGCCTTGTTGACTAAGTCGGGTGCCTTACTGACCAACTCGAATGCCTTGTTCACCAAGTCGAATGCCTTGTTCACGAAGTCGAATGCCTTGCTGACCAACTTGAATGCCTTATTGACCAAGTAATACCTTGTTGAACTAGACTGCCTTGTTGACCAAGTCGAATGACTTGTTGACCAAGTTGAATGCCTTGTTGAACAATCGAATGCCTTGTTGACCAAGTAATGCCTTGTTGAACAAGTCGAATGCCTTGTTGGCCAAGTCAAATACCTTGTTGACCAAGTAATTGCCTTGTTGAACAAGTCGAATGCGTTGTTGACCAAGTACAATGCCTTGTTCAACAAGTAGAATGTCTTGTATGCCTTGTTGACTGAGTCGAATGTCCTTTTGAACAAGTAAAATGCCTTGTTGAATAAGTCCAATAGCATGTTGAACAACTCTAATGCGTTGTTGACCAAGTCGAATGCCTTGTTGAACAAGTCGGATGCCTTGTTAACCAAGTCGAATTCACTGTAGACCAAGTCGAATGCCTTGTTGACTAAATAATGCCTTGTTGAACAAGTTCAATTTGCATTGCTGACAAAAGTCGACTACCTTGTTCACCAAGTAGAATGCCTTGTTGAACAAGTCGAATGTGTTGTTGACCAAGTAAAATGCCTTGTTGACTAAGTCGGGTGCCTTGCTGACCAACTCGAATGCCTTGTTCACCAAGTCGAATGCCTTGTTGACCAACTCGAATGCCTTGTTGAACAAGTAATGCTTTGTTGACTAAGTCACGCCTTCTTGACAAGTAGAATGCCTTGTTGAACAAGTTGAATGCCTTGTTCAACAAGTAGAATGCATTGTATACCTTGTTGACTAAGTGGAATGCCCTTTTGAACAAGTAAAATGCTTTGTTGAACAAGCCAAATACCTTGTTAAACAACTCAAATGCCTTGTTGACAAGTAGAATGCCTTGTTGACTAAGTAGATGCCTAGTTGAACAAGTCAAATGCCCTTTTTAACAAGTAGAATGCCTTGTATGCCGTGTTGACCAAGTCGAATGCCCTTTTGGACAAGTAGAAAGCCTTGTTGAAAAAGTCGAATGCCTTGTTAACGAACTAATGCCTTCTTGAACAAGTCGAATGCCTTGTTGACCAAGTTTAATGCCATGTTGATCAAGTAATGCCTTGTTGAACAAGTCGAATGCGTTGTTAGCTAAGTAGAATGCTTTGTTTAACAAGTTCAATGTCTTGTTCAACAAGTAAAATGCCTTGTTGAACAAGTCGAATGCAAGTAAAATGCTTTGTTGAACAAGCCAAATGCCTTGTTAAACAACTCAAATGCTTTGTTGACCAAGTCGAATGCCTTGGTGTATAAGCGAATCTTGGTTGACAAAGTCGAATGCCTTGTTGACCAAGTAATGCCTTGTTGAACAAGTCGAATGCCTTGTGGACCAAGTTCAATGCGTTGTTGACCAAGTCACGCCTTGTTAACAAGAAGAATGCCTTGTTGAACAAGTCGAATGTGTTGTCGACCGCGTAGAATGCCTTGTTGAACAAGTTGAAGGCCTTGTTCGACAATTAGAATGCCTTGTATGCCTTGTTGACTAAGTCGAATGCCCTTTTGAACAAGTAAAATGCCTTGTTGAAGCCAAATGCCTTGTTAAACAACTCAAATGCCTTGTTGACCAAGCGAATGCCTTGTTGAACAATCGAATGCCTTGTCGAACAAGTCGAATGCCTTGTTGGCCAAGTCGAATACCTTGTTGACCAAGTAATGCCTTGTTGAACAAGTCGAATGCGTTGTTGACCAAGTACAATGCCTTGTTCAACAAGTAGAATGTCTTGTATGCCTTGTTGACATAGTCGAATGTCCTTTTGAACAAGTAAAATGCCTTGTTGAATAACTCCAATAGCATGTTGAACAACTCTAATGCCTTGTTGAACAAGTCGAATGCCTTGTTGACCAAGTCGAATTCACTGTCGACCAAGTCGAATTCACTGTTGACCAAATTAATGCCTTGTTGAACAAGTCTTATTCGCCTTGTTGACAAAGTCGACTACCTTGTTCACCAAGTAGAATGCCTTGTTGAACAAGTCGAATGTGTTGTTGACCAAGTAAAATGCCTTGTTGACTAAGTCGGGTGCCTTGCTGACCAACTCGAATGCCTTGTTCACCAAGTCGAATGCCTTGTTGACCAACTCGAATGCCTTGTTGAACAAGTAATGCCTTGTTGACTAAGTCACGCCTTCTTGACAAGTAGAATGCCTTGTTGAACAAGTTGAATGCCTTGTTCAACAAGTAGAATGCATTGTATACCTTGTTGACTAAGTGGAATGCCCTTTTGAACAAGTAAAATGCTTTGTTGAACAAGCCAAATACCTTGTTAAACAACTCAAATGCCTTGTTGACAAGTAGAATGCCTTGTTGACTAAGTAGATGCCTAGTTGAACAAGTCAAATGCCTTTTTTAACAAGTCGAATGTGTTGTTGACCAAGTAAAATGCCTTGTTGAACAAGTTTAATGCCTTGTTTGACATGCAGAATGCCTTGTTGACTAGGTTGAATGCCCTTTTGAACATGTTATGCCTTGTTGAGCAACTCAAATGCCTTGTTGACTAAGTCGGGTGCCTTGCAGACCAACTCGAATGCCTTGTTCACCAAGTCGAATGCCTTGTTCACCAAGTCGAATGCCTTGCTGACCAACTTGAATGCCTTGTTGACCAAGTAATACCTTGTTGAACTAGACTGCCTTGTTGACCACGTTGAATGATTTGTTGACCAAGTTGAATGCCTTGTTGAACAATCGAATGCCTTGTTGACCAAGTAATGCCTTGTTGAACAAGTCGAATGCCTTGTTGGCCAAGTCGAATACCTTGTTGACCAAGTAATGCCTTGTTGAACAAGTCGAATGCGTTGTTGACCAAGTACAATGCCTTGTTCAACAAGTAGAATGTCTTGTATGCCTTGTTGACTGAGTCGAATGTCCTTTTGAACAAGTAAAATGCCTTGTTGAATAAGTCCAATAGCATGTTGAACAACTCTAATGCGTTGTTGACCAAGTCCTCGCCTTGTTGAACAAGTCGGATGCCTTGTTGACCAAGTCGAATTCACTGTAGACCAAGTCGAATGCCTTGTTGAACAAGTTCAATTCGCCTTGCTGACAAAGTCGACTACCTTGTTCACCAAGTAGAATTGCCTTGTTGAACAAGTCGAATGTGTTGTTGACCAAGTAAAATGCCTTGTTGAAAAAGTTTAATGCCTTGTTTAACATGTACAATGCCTTGTATGCCTTGTTGACTATGTCGAATGCCCTTTTGAACATGTTATGCCTTATTGAACAACTCAAATGCCTTGTTGACTAAGTCGGGTGCCTTGCTGACCAACTCGAATGCCTTGTTCACCAAGTCGAATGCCTTGTTGACCAACTCGAATGCCTTGTTGACCAAGTAATGCCTTGTTGAACTCGACTGCCTTGTTGACCAAGTCGAATGACTTGTTGACCAAGTTAAATGCCTTGTTGAACAAGTTGAGTGACCTTGTTGACCAAAATAAAAAGGCCTTGTTAAACGAGTCAACTGCGTTGTTAAACAACTGGAATGTCTGGTTGAACAATTTGAATGCCTTGTTGAACAATTTGAATGCCTTGTTGAACAGGTTGAAGGCCTTGTTCAACAAGTAGAATGCCTTGTATGTCTTGTTGACTAAGTCGAATGCCCTTTTGAACAAGTAAAATGCCTTGTTGAAGCCAAATGCCTTGTTAAACAACTCAAATGCCTTGTTGACCAAGCGAATGCCTTGTTGACCAAGTAATGCCTTGTTGAACAAGTCGAATGCCTTGTTGGCCAAGTCGAATACCTTGTTGACCAATTAATGCCTTGTTGACCAAGCGAATGCCTTGTTGAACAATCGAATGCCTTGTTGACCAAGTAATGCCTTGTTGAACAAGTCGAATGCCTTGTTGGCCAAGTCGAATACCTTGTTGACCAAGTAATGCCTTGTTGAACAAGTCGAATGCGTTATTGCCAAGTACAATGCCTTGTTCAACAAGTAGAATGTCTTGTATGCCTTGTTGACTGAGTCGAATGTCCTTTTGAACAAGTAAAATGCCTTGTTGAATAAGTCGAATACCATATTGAACAACTCTAATGCCTTGTTGACCAAGTCGAATGCCTTGTTGAACAAGTCGAATGCCTTGTTGACCAAGTCGAATTCACTGTTGACCAAGTCGAATGCCTTGTTGACCAAATAATGCCTTGTTGAACAAGTCCAATTCGCCATGTTGACAATGTCGACTACCTTGTTCACCAAGTAGAATGCCTTGTTGAACAAGTCGAATGTGTTGTTGACCAAGTAAAATGCCTTGTTGACTAAGTCGGGTGCCTTGCTGACCAACTCGAATGCCTTGTTCACCAAGTCGAATGCATTGTTGACCAACTCGAATGCCTTGTTGAACAAGTAATGCCTTGTTGACTAAGTCACGCCTTCTTGACAAGTAGAATGCCTTGTTGAACAAGTTGAATGTCTTGTTCAACAAGTAGAATGCATTGTATACCTTGTTGACTAAGTCGAATGCCCTTTTGAACAAGTAAAATGCTTTGTTGAACAAGCCAAATACCTTGTTAAACAACTCAAATGCCTTGTTGACAAGTAGAATGCCTTGTTGACTAAGTAGATGCCTAGTTGAACAAGTCAAATGCCTTTTTTAACAAGTCGAATGTGTTGTTGACCAAGTAAAATGCCTTGTTGAACAAGTTTAATGCCTTGTTTGACATGCAGAATGCCTTGTTGACTAGGTTGAATGCCCTTTTGAACATGTTATGCCTTGTTGAACAACTCAAATGCCTTGTTGACTATGTCGGGTGCCTTGCTGACCAACTCGAATGCCTTGTTCACCAAGTCGAATGCCTTGTTCACCAAGTCGAATGCCTTGCTGACCAACTTGAATGCCTTGTTGACCAAGTAATACCTTGTTGAACTAGACTGCCTTGTTGACCAAGTCGAATGACTTGTTGACCAAGTTGAATGCCTTGCTGAACAATCGAATGCCTTGTTGACCAAGTAATGCCTTGTTGAATAAGTCCAATAGCATGTTGAACAACTCTAATGCGTTGTTGACCAAGTCGAATGCCTTGTTGAACAAGTCGAATGCCTTGTTGACCAAGTCGAATTCACTGTCGACCAAGTCGAATTCACTGTTGACCAAATAATGCCTTGTTGAACAAGTCTTATTCGCCTTGTTGACAAAGTCGACTACCTTGTTCACCAAGTAGAATGCCTTGTTGAACAAGTCGAATGTGTTGTTGACCAAGTAAAATGCCTTGTTGAACAAGTTTAATGCCTTGTTTGACATGTAGAATGCCTTGTTGACTAGGTCGAATGCCCTTTTGAACATGTTATGCCTTGTTGAACAACTCAAATGCCTTGTTGACTAAGTCGGGTGCCTTGCAGACCAACTCGAATGCCTTGTTCACCAAGTCGAATGCCTTGTTCACGAAGTCGAATGCCTTGCTGACCAACTTGAATGCCTTGTTGACCAAGTAATACCTTGTTGAACTAGACTGCCTTGTTGACCAAGTCGAATGATTTGTTGACCAAGTTGAATGCCTTGTTGAACAATCGAATGCCTTGTTGACCAAGTAATGCCTTGTTGAACAAGTCGAATGCCTTGTTGGCCAAGTCGAATACCTTGTTGACCAAGTAATGCCTTGTTGAACAAGTCGAATGCGTTATTGCCAAGTACAATGCCTTGTTCAACAAGTAGAATGTCTTGTATGCCTTGTTGACTGAGTCGAATGTCCTTTTGAACAAGTAAAATGCCTTGTTGAATAAGTCGAATACCATATTGAACAACTCTAATGCCTTGTTGACCAAGTCGAATGCCTTGTTGAACAAGTCGAATGCCTTGTTGACAAGTCGAATTCACTGTTGACCAAGTCGAATGCCTTGTTGACCAAATAATGCCTTGTTGAACAAGTCCAATTCGCCATGTTGACAATGTCGACTACCTTGTTCACCAAGTAGAATGCCTTGTTGAACAAGTCGAATGTGTTGTTGACCAAGTAAAATGCCTTGTTGAACAAGTTTAATGCCTTGTTTGACATGTAGAATGCCTTGTTGACTAGGTCGAATGCCCTTTTGAACATGTTATGCCTTGTTGAACAACTCAAATGCCTTGTTGACTAAGTCGGGTGCCTTGCAGACCAACTCGAATGCCTTGTTCACCAAGTCGAATGCCTTGTTCACCAAGTCGAATGCCTTGCTGACCAACTTGAATGCCTTGTTGACCAAGTAATACCTTGTTGAACTAGACAGCCTTGTTGACCAAGTCGAATGATTTGTTGACCAAGTTGAATGCCTTGTTGAACAATCGAATGCCTTGTTGACCAAGTAATGCCTTGTTGAACAAGTCGAATGCCTTGTTGGCCAAGTCGAATACCTTGTTGACCAAGTAATGCCTTGTTGAACAAGTCGAATGCGTTATTGCCAAGTACAATGCCTTGTTCAACAAGTAGAATGTCTTGTATGCCTTGTTGACATAGTCGAATGTCCTTTTGAACAAGTAAAATGCCTTGTTGAATAAGTCCAATAGCATGTTGAACAACTCTAATGCGTTGTTGACCAAGTCGAATGCCTTGTTGAACAAGTCGAATGCCTTGTTGACCAAGTCGAATTCACTGTCGACCAAGTCGAATTCACTGTTGACCAAATAATGCCTTGTTGAACAAGTCTTATTCGCCTTGTTGACAAAGTCGACTACCTTGTTCACCAAGTAGAATGCCTTGTTGAACAAGTCGAATGTGTTGTTGACCAAGTAAAATGCCTTGTTGAACAAGTTTAATGCCTTGTTTGACATGTAGAATGCCTTGTTGACTAGGTCGAATGCCCTTTTGAACATGTTATGCCTTGTTGAACAACTCAAATGCCTTGTTGACTAAGTCGGGTGCCTTGCTGACCAACTCGAATGCCTTGTTCACCAAGTCGAATGCCTTGTTCACGAAGTCGAATGCCTTGCTGACCAACTTGAATGCCTTGTTGACCAAGTAATACCTTGTTGAACTAGACTGCCTTGTTGACCAAGTCGAATGACTTGTTGACCAAGTTGAATGCCTTGTTGAACAATCGAATGCCTTGTTGACCAAGTAATGCCTTGTTGAACAAGTCATTCACCTTGTTGGCCTAGTCGAATACCTTGTTGACCAAGTAATACCTTGTTGAACAAGTCGAATGCGTTGTTGACCAAGTACAATGCCTTGATCAACAAGTAGAATGTCTTGTATGCCTTGTTGACTGAGTCGAATGTCCTTTTGAACAAGTAAAATGCCTTGTTGAATAAGTCCAATAGCATGTTGAACAACTCTAATGCGTTGTTGACCAAGTCGAATGCCTTGTTGAACAAGTCGGATGCCTTGTTGACCAAGTCGAATTCACTGTAGACCAAGTCGAATGCCTTGTTGACTAAATAATGCCTTGTTGAACAAGTTCAATTCGCCTTGCTGACAAAGTCGACTACCTTGTTCACCAAGTAGAATGCCTTGTTGAACAAGTCGAATGTGTTGTTGACCAAGTAAAATGCCTTGTTGACTAAGTCGGGTGCCTTGCTGACCAACTCGAATGCCTTGTTCACCAAGTCGAATGCCTTGTTGACCAACTCGAATGCCTTGTTGAACAAGTAATGCCTTGTTGACTAAGTCACGCCTTCTTGACAAGTAGAATGCCTTGTTGAACAAGTTGAATGTCTTGTTCAACAAGTAGAATGCATTGTATACCTTGTTGACTAAGTCGAATGCCCTTTTGAACAAGTAAAATGCTTTGTTGAACAAGCCAAATACCTTGTTAAACAACTCAAATGCCTTGTTGACAAGTAGAATGCCTTGTTGACTAAGTAGATGCCTAGTTGAACAAGTCAAATGCCTTTTTAACAAGTCGAATGTGTTGTTGACCAAGTAAAATGCCTTGTTGAACAAGTTTAATGCCTTGTTTGACATGCAGAATGCCTTGTTGACTAGGTTGAATGCCCTTTTGAACATGTTATGCCTTGTTGAACAACTCAAATGCCTTGTTGACTATGTCGGGTGCCTTGCTGACCAACTCGAATGCCTTGTTCACCAAGTCGAATGCCTTGTTCACCAAGTCGAATGCCTTGCTGACCAACTTGAATGCCTTGTTGACCAAGTAATACCTTGTTGAACTAGACTGCCTTGTTGACCAAGTCGAATGACTTGTTGACCAAGTTGAATGCCTTGTTGAACAATCGAATGCCTTGTTGACCAAGTAATGCCTTGTTGAATAAGTCCAATAGCATGTTGAACAACTCTAATGCGTTGTTGACCAAGTCGAATGCCTTGTTGAACAAGTCGAATGCCTTGTTGACCAAGTCGAATTCACTGTCGACCAAGTCGAATTCACTGTTGACCAAATAATGCCTTGTTGAACAAGTCTTATTCGCCTTGTTGACAAAGTCGACTACCTTGTTCACCAAGTAGAATGCCTTGTTGAACAAGTCGAATGTGTTGTTGACCAAGTAAAATGCCTTGTTGAACAAGTTTAATGCCTTGTTTGACATGTAGAATGCCTTGTTGACTAGGTCGAATGCCCTTTTGAACATGTTATGCCTTGTTGAACAACTCAAATGCCTTGTTGACTAAGTCGGGTGCCTTGCAGACCAACTCGAATGCCTTGTTCACCAAGTCGAATGCCTTGTTCACGAAGTCGAATGCCTTGCTGACCAACTTGAATGCCTTGTTGACCAAGTAATACCTTGTTGAACTAGACTGCCTTGTTGACCAAGTCGAATGATTTGTTGACCAAGTTGAATGCCTTGTTGAACAATCGAATGCCTTGTTGACCAAGTAATGCCTTGTTGAACAAGTCGAATGCCTTGTTGGCCAAGTCGAATACCTTGTTGACCAAGTAATGCCTTGTTGAACAAGTCGAATGCGTTATTGCCAAGTACAATGCCTTGTTCAACAAGTAGAATGTCTTGTATGCCTTGTTGACATAGTCGAATGTCCTTTTGAACAAGTAAAATGCCTTGTTGAATAAGTCCAATAGCATGTTGAACAACTCTAATGCGTTGTTGACCAAGTCGAATGCCTTGTTGAACAAGTCGAATGCCTTGTTGACAAGTCGAATTCACTGTTGACCAAGTCGAATGCCTTGTTGACCAAATAATGCCTTGTTGAACAAGTCCAATTCGCCATGTTGACAATGTCGACTACCTTGTTCACCAAGTAGAATGCCTTGTTGAACAAGTCGAATGTGTTGTTGACCAAGTAAAATGCCTTGTTGAACAAGTTTAATGCCTTGTTTGACATGTAGAATGCCTTGTTGACTAGGTCGAATGCCCTTTTGAACATGTTATGCCTTGTTGAACAACTCAAATGCCTTGTTGACTAAGTCGGGTGCCTTGCAGACCAACTCGAATTCCTTGTTCACCAAGTCGAATGCCTTGTTCACCAAGTCGAATGCCTTGCTGACCAACTTGAATGCCTTGTTGACCAAGTAATACCTTGTTGAACTAGACAGCCTTGTTGACCAAGTCGAATGATTTGTTGACCAAGTTGAATGCCTTGTTGAACAATCGAATGCCTTGTTGACCAAGTAATGCCTTGTTGAACAAGTCGAATGCCTTGTTGGCCAAGTCGAATACCTTGTTGACCAAGTAATGCCTTGTTGAACAAGTCGAATGCGTTATTGCCAAGTACAATGCCTTGTTCAACAAGTAGAATGTCTTGTATGCCTTGTTGACATAGTCGAATGTCCTTTTGAACAAGTAAAATGCCTTGTTGAATAAGTCCAATAGCATGTTGAACAACTCTAATGCGTTGTTGACCAAGTCGAATGCCTTGTTGAACAAGTCGAATGCCTTGTTGACCAAGTCGAATTCACTGTCGACCAAGTCGAATTCACTGTTGACCAAATAATGCCTTGTTGAACAAGTCTTATTCGCCTTGTTGACAAAGTCGACTACCTTGTTCACCAAGTAGAATGCCTTGTTGAACAAGTCGAATGTGTTGTTGACCAAGTAAAATGCCTTGTTGAACAAGTTTAATGCCTTGTTTGACATGTAGAATGCCTTGTTGACTAGGTCGAATGCCCTTTTGAACATGTTATGCCTTGTTGAACAACTCAAATGCCTTGTTGACTAAGTCGGGTGCCTTGCTGACCAACTCGAATGCCTTGTTCACCAAGTCGAATGCCTTGTTGACCAACTCGAATGCCTTGTTGAACAAGTAATGCCTTGTTGACTAAGTCACGCCTTCTTGACAAGTAGAATGCCTTGTTGAACAAGTTGAATGCCTTGTTCAACAAGTAGAATGCATTGTATACCTTGTTGACTAAGTCGAATGCCCTTTTGAACAAGTAAAATGCTTTGTTGAACAAGCCAAATACCTTGTTAAACAACTCAAATGCCTTGTTGACAAGTAGAATGCCTTGTTGACTAAGTAGATGCCTAGTTGAACAAGTCAAATGCCTTTTTTAACAAGTAGAATGCCTTGTATGCCGTGTTGACCAAGTCGAATGCCCTTTTGGACAAGTAGAAAGCCTTGTTGAAAAAGTCGAATGCCTTGTTAACCAACTAATGCCTTCTTGAACAAGTCGAATGCCTTGTTGACCAAGTTTAATGCCATGTTGATCAAGTAATGCCTTGTTGAACAAGTCGAATGCGTTGTTAGCTAAGTAGAATGCTTTGTTTAACAAGTTCAATGTCTTGTTCAACAAGTAAAATGCCTTGTTGAACAAGTCGAATGCAAGTAAAATGCTTTGTTGAACAAGCCAAATGCCTTGTTAAACAACTCAAATGCTTTGTTGACCAAGTCGAATGCCTTGGTGTATAAGCGAATCTTGGTTGACAAAGTCGAATGCCTTGTTGACCAAGTAATGCCTTGTTGAACAAGTCGAATGCCTTGTTGGCCAAGTCGAATACCTTGTTGACCAAGTAATGCCTTGTTGAACAAGTCGAATGCGTTGTTGACCAAGTACAATGCCTTGTTCAACAAGTAGAATGTCTTGTATGACTTGTTGACTGAGTCGAATGTCCTTTTGAACAAGTAAAATGCCTTGTTGAATAAGTCCAATAGCATGTTGAACAACTCTAATGCGTTGTTGACCAAGTCGAATGCCTTGTTGAACAAGTCGGATTCCTTGTTGACCAAGTCAAATTCACTGTAGACCAAGTCGAATGCCTTGTTGACTAAATAATGCCTTGTTGAACAAGTTCAATTCGCCTTGCTGACAAAGTCGACTACCTTGTTCACCAAGTAGAATGCCTTGTTGAACAAGTCGAATGTGTTGTTGACCAAGTAAAATGCCTTGTTGAACAAGTTTAATGCCTTGTTTAACATGTACAATGCCTTGTATGCCTTGTTGACTAAGTCGATTGCCCTTTTGAACATGTTATGCCTTATTGAACAACTCAAATGCCTTGTTGACTAAGTCGGGTGCCTTGCTGACCAACTCGAATGCCTTGTTCACCAAGTCGAATGCCTTGTTGACCAACTCGAATGCCTTGTTGACCAAGTAATGCCTTGTTGAACTCGACTGCCTTGTTGACCAAGTCGAATGACTTGTTGACCAAGTTAAATGCCTTCTTGAACAAGTTGAGTGACCTTGTTGACCAAAATAAAAAGGCCTTGTTAAACGAGTCAACTGCGTTGTTAAACAACTGGAATGTCTGGTTGAACAATTTGAATGCCTTGTTGAACAAGTCGAATGCGTCGTTAAACAACTTAAATACCATGTTGAACATGTCGAATGCCTTGTTGACCATTTCAGATGCCCTTTTGAACAAGTAAAATGCCTTGTTGAACTACTCAAATGCCTTGTTGACCAAGTTGATTGCCTTTTGAACAAGTAGAATGCCTTGTTGACCAAGTTCAATGCCTTGTTGACAAGTGGAATGCCTTGTTAAACTAGGCGAATGTGTTGTTGACCAAGAAAAATGCCTTGTTGAACAAGTTGAATGCCTTGTTCAACAAGTAGAATGCATTGTATGCCTTGTTGACTAAGTCGAATGCCCTTTTGAACAAGTAAAATGCTTTGTTGAACAAGCCAAACCTTGTTAAACAACTCAAATGCCTTGTTGACCAAGTCGAATGCCTTGGTGTATAAGCGAATTTGGTTGACAAAGTCGAATGTCTTGTTGAACAACTGGAATGCCTTGTTGAACAAGTCGAATGCCTTGTGGACCAAGTTCAATGCGTTGTTAACCAAGTCAAGCCTTGTTAACAAGAAGAATGCCTTGTTGAACAAGTCGAATGTGTTGTCGACCACGTAGAATGCCTGGTTGAACAAGTTGAAGGCCTTGTTCAACAATTAGAATGCCTTGTATGCCTTGTTGACTAAGTCGAATGCCCTTTTGGACAAGTAAAATGCCTTGTTGAAGCCAAATGCCTTGTTAAACAACTCAAATGCCTTGTTGACCAAGCGAATGCCTTGTTGAACAATCGAATGCCTTGTTGACCAAGTAAGGCCTTGTCGAACAAGTCGAATGCCTTGTTGGCCAAGTCGAATACCTTGTTGACCAAGTAATGCCTAGTTGAACAAGTCGAATGCGTTGTTGACCAAGTACAATGCCTTGTTCAACAAGTAGAATGTCTTGTATGCCTTGTTGACTGAGTCGAATGTCCTTTTGCACAAGTAAAATGCCTTGTTGAATAAGTCGAATACCATATTGAACAACTCTAATGCCTTGTTGACCAAGTCGAATGCCTTGTTGAACAAGTCGAATGCCTTGTTGACCAAGTCGAATTCACTGTTGACCAAGTCGAATGCCTTGTTGACCAAATAATGCCGTGTTGAACAAGTCCAATTCGCCATGTTGACAATGTCGACTACCTTGTTCACCAAGTAGAATGCCTTGTTGAACAAGTCGAATCTGTTGTTGACCAAGTAAAATGCCTTGTTGAACAAGTTTAATGCCTTGTTTAACATGTACAATGCCTTGTTGACTAGGTCGAATGCCCTTTTCAACATGTTATGCCTTGTAGAACAACTCAAATGCCTTGTTGACTAAGTCGGGTGCCTTGCTGACCAACTCGAATGCCTTGTTCACCAAGTCGAATGCCTTGTTCACCAAGTCGAATGCCTTGCTGACCAACTTGAATGCCTTGTTGACCAAGTAATACCTTGTTGAACTAGATTGCCTTGTTGACCAAGTCGAATGACTTGTTGACCAAGTTGAATGCCTTGTTGAACAATCGAATGCCTTGTTGACCAAGTAATGCCTTGTTGAACAAGTCGAATGCCTTGTTGGCCAAGTCGAATACCTTGTTGACCAAGTAATGCCTTGTTGAACAAGTCGAATGCGTTGTTGACCAAGTACAATGTCTTGTTCAACAAGTAGAATGTCTTGTATGCCTTGTTGACTGAGTCGAATGTCCTTTTGAACAAGTAAAATGCCTTGTTGAATAAGTCCAATAGCATGTTGAACAACTCTAATGCGTTGTTGACCAAGTCGAATGCCTTCTTGAACAAGTCGGATGCCTTGTTGACCAAGTCGAATTCACTGTAGACCAAGTCGAATGCCTTGTTGACCAAATAATGCCTTGTTGAGCAAGTCCAATTCGCCTTGTTGACAACGTCGACTACGTTGTTCAGCAAGTAGAATGCCTTGTTGAAAGAGTCGAATGTGTTGGTGACCAAGTAAAATGCCTTGTAGACTAAGTCGGGTGCCTTGCTGACCAACTCGAATGCCTTGTTCACCAAGTCGAATGCCTTGTTGACCAACTCGAATGCGTTGTTGAACAAGTAATGCCTTGTTGACTAAGTCACGCCTTCTTGACAAGTAGAATGCCTTGTTGAACAAGTTGAATGCCTTGTTCAACAAGTAGAATGCATTGTATACCTTGTTGACTAAGTCGAATGCCCTTTTGAACAAGTAAAATGCTTTGTTGAACAAGCCAAATACCTTGTTAAACAACTCAAATGCCTTGTTGACAAGTAGAATGCCTTGTTGACTAAGTAGATGCCTAGTTGAACAAGTCAAATGCCTTTTTTAACAAGTCGAATGTGTTGTTGACCAAGTAAAATGCCTTGTTGAACAAGTTTAATGCCTTGTTTGACATGTACAATGCCTTGTTGACTAGGTTGAATGCCCTTTTGAACATGTTATGCCTTGTTGAACAACTCAAATGCCTTGTTGACTATGTCGGGTGCCTTGCTGACCAACTCGAATGCCTTGTTCACCAAGTCGAATGCCTTGTTCACCAAGTCGAATGCCTTGCTGACCAACTTGAATGCCTTGTTGACCAAGTAATACCTTGTTGAACTAGATTGCCTTGTTGACCAAGTCGAATGACTTGTTGACCAAGTTGAATGCCTTGTTGAACAATCGAATGCCTTGTTGACCAAGTAATGCCTTGTTGAACAAGTCGAATGCCTTGTTGGCCAAGTCGAATACCTTGTTGACCAAGTAATGCCTTGTTGAACAAGTCGAATGCGTTGTTGACCAAGTACAATGTCTTGTTCAACAAGTAGAATGTCTTGTATGCCTTGTTGACTGAGTCGAATGTCCTTTTGAACAAGTAAAATGCCTTGTTGAATAAGTCCAATAGCATGTTGAACAACTCTAATGCGTTGTTGACCAAGTCGAATGCCTTCTTGAACAAGTCGGATGCCTTGTTGACCAAGTCGAATTCACTGGAGACCAAGTCGAATGCCTTGTTGACCAAATAATGCCTTGTTGAGCAAGTCCAATTCGCCTTGTTGACAACGTCGACTACGTTGTTCAGCAAGTAGAATGCCTTGTTGAACAAGTCGAATGTGTTGTTGACCAAGTAAAATGCCTTGTTGACTAAGTCGGGTGCCTTGCTGACCAACTCGAATGCCTTGTTGACCAACTCGAATGCGTTGTTGAACAAGTAATGCCTTGTTGACTAAGTCACGCCTTCTTGACAAGTAGAATGCCTTGTTCAACAAGTAGAATGCATTGTATACCTTGTTGACTAAGTCGAATGCCCTTTTGAACAAGTAAAATGCTTGTTGAACATGCCAAATACCTTGTTAAACAACTCAAATGCCTTGTTGACAAGTAGAATGCCTTGTTGACTAAGTAGATGCCTAGTTGAACAAGTCAAATGCCTTTTTTAACAAGTAGAATGCCTTGTATGCCGTGTTGACCAAGTCGAATGCCCTTTTGGACAAGTAGAAAGCCTTGTTGAAAAAGTCGAATGCCTTGTTAACCAACTAATGCCTTCTTGAACAAGTCGAATGCCTTGTTGACCAAGTTTAATGCCATGTTGATCAAGTAATGCCTTGTTGAACAAGTCGAATGCGTTGTTAGCTAAGTAGAATGCTTTGTTTAACAAGTTCAATGTCTTGTTCAACAAGTAAAATGTCTTGTTCAACAAGTCGAATGCAAGTAAAATGCTTTGTTGAACAAGCCAAATGCCTTGTTAAACAACTCAAATGCTTTGTTGACCAAGTCGAATGCCTTGGTGTATAAGCGAATCTTGGTTGACAAAGTCGAATGCCTTGTTGACCAAGTAATGCCTTGTTGAACAAGTCGAATGCCTTGTGGACCAAGTTCAATGCGTTGTTGACCAAGTCACGCCTTGTTAACAAGAAGAATGCCTTGTTGAACAAGTCGAATGTGTTGTCGACCACGTAGAATGCCTTGTTGAACAAGTTGAAGGCCTTGTTCAACAATTAGAATGCCTTGTATACCTTGTTGACTAAGTCGAATGCCCTTTTGAACAAGTAAAATGCCTTGTTGAAGCCAAATGCCTTGTTAAACAACTCAAATGCCTTGTTGACCAAGCGAATGCCTTGTTGAACAATCGAATGCCTTGTTGACCAAGTAATGCCTTGTCGAACAAGTCGAATGCCTTGTTGGCCAAGTCGAATACCTTGTTGACCAAGTAATGCCTAGTTGAACAAGTCGAATGCGTTGTTGACCAAGTACAATGCCTTGTTCAACAAGTAGAATGTCTTGTATGCCTTGTTGACATAGTCGAATGTCCTTTTGAACAAGTAAAATGCCTTGTTGAATAAGTCCAATAGCATGTTGAACAACTCTAATGCGTTGTTGACCAAGTCGAATGCCTTGTTGAACAAGTCGAATGCCTTGTTGACCAAGTCGAATTCATTGTTGACCAAATAATGCCTTGTTGAACAAAGTCGACTACCTTGTTCACCAAGTAGAATGCCTTGTTGAACAAGTCGAATGTGTTGTTGACCAAGTAAAATGCCTTGTTGAACAAGTTTAATGCCTTGTTTAACATGTACAATGCCTTGTATGCTTTGTTGACTAAGTCGAATGCCCTTTTGAACATGTTATGCCTTATTGAACAACTCAAATGCCTTGTTGACTAAGTCGGGTGCCTTGCTGACCAACTCGAATGCCTTGTTCACCAAGTCGAATGCCTTGTTGACCAACTCGACAGCCTTGTTGACCAAGTAATGCCTTGTTGAACTCGACTGCCTTGTTGACCAAGTCGAATGACTTGTTGACCAAGTTGAATGCCTTGTTGAACAAGATGAGTGACCTTGTTGACCAAAATAAAAAGGCCTTGTTAAACGAGTCAACTGTGTTGTTAAACAACTGGAATGTCTGGTTGAACAATTTGAATGCCTTGTTGAACAGGTCGAATGCGTCGTTGAACAACTTAAATACCATGTTGAACATGTCAAATGCCTTGTTGACCAATTCAGATGCCCTTTTGAACAAGTAAAATGGCTTGTTGAACTACTCTAATGCCTTGTTGACCAAGTTGATTGCCTTTTGAACAAGTAGAATGCCTTGTTGACCAAGTTCAATGTCTTGTTGACAAGTGGAATGCCTTGTTAAACAAGGCGAATGTGTTGTTGACCAAGAAAAATGCCTTGTTGAACAAGTTGAATGCCTTGTTCAACAAGTAGAATGCATTGTATGCCTTGTTGACTAAGTCGAATGCCCTTTTGAACAAGTAAAATGCTTTGTTGAACAAGCCAAATACCTTGTTAAACAATTCAAATGCCTTGTTGACCAAGTCGAATGCGTTGGTGTATAAGCGAATTTGGTTGACAAAGTCGAATGTCTTGTTGAACAAATGGAATGCCTTGTTGAACAAGTCGAATACCTTGTGGACCAAGTTCAATGCGTTGTTGACCAAGTCAAGCCTTTTTAACAAGAAGAATGCCTTGTTGAACAAGTCGAATGTGTTGTCGACCACGTAGAATGCCTTGTTGAACAAGTTGAAGGCCTTGTTCAACAATTAGAATGCCTTGGGTGCCTTGTTGGCTAAGTCGAATGCCCTTTTGAACAAGTAAAATGCCTTGTTGAAGCCAAATGTCTTGTTAAACAACTCAAATGCCTTGTTGACCAAGCGAATGCCTTGTTGAACAATCGAATGCCTTGTTGACCAAGTAATGCCTTGTCGAACAAGTCGAATGCCTTGTTGGCCAAGTCGAATACCTTGTTGACCAAGTAATGCCTAGTTGAACAAGTCGAATACGTTGTTGACCAAGTACAATGCCTTGTTCAACAAGTAGAATGTCTTGTATGCCTTGTTGACTGAGTCGAATGTCCTTCTGAACACGTAAAATGCCTTGTTGAATCAGTCAAATAGCATGTTGAACAACTCTAATGCGTTGTTGACCAAGTAAAATGCCTTGTTGAACAAGTCGAATGCCTTGTTGACCAAATAATGCCTTGTTGAACAAGTCCAATTCGCCTTGTTGACAACGTCGACTACCTTGTTCACCAAGTAGAATGTCTTGTTGAACAAGTCGAATGTGTTGTTGACCAAGTAAAATGCCTTGTTGAACAAGTTTAATGCCTTGTTTAACATGTAGAATGCCTTGTATGCCTTGTTGACTAAGTCGAATGCCCTTTTGAACATGTTATGCCTTATTGAACAACTCAAATGCCTTGTTGACTAAGTCGGGTGCCTTGCTGACCAACTCGAATGCCTTGTTCACCAAGTCGAATGCCTTGTTGAAAAAACCCTTCGGTCACGGCTCCACCTCCCGCCGGCGAGCTTTCTCCTCCATCCCGCCTCCACCACCTGGTCCGGCGCGGCCTCTCTCGCGGTCCTTCATCGTCGGGCTCAAACGGCGTTTGGAGGCCCGCCGTTTTAGGGTTTCCCGTCCCGCGTCTCGTCCTTCTCCGCTCTCCTCCTCTTGCCGGCGTGCTCCCTCATCCCTTCCGTCAACACCACCTGCTCCGGCGAGGTCTCGCGGTCCTTCATCGCCGGGCTTAAAAAGCGTTTGGAGGAGCGCCGCTTTAGGGTTTTCCAGGCCCGCGTCGTTCCAACTTCTCCGCGCTCCACCATCCCGCTTCTCTTGGGCTGCCTTCCACCGCCCTCCGCCGCCGCTGTGGGCGGCGGACTCGCCTCGCATCTCCACTGCCGGGTCCAGACGGCGATCGGAGCTGCTCCGGCAAGACTTCGAACCGAGTCTCTTCACCTCCCGCTTATGTGACTTTTCACCTTCCGCCTTCACCTTCCGCCTTTTCGTTCCGCGGTCATGGCATCCTCTTCATCTTCATCATCATCTTCTTCATCGCTTTGTGGTTCCACCATGGCGGGACCTTCCTCCTCATCGATGGCAACGGGAGGTTCCGAGGTTACCACCACTCTCTCGGCAAATTTCCCCGACTTTGCCGCGGACTTCAAAGGCGAGGCGTTTCACGAGCTCTTCCGCCGTGTTCTCGGGATTGAATCAATGCTTGCATCAAAAGCTAAGGTGGGACCCTTTACGGACGTTGCTTCGGGATCGGAAGCCGCATCTTCGGGAATTCCCGACGTTCCCGACGTTCACATGAGCCTTGCGCCCTCCCAACATATAGAATTGGAGACCCCGAAGACTTCCTCCGTTGATGCCACGACTGTTCGTGTTGATTCAAGGCTTTCGGAAGTTCCCTTACCGACCTTGACGAACCCTCAACAACGGGAGGGGGACGCGAGGAAGGTGCCCTCTCACGGGTCGAACCCGGTTGTTAGGGCTGTTCGTATCCTTCCTCGTCGTGGGGTCGTTATCTCTCAACCTCTCCGTGATGAGCCGCGCGTGAATTCCATGGGCAAGAGTCGGCCGGGCACCCCGCCACCCTCTAAGGCCGGAGTGGACCGCGAGGCTAAAGCCGGAGTGGACTGCGGGGCTGTGGATCATGGTGCCGCCCCGAGTGTCAAACCTCTTGAGTTAACGGAGAACATCGAGAGGGCTGCCCCCTCTTTGGCTAGCCCGAACGGCGATAAGAAGTCCTTCGTGGCAGCCCTTCATGGGGAGCACATGCAAACTTTGGGACGGCATCGCATTCCTCTTGCTTACACCCCGCCGGAGGTCGTGGACGGCGTTGCTGTGGTTTGCCCGACGTGGGAGGTGGCATGCAAAGGAATGGCGCGTTGGAGCCATACCCTTGTTGGGTACTTTCTCGGGAAACGGCCGTACTTCCCCTTTGTTGAGAAATACTTCCGAGCTACTTGGACTGGAGTGGTGGAGGTCCGGGCCTCTATTAACGGATTCTTCAAATTCCGTTTCCAGTCGGAGGAGGCCATGAACGCTGTGTTGGAGGGCGGTCCGTGGCTTTTGCATGGGCAGCCTCTCTTTCTTGAGGCTTGGAAGCCTGGGATGTCCTTCGAAAAGAAGGAACATGACAAAGTTCCGTTATGGATCAAGTTGTGGAATATTCCGGGAGAATTCTGGACTCCCGAGGGTTTAGGAATCATTGCAAGTGTTGTGGGCCAGCCGCTTTTTGCTGATTCGGCTACGAACCGTACGGCCCGGATTGACTTTGCTCGGGTTTGTGTTCTGAAGAACCTGAAGGATGACTTCATTGATCGCTTCACCATCCGTCTCCCTAAAGAAGGAGGAGGATCGGCGGGGGCTGTTACGGTTCTCGTTGAGTACGAGTGGAGGCCGACCATGTGTGAAGAATGTAAGTCTTGGAGCCATACCAAGACTAAATGCCCACGGATCGTTCAGCCCATTTTGGCGCATGCCCCTAACCCACCAAGGAAGATTGACGTGGCTGCCCCGTCTGCTGCCCCGATGGCTGCTCAGGCCGCTTCCCAAACCAAGGCTACCCCCACTACGCTAACGGCCCCACAGGCCAAGGATGCATGGAAAAAGCTGAAGCAGCGGAAGAAGGGGAAGGCGGTGATGGTTACCTCAGCGAAGGAGGTGGAGGCAACCCCGTCTCCTCGGGGTGGAGGAGGTAGTGCCGCGGTTGCCCAGGCTCATCGGGACGGTGTTGCGAGTGATGGTGGGGGACTGACCGCCCCGTCTCCTCTGCGTGGCGCTGGCAGTGGGGCTAATGAAAAATCTTCCTCCCAACCTGTGGAGGAATTCCGTAACCACTTTCATGTCCTTCAGAGTCTGAACGAGGACTCTCCTTCTTCCATGGGCCCTGAATATGCAGCCCGCTCCGGTGTTTCCTTATGATTCCGACAGGTGTATGGAATGTGAGGGGTCTCAACAAGAGGGACCATGGGAGGGCTGTTCGGGATCTTATTTCTCGGTTTGATCTTCATCTTGTGGGTCTCCTTGAGACTCGTGTCTCTTTCTCTAATGCCACTCTGCTTTCTTCTGGTATTAGAGATCGGTGGGACTGGTTCTTTGATTATGATGGCGGACCTGGAACGAGGATCTGGATTGGTTGGGACACCCCCAGCTTCCTCCACCTCTCCGTTTTGAGCTTTTCGGAGCAGGCGGTTCATTGCAGAGTCACTTCACTGGAGAGCAGGGGGACTGTTTTCCTCTCCTTTGTCTACGGCAGGAGTCGGAGGGAGGAGCGTGTCTTGCTTTGGGAGGAGCTTGTCGTGACCTCTGCAGACCGGGTTGGTGTTCCTTGGCTCGTTCTCGGGGACTTCAACGCCATTGCTGACCTTTCTGAGGCCAAAGGGGGATCCCCCTCTCTTCAGGATGTGACCGATCTTCGCGACTGCCTTATCCAGGCTGACCTGACCACTTTGGGATCGTCGGGCCCCTTCTTTACGTGGCACAATCAGCAGCGGGCTGAGGCGGGCATCTGGAGACGGATTGACCGCATTGTGGGCAATCCGTCGTGGTTCTCTCTCTTCCCGGATCTTCACTACCAGGCTGCCCTCCCTGCTACCTCCGATCACTCTCCTCTTGTGCTCTCGGTTGCCAGGACGGGACGTCGGAATGCCCATTTCAGGTTCGATAACCTCCTCACGAAGGACCCGGCCTTCTTGGGGGTTGTGGAGCAGGTTTGGGCCTCCCCGCCTCAGGGTTTTCCCATGTATTCGCTTGTTCGCCGTCTGAAGTCACTTAAGCCCCGTCTTAAGGAGCTTCGGCGTGCTAAGGGCGATTTGAGTCGGAACGTGTTGGAGGCTAGGGAGTTTCTGGATCTCAGCCAATCTTTCACGGCTCGTTACCCTGACGAGCCTCTCTTTCACGAGTTCGAACGTATCTGCCGAATGATCTTCTCTCGTGCTGTGGAGATGGAGCACTCTTACCTTGCCCAGCGAGCCAAGTTAGCCTGGCTCAAGGATGGCGATCAATGCTCCTCCTTCTTTTTTAAGAAGGTGGCGATCCGTCGTTGTGGCAACCGTGTTCTCTCTCTTGAGAATGCGGATGGCCAGTTGATTGAGGGGTCTGGCCCTATTCGTGACGAGCTGATTCGCTTCTACCAGGATCTTCTGGGCCAGTGTGGTAGATCTGCTCCTGTGTGTGCTGCGGACGTGGAGAGCTTCATCACGCATACTTTGTCTCGGGATCATGCGGATGGGATGATCTCGAGAGTTTCAGACGTGGAGATTCGTGATGTTATTTTCGCTATGGATGACGAAAAGGCCCCTGGCCCTGATGGCTATACGGCTGCCTTCTTCAAGGCGACGTGGGGAATCCTGGGTGCTGATTCACTCGTGCTGTGGAGGACTTCTTTCGGACGGGTCATCTTCTTCGGGGCGTCAACAGTACTCTCATCAGCCTCATCCCTAAGGGGACTTCTTCTAGACGTGCTTCCGACTTTAGGCCAATCTCTTGCTGCAATGTCCTGTATAAGGTCATTGCAAAGATTTTGGCCAATCGGCTCAGATCTGCCCTTCCTGGCCTCGTCCATCCGGTTCAGACGGCTTTCATCCCGGGCAGACGCATCAGCGATAACATTCTGTTAGCTCAAGAGATTTGCAGGGGCTACCAGAACCAGAGTCTCCCACCCCGTTCTGCCATCAAGGTCGACCTTGCGAAGGCATTTGATAAGGTGGATTGGAGCTTTGTTATCGCTACTCTTCAGGCCATGCGGTTCCACCCTCTCTTCATCCATTGAATCAAGGAATGCATCACTTCTACTGCATTCTCCGTTTGCATCAACGGAGCGCCGGAAGGTTTTTTTTGCGGGTAAGCGGGGCCTCCGCCAAGGCGACCCCCTCTCTCCTTACCTGTTCGTTCTGGTCATGGAGGTGCTCCATGGAATTCTTTTATCCCGCATCCAGTCTTCTCCCGGATTCCGTTACCATTGGAGATGTGATACGAGTAAGCTGGCCATGCTGTCTTTTGCTGACGATCTGCTGCTTTTCTGTCACGCGGATGCCTGCTCTGTTCGGACCCTCCGTGATGCTCTTGATACCTTCGGCTCTTTGTCGGGTCTCCTCCCTAACCCGGCTAAAAGTGAGATGTTTCTTTCCAAAAGGGCTGAGCCTCTTTCGGGACAGCTTCTGAGTATCATGGGCTTCTCCCGTGGCCAGCTTCCTGTCCGCTACCTTGGAGTTCCTTTGATCCACTCCCGTCTCAGACTGGAGGACTGCACCCCTCTGCTCCAGTCTGTGGATAGACGGCTTGGATCCTGGCTGAACCGTTCCCTCTCGTATGCCGGTCGCTTGCAGCTCATTAAGTCTGTCCTCTCTGCCATGCATGTCTATTGGGCTGGGGTCTTCCTCCTCCCGAAAGGAGTGATCAAGGCCTTGGAGTCTCGCTTTCGAAGGTTTCTGTGGGATGGATCTCCGGCTAAGGTGGCTTGGGATGACGTCTGCAAGCCTGTGGAAGAAGGAGGTCTTGGCGTTCGATCTCTCTTGATCGACAATCAGGCTCTCCTCTTCCATCACCTCTGGAACATTGTCTCTCATGACCCTGACTCGATTTGGGTCCAGTGGCTTTATGCCACTAAACTCAGGGACCGCTCTTTCTGGGATGTTCAGCCCAACTCCTCGGACGCTTGGAGCTGGCGTAAGCTGCTCCACCTCAGAGGTACCTTCCGTTCCCTTTTCTCCTTTCGTATTGGAAATGGGAACTCTCTTTGGCTCTGGAAGGACCCTTGGCTGTCTGATACCCCTCTCATTGAGAGATTCCCGAGGGGGCCTTTGGTTATGGGTCTCCCTTTGGATTCCCGGCTCTCTGCTGTTGTGACGAATGCTGGATGGACCTGGCCTGCCCAGCAGTCGGTGGAGTTTCTTCTGCTTCAGCCCCTTCTTCCGGCTGTGGACCCCTCTGCTGCTGACTCCATTTGTTGGAAGGTGGCTCCGGATGGGAAGTTCTCTGTTAGGAGTGCTCGTGAGGCTATCCGGACCCACTCTCCGAGGATTGCTTGGGCTTCTCTGTTTGGGGGCCCTTTTCGAGTCCCTAGACATGAATTTCTTCTGTGGCTTGCTATTCGTGAAAGGTTGGCGACTAGGGACTGTGCTTGGGTGATGGTTCGTTCGGGTTCGGATGCTTGCTCTCTTTGTGAGTCGCAGAGCACGGAGACGGTCCGTCACCTCTTCTTCGAGTGCTCTTTCTCCAGGAGATGCATTCTCTTACTGAGAAGGAAGACCCATTGGAGGTGGCCGCATCGGGATTGGATTCACGGGATCGA
This sequence comes from Linderniella brevidens, assembly GCA_004919715.1. Taxonomy (NCBI): domain Eukaryota; kingdom Viridiplantae; phylum Streptophyta; class Magnoliopsida; order Lamiales; family Linderniaceae; genus Linderniella; species Linderniella brevidens. The sequence goes on from SWDC01000004.1 coordinate 115,042, forward strand.
GTGGGCCGCTGCTCGTTGGCGGAGTCATCATCTTCATAATGAGATCTCTCGTCATCTTCTCGCCTCTCTGGTCTACCATATCTGGCAAGAGAGGAATAGGCGTTGGCGGGATCAGACTCGTTGCTCCCCGGAGTGAATTGTGAGTATGGTCTTAGAGATCGCGTGCTTGAGGTTGAACCAGGCTCCCTCCCGCTTCATTCTGCAAGCGGCCTCGCTCAGGAACCTCTGGCGCATTGCATGGTAGTCTGCTTTTGTTTGTTTTGTGGCTTTGTTTTGTTTTGAGCCTTTGCTTGGCTTTGTCGGCTGCTGTTGTCGATTGTTTTGCCTCGTTTGTTTGCTTCCGGTAGCTTGTTACCGGTTTTCTGCGGCATGGGATTTCCCTTGGGCGCTTTTCTGTTTTCATTCAGTTTTATTTACGGGAAATTTTACCAAAAAAAAAAAATGCCTTGTTGACCAACTCGAATGCCTTGTTGACCAAGTAATGCCTTGTTGAACTCGACTGCCTTGTTGACCAAGTCAATGACTTGTTGACCAAGTTGAATGCCTTGTTAAACAAGTCGAGTGACCTTGTTGACCAAAATAAAAAGGCCTTGTTAAACGAGTCAACTGCGTTGTTAAACAACTGGAATGTCTGGTTGAACAACTTGAATGCCTTGTTGAACAAGTCAAATGACTTGTTAAACAAGTCGAATGCGTCGTTGAACAACTTAAATACCTTGTTGAACATGTCGAATGCATTGTTAACCAATTCAGTTGCCCTTTTGAACAAGTAAAATGCCTTGTTGAACTACTCAAATGCCTTGTTGACCAAGTTGATTGCATTTTGAACAAGTAGAATGCCTTGTTGACCAAGTTCAATGCCTTGTTGACCAAGTTACGACTTATTGACAAGTAGAATGCCATGTTAAACAAGGCGAATGTGTTGTTGACCAAGAAAAATGCCTTGTTGAACAAGTTTAATGCCTTGTTCAACAAGTAGAATGCATTGTATGCCTTGTTGACTAAGTCGAATGCCCTTTTGAACAAGTAAAATGCTTTGTTGAACAAGCCAAATACCTTGTTAAACAACTCAAATGCCTTGTTGACCAAGTCGAATGCCTTGGTGTATAAGCGAATTTGGTTGACAAAGTCGAATACCTTGTTGACCAAGTAATGCCTTGTTGAACAAGTCGAATGCCTTGTGGACCAAGTTCAATGCGTTGTTGACCAAGTCACGCCTTGTTAACAAGAAGAATGCCTTGTTGAACAAGTCGAATGTGTTGTCGACCACGTATAATGCCTTGTTGAACAAGTTGAAGGCCTTGTTCAACAAGTAGAATGCCTTGTATGCCTTGTTGACTAAGTCGAATGCCCTTTTGAACAAGTAAAATGCCTTGTTGAAGCCAAATGCCTTGTTAAACAACTCAAATGCCTTATTGACCAAGCGAATGCCTTGTTTTTGTTTTGGGGAACGTTCACTAAATAAATGAAATAAAGGACAGTAAAGCGCACATGATAGGATTCATGTCGCAAAGACCAGGGACATGCCACTGTGTACAAGGTGGATCTAATCTCTATCCACCAAACAAACTACCGTAACGATGATACATCAACCAAGCAATTTGCCAAAGGCGACGCAGGGCACAATAATGTAGCTCATATCGACACAGTAGTAATGACAGGTACATATGCAATACCCTCACAATATCCTCAACGAGCTGCTGTGGATGCTGCTGTCTGTCATCAGCCCGGCGGTGGTTTCGCTCAGTCCAAATGTGGTGAATCGTCGAAGCCAGAACATGTCGATATGCCAGATGCTGGAGGTGCAAACCTTTCCACCGCAGGGCAGCCCAACTAATCCCCTGCTGCCAATCGCGGTAAGGCCAGAGAAACCGAAGAAGTCGTAAGCATCGAGATGTGTATGGGCAATCAACGAAAAGGTGATTGATTGTCTCCATCTCATCCGCGTCACACAAAAGCAAGCACTCGATGCGGCCTTGAGGGCAACCCAAGGCTTATCTCTGGTAGCTAGGCGTTCACGAATATCAAGCCATAAGATTAATTCATAGCTTGGGACCCTAAGCACCCCCCAAAGAGGGCTGCCCAATGAATCGGCGAGCATTTCTACCGGAACGCATCCCGAGCAGAAGCCGTGGTGAAAAGGCCTGTGGGAGACGGTAGCCATCGGTAAGAGTCAACTTCCAATGGGTAAACCTCCGAGAGCATGGGTTCAATCAACAGAAATTCCGTCGAGGAAGTCGCCGGCCACCTCCAACCATCACTAGCAATGACTCGACTCAAACATGAATCACCAGAAAGGCCCATAATCATCGGCCCCCGTGGAAATCGCTCCAGAAGCGGCCTATAATCGGTCCATGGGTCCTGCCACAACCAAATAGTTTCGCCATTAACAATACGGATACTAACCTTCGACCGAAGCATAAGGCGTAGTTGTAAGAGTTTCCTCCAACTCCACGCGGATTAGGCGGTTCCCGATATAGTCCACAACGAGCAATTTTGCAGCCGCGTCTGTAGAAGCCACGATACCCAAATAGAATTGGGATCCATAGTCAGAATACTCCATAGGTGCTTAAGAAGAAGGGCTTTGTTATCGTCCACAAGCGAGCGAATGCCCAAACTACCCTCATCCACCGGGAGACATACATCACCCCAAGCAACCTTGGCAGCAGAACCCGCCCAGAGGAATGATCTGAATCGTTGCTCAATCACTCTAATAACGCCTTTGGGCAGGATGAACACCCCGGACCAATACCCATGTTGGCAGCAAGGACTGAACGGATCAACTGTACCCTCCCAGCATATGAAAGAGAGCGATTGACCCAAGAGCCTAAGCGTTGGTCGCTGCGCTGTAGAAGTAGAGTACAGTCCTGAATAGTCAGTCGTGATGTAAGTAACGAGACACCCAAATACCTTAATGGTAAATGGCCTAAAGGAAAACCCATAATATAATAAGGGTTGGCAGCCGCTCGCTTGTTTGGAAAGAAATATTTTGCTCTTTCCAGGGTTAGCCCTTAACCCCAAAAGTATCGCAAAATCATCCAACCCCACTCGGAAAGTCTGGATGGATTCACTGTCCGCGTGACTGAAAAGAAGAAGATCGTCGGGAAATGTCAGCATGAAAATACGGGAAGGCTCGCATCTCCAATGGAAAGTAAATCTCCCCTCCGAAAGAATGTTGTTCCAGAGAATACCATGAAGCACCTCCATGTCCAACGTAAAAAGATACGGAGATATAGGATCGCCCTGACGAAGACCCCGCCGTCCTGGAAAATAACCCTTCGCTCGACCATTGATATTCATCGAGTAATAAGGAATCGTCAAACACACCTGGATCCATGCAACGAACCGCGAAGGAAAACCCATGCTCTCCAGCACACACACTAAAAAGTCCCACTCGACATGATCGTATGCCTTTGCCAAGTCAACCTTCAGCGTAGTCCGTGCCGGTAAGCTCTAATTCCGGTAGCCAGAGCTTAACTCCTGATTGAGAGAATATTATCACTGATCCTGCGACCAGGGATAAATGTAGTCTGGGAGACATCCACTAAGCCTGAGAGATAAGTCTTTAGACGATTAGCCAAGATCTTCGAAATAATCTTGTGTAAGACAATACTGCACGATATAGGCCGAAAGTCAGCAGGTCGTCATGGGGAGTCCCGCTTAGGGATCAGCGTAAGAAGTGTAGTATTCAGTCCCTCAGAAGATGGCCTGTACGAAAAAATTCCTGAATAGCTGAAATGATGTCCCCTCCAATAGTAGGCCAAGTGGCTTTATAGAAAGCCAAAGTGAAACCATCCGAACCCGGTGCTTTGTCATCCGCAATAGAAGAAAGCACCTGCTTAATCTCACCTTCGTCGATGAGCCGAAGTAGATATCCCGGTGCGTGAGTGGGTAATATGCGAGATATGGCCGCATAGATAGCAGAGCGATTCAGCGGGCTGCTCCGAGCTGTCGTACCCAAGAGGTGCTTGTAGTGTCTAAGAAGCTCGCCCTTTACCTGTGGCTCCCCTTCAATTAAGTTCCCAGCATCATCCTCAAGCGAGAAGATACGGTTTGCCACTCGGCGTATGACAACCTTCTTGAAGAAAAATGCGGAGCAGCGGTCGCCTTATTCAGACGTGCAAGGACCCGAAACATCGGGTATCCCGAAAAAGGAAGCTGCCACCCTGAGCTTACGATAGAGCCAAACTGTGGATCCGACGTGAGAAAATTATCGAATCGAAACACCGTACCTCGAGAAAACGTCGATTGCCCCGGCTCCAGAATGGGACTTTATTTTGACTGTCCTCGATGCTATGGGATTCCCGATGTCGTTTGTTACATGGATTAGAGCGTGCTTGACGATTACATATTTCTCGATCAATATTAATGGTCGGACCGAGGGTTTCTTTCCGGGAAGATGAGGTCTTCGACAAGGGGACCCTATTTCTCTATATTTATTTACGTTGGTTATGGAAGTCCTACATGGGATTCTCCGAAATAAGATAATTTCGGAGGGGAGATTTACCTATCATTGGCGCTGCGAGCCGGCCCAGATTTTCATGCTCATGTTTGCTGATGATCTTCTTCTATTCAGCCATGCTGATGCTGCATCGGTTCAGACCATTAGAGACGGCTTGGAGGAAATTGAGTCATTATCTGGATTACGGGCTAATCCGGGTAAGAGCGAGATGTTCCTATCCAAACGTGCGAGTGGCATTCAGGCATTGATTTACTCTATCATGGGATACCAGTTGGGTCATCTTCCGGTGAGGTATCTAGGCGTCCCGTTAGTTACCTAGCGGCTAACTATTCAAGATTGTGCCCCCCTGATTCATCGCCTTGACCAACGACTAGGATCCTGGTTGAATCGGTCTCTATCTTATGCAGGGAGGGCGGGTGCAATTAATCTATTCCGTACTGTTAGCGCTGCACATATACTGGTCTGGTGTGTTTTTGTTGCCAAAAGGGGTGGTCCAGGCAATAGAGCAGCGGATACGGCGCTTGCTCTGGGTGGGATCGGCTGCTAAGGTCGCTTGGGTTGATATTTGTGCCCCGGTGAGGCGAGGGAGGGTTGGACATTCGGTCATTAGCCGATGATAATAATGTCCTCCTTCTTAAGCACCTCTGGAGTATTCTGATAAAGGACCCTCACTCAATCGGGGTATCGTGGCTTCTCCGAACGAGGTTGCATAATCGATCCATTTGGACTATCTCGGCGACAACACAGTCAGCTTGGAGTTGGAAGCAACTCGTTAAGCTACGCACCTTGTTACGATCTTTGATATGCTTCCAGGTTGGTAATGGCGAGAATATCTGGTTGTGGCAAGATCCATGGGTTGACTCCAAATCGCTTATGACGCGTTTTCCCCGGGGGCCTATGGTTATGGGTGTTCCTGCTGACGCGAACCTGTGCCGGGTCATTGATAATGAGGGATGGTGCTGGCCTGCACAGTCGTCGACGGAGTTCATGATGATAGAGCCCATGCTCCCGGCTGTACATCCGATAGAGGAGGATTTGTATCGTTGGATTCGTTCTCCTAGCAGTCTATTTACCACTGAATCAGCTCGGTGCGACGACCCACGGTTCATTGGGAAGCCCTATTCGGGGACGTGCTACGCATCCCCCGCCACGAGATCATCTTGTGGCTTGCTATTCGAGAAAGACTAGCCACCAGAGATAAGCCTTGGGTTGCTCTTAAGGCTTTTTCGAGCACATGTCTTTTGTGTGATAGGGGTACTATTGAGACGGTTAATCACCTCTTCTTTGATTGTACTTATGCCACCAGGTGTTTGCGATTACTCAGGCAAAAGGTAAGGTTTCTATGGCCTTACCGGGACTAACATATGGGAATTCGGTGGGCAGCTTTACATTGGAAAGACAAGCATCTCCACAATCTTGCCTATCGACATGTGTTATCTTCGGTTATATATCATATTTGGGCAGAGCGTAATCATCGATGGATAGATGGCCGGAAAAGACATCCCAAGCAGATCGTTGAGGATCTCATTGGCGTCCTCATTATGCAGTTGTCGTTACTTCCGCATCATTTTGAGCTACAGTATTGTGCCTTGCACCGCCTGTGGCGTATTGCTTGGTAGTTGTATTGTTACTTTGGTTTTTCGGTTGTATTATGTAGGCCCTAGTTTGGTGATATTTCCAGTGGCATGTCACTGGATTTGTGCGTCATGGTTTCCTCTCACGAGCGCTGCGTTGTATTTCATTTTTATTTCGTCAACTTATCCCCCAAAAAAAAATGCCTTGTTGAATAAGTCGAATGCCTTGTTGAACAACTTAAATGCCATGTTGACCAAGTTGAATGCCTTGTTGAACCAATCGAATGCCTTGTCGACGAAGTCGAATGCATTGTTGACCAAGTAATGCATTGTTGAACAAGTCGAATTCCTTGTTGACCATGTTGAATGCCTTGTTGACCAAGTCGAATGCCTTGTTCACCAAGTAGAATGTCGTGTTGAACAAGTTGAATGTGTGTTGACCAAGTTAAATGCCTTGTTGACCAAGTCGAATGCCTTGTTCACCAAGTAGAATGTCGTGTTGAACAAGTTGAATGTGTGTTGACCAAGTAAAATGCCTGTTGAACAAGTTGAATGCCTTGTTCAACAAGTATAATGGCTTGTATACCTCGTTGACTAAGTCGAATACCTCATTAATCTCCACGGGTTCCCAGTGGGATACTTCGAGGGGAAGCGTGATCTACGGCAGGGCAATCCTCTGTCAAGCCATGATTGGTTTTCCAGCACCCAACTGAAACCTAAGGCTTATGGACATTTTGTGTTCGAGGTTAAGAGTCCACTGGTGCCTTCCTTTCTCGTACCCATCGAGAACAGTGACTCAACTCGACACATTTGGATTTATTCATTTATTGCTTTACCCGATGCTAAGTAAAGAACTCATATAACCAATAAACGAATAATGCCTTTATTAATACGCAAAACAATGTTTGATTACATTGACAATCGAATGATAAATAAGCTAATGCCCTATACATATCCAATCCTCGTATAGCATTCGAGGGCATATCCCTAACACATAGTCAATACGCTCCATTCGTAAGGTGAACGAATTAGGAAAAAGTGATCGCCCTATTGCACTTGCAACAATACCTAGGCCTTCCGGGGTCCAGTATTCGGACGGTAAGTGTGAGAAGCGAACCCAAGTTGGGACCTCGACATGAGGTTTCCTCTGTAACGTCATCCCCTGCTTCCATTCCTCTAGAAAAAGAGTTTGTCCACTAAGAAGCCATGGTCCGCCCTCCATAACATCCTGCATAGCCCATTCTGTATCAAATTAAAATTTGAAGAAGCCATTGGCCGTCGCGCGGATCTCAATCAAGGATGGCCAAATTGAACCGAAATGGCGTTCAACAGACACAAAATATGGTCGCTTGCCAAGGAAGTAACCAACCAACGTGTTCGCCCATCTCTCACAGCCCTTAGTCGCGACCTCAAAAGAAGGCTGGACTTCAACAACGCCATCAACCAAGACAGGTGCAGTATAGACCAGATTTACACGACGATTATCCGGTGTTTGGTGACGTGTACGTGAATGTCCAGTAAGCATATCAGCAAACGAAACCCGAGGCGTGTCGTGAACACCTTATTCATGCAAGGATCCAATAATGTTGGCAATCGCGGGAACTACATCTATCCCACTCTTCGTATGATTTTAAAGCAGGTGTGAGTCCGCTAGTAGAAACCATAGATCCAATATTGGAACTCGGGTAATGGCCCAGATTATCCTTAACATCCATCGGAACCCTAGCCATCATAGGGGCAACGTGGATCGCTGCTTCGGTTGATCGTCTGTAGCAGATTTCATGGGTAATCCAAGATCATTATGAAGATATCGTAAGATCTTAGCAATAGTGGGATTATCTCCATTGTTCTTTTCCAAGAAGGAAAGATCTGCGTCTGAAATAGATTCACCTTCCTCCGTCATCATGGGTAATTCCGGCGTAACATGCTCCGTAATTAATGGAGCGCCAGAATTAGATTCAGAAACCCTATGCCCGTTAGCGCGGCCCGAAATAGCAGATTGTGAAACCCTAGCCGCCGTAGGGTCATCTCCTATTGAGATCGTAGCCGTCGGGATTTGTGTTGCCAAGGTATCATCCAAACGCCGCCGAGACTCGCTTTAAGGTGGCGTATCAGGCTTACACCGGGATTGAACCCCCGACAATCATTCATCGCGCACCGGTTTAAGGATCGATCGAATAGGTTGCTTGTGCGATGTAGGTGTTGAACGCACGGTCCCCGTGTTAACCGTCTTCGCCGCACCGGTCACCCGTTCCATCAAAGAGTTAAATCTTGATCCGTCAAATTTAGCGCCAAACGTCAGATAATCACTACCCAGAAGATTCAAATCAGGACAAGAAGTGGGATCATCGTTCGCCAATGTCGGAGACGACATGGTTGATCCAACGAACGCAACACCGTAATAATAAGTGTTTGTTTCGCAAACACATCCCTACAACCGCCGTGTGATCCCGGCGCTGGAGGCGACGTGGAGATCAGATGTGATGACAAGGCAGTGGTGGTAAACGGTAGCGGAAAGAAAGGAGGAAGGGGGTGATCGCTTGTCGTTAGGGTTTCGGCCGAGAGAGAGAGCATTTTAGAGAGAGAGAGAGAGCGCTGTTAGTACTTTTCAATGCTTAATAAGGCATTGCGTGGTCAACAGGCATTCAACTTGTTCAACAAGACATTACTTCGTCAACAAGGCATTCCACATGTCCAACAAGGGCATTCGACTTGTTCAAAAAGGCATTCTACTTGGTGAGGCTTGGTCAACAAGGCATTCAACTTGTTCAACAAGTTATTGGACTTGGTCAATAAGGCATACACGACATTCTACTTGTTGTACAAGCCATTCGACTTTTTCATCAAGGCATTCTACTTGGTCAACAAGGCATTTGACTTGCTCAACAAGACATTATGCTTGGTCTACAAGGCATGGCTTGTTGAACAAGGCATTTGACTTCTTAATCAAGCATTCTACATGCTTAACAAGTCATTACTTGCTCAACAAGGCATTACTTGGACAACAAGGCATTCGACATGTTTAACAAGGCATTACTTGGTCAACAAGGCATTCGACATGTTCAACAAGGCATTCGACTTGTTCAACTACGCATTCAACTTGGTCAAGAATGCATTTGAGTTGTTCAACAAAGAATTTTACTTGTTGAAAGCGCATTTGACTTAGTCAAGAAGTCATACGAGGCATTCTACTAGTTCGACAGGGCATTCGACTTGGTCAACAAGGCTTACTAGGCATTCTACCAATTTAATAAGGCATTCGACTTGTACAATAAGACATTCTACGTGGTCAACAAGGGCATTCGACTTGTTCAACAAGGATTTCTACTTGGTGAACAAGACAATCGACATGGTCAACAAGGCTTTCAACTTGTTCAATAAGGAATTCCACTTGTTCAACAAGGTATTCGACTTGGTCAAAAGGCATTCTACTTGGTCAACAACGCATGACTTGGTCAAGAAATCATTCGACTTGTTGAACAAGGCATTTGACATGTTGAACAAGGCATTCAACTTGCTTAACAAAGCATTACTTGGTCGACAAGGCATTCGACTTGTTGAACAAGGCATTCGACTTGGTCAACAATGCATTTAAGTTGTTCAACAGGGCATTCAGCTAGTTGAACAACGCATTTTAGTTGTTCAAAAGTGCATTCGACCTAGTCAAAAAGGCATAAAAGGCATCCTACTTGTCGAATAAGTCATTCAACTTGTTCCATAAGGCATTCTATTCGGTTAACAACGCATTCTACCTGTCCAACAAGGCATTCTACTTGTTCATAACGCGTGACTTGGTCAACAAGGCTTTTACTTATTCAAAAGGGCATTGGACTTGGTTAACAACGAATGACATGGTCAACAAATCATTCCACATGTCGAACAAGGCATTTGACATGTCGAACAAGGCATTTGACTTGGTCAACCAGGCATACACGACATTCTACTTGTTCAACAAGCCATTCGACATTTTCATCAAGGCATTCTACTTTTTCAACAAGGCATTCGACTTGTTCAACAATGCATTCTACTTGTTCAAAAGGGCATTTGACTTAGTCAACAAGGCATTCTATTAATTCAATAAGGCATTTGTCTTGTTCAATAAGGCATTCTACTTGGTCAACAAGGGCATTCGACTTGTTCAATAAGGCATTCTACTTGTGAACAAGGCAATCGACTTGTTCAAGAAGGCATTCGACTTGTTTAACAAGGCATTTTACTTGCTTAACAAGGCATTACGTGGTCAACAAGGCATTCAACTTTTTCATCAAGGCATTACGTGGTCAACAAGGCATTCCACATGTTCAACAAGGCATTCGACTTGTTCAACATAGCACTCGACTTAGTCAGAAGGCATTTGAGTTGTTCAACAAGGCATTCGACTTCTTCAACAAAGCATTCTACTTGGTCAAAAAGGGCATTCGACTTGGTCAATAAGGCATACAAGGAATTCTACTAATTCAATAAGGCATTCGACTTGCTCAATATGGCATTCTACTTGGTGAACAAGGCAATCGACTTGGTCAACAAGGCATTCCACTTGTTCAACAAGTTATTCAACTTGGTCAACAAGGCATACACGACAATCTACTTAATCAACAAGCCATTCGACTTTTTTTTCAAGGCATTTTACTTTGTCAACAAGGCATTTGACTTGCTCAACAAGGCATTATGCTTGGTCTAAAAGGCATGACTTGTTGAACAGGGCATTCGACTTCTTCATCAAGGCGTTCTACTTGCTTAACGAGGCATTCGTGCTCAACAAGGCATTACTTGGTTAACAAGGCATACACGACATGTTTAACTAGGCTTTCGACTTGTTCAACTACGCATTCGACTTGTTCAACTATGCATTCGACTTGGTCAAGAAGACATTTGAGTTGTTCAACAAAGTATTTTACTTGTTCAAAGCGCATTCGACTTAGTCAAGAAGTCATACGAGGCATCCTACTAGTCCAAAACAGCATTCGACTTGGTCAACTAGAGATAAAGGCATTCTACCAATTTAATAAGGCATTCGACTTGTATAATAAAGCATTCTACGTGGTCAACAAGGGCAATCGTCTTCTTTAACAAGGATTTCTATTTGGTGAACAAGGCAATCGACGTGGTCAACAAGGCATTCAACTTGTTCAACAAGGAGTTCCCCTTGTTCAACAAGGTATTCGACTTGGTCTACAAGGCATGACTTGTTGAACAAGGCATTCGACTTCTTCATCAAGGCATTCTACTTGCTTAACAAGGCATTACGTGCTCAACAAGGCATTACTTGGTCAACAAGGCATTCGACATGTTCAACAAGCCATTCAACTTTTTCATCAAGGCATTCAACTTGTTCAACAAAGCATTCGACTTGGTCGACAAAGCATTGAGTTATTTAACAAGGCATTCGAATTTGTTAACAATGCATTTAAGTTGTTCAACAAGGCATTTTACTTGTTGAAGAGGGCAGTCGACTTAGTCAACAAGGCATTCTACTTGTTCAACAAGGCATTACTTGGTTGATAACGCATTCGACTTGTTCAAACATGGCATTCTACTTGTTAACAAGGCCGAACTTGGTCAACAACGCATGACTTGGTCAACAAATCATTCAACTTGTTGAATAAGTCATTCAACTTGTTCAATAAGGCATTCTACTTGGTCAACAACGCATTCTACTTGTCCAACAAGGCATTCTACTTGTTAACAATGCCTGACTTGGTCAACAAGGCTTCTACTTATTCAAAAGGGCATTGGACTTGGTTAACAACGCATGACATGGTCAACAAATCATTCGACTTGTTGAACAAGGCATTTGACATGTGGAACTTGGCATTCGACTTGGTCAACCAGGTATACACGACATTCTACATGTTCAACCAGCCATTCGACATTTTCATCAAGGCATTCTACTTGTTCAAGAAGGCATTTTACTTGTTCAACAAGGCATTCTACTTGTTCAAAAGGGCATTTACTTGGTCAAACAAGGCATTTTACTAATTCAATAAGGCATTTGACTTGTTCAATAAGGCATTCTACTTGGCCAACAAGGGCATTCGACATTTTCATCAAGGCATAATACTTTTTCAACAAGGCATTCGACTTGTTCAACAAGGTATTCTACATGTTCAAAAGGGCATTTGACTTGGTCAACAAGGCATTCTAATAATTCAATAAGGCATTCGTCTTGTTCAATAAGGCATTCTACTTGGTCAACAAGGGCATTCGACTTGTTCAACAAGGCATTCTACTTATGAAAAAGGCAATCGACTTATTCAACGAGGCATTCGACTTGTTCAACATGGCATTTTACTTGCTTAACAAGGCATTCAACTTTTTCAACAAGGCATTCTGCATGTTCAACAAGGCATTCGACTTGTTCAACAAGGCATTCGAGTTGTTGAACATAGCACTCGACTTGGTCAGAAGGCATTTGAGTTGTTCAACAAGGCATTCGACTTGGTCAACAAGGCATACAAGGCATTCTACTAATTCATTAAGGCATTCGACTTGTTCAACTAGACATTCGACTTGGTCAAGAAGGCATTTGAGTTGTTCAAAAAGGCATTCGACTTGGTCGACAAGACATTCGAGTTGTTCAACTAGACATTCGACTTCTTCATCAAGGCATTACGTGGTCAACAAGACATTGCTCCGTCAACAAGGCATTCGACATGTTCAACAACGCATTCGACTTGTTTAACAAGGTATTCGACTCGTTCAACTAGGCATTCTACTTGTTCAAAAGGGCATTTGACTTGGTCAACAAGGCATACAAGGCCTTCTACTAATTCAAGAAGGCATTCGACTTGTTCAATAAGGCATTCTACTTGGTCAACAAGGGCATTCGACTAGTTCAACAAGTCATTCTACTTGGTGAACAAGGCAATCGACTTGGTCAACAAGGCATTCCACTTGTTTTCAACAAGTTATTCGACTTGGTCTACAAGGCATACACGACATTCTACTTGTTCAACAAGCCATTCGATTTTTTCATCACGGCATTTTACTTGGTCAACAAGGCATTCTACATGCTTAACAAGGCATTACGTGGTCAACATGGCATTCAACATGTTCAACAAGGCATTCGACTTGTTCAACAAAGCATTTTACTTGTTCAAAGCGAATTCGACTTAGTCAAGAAGTCATACGAGGCATCCTACAAGTCCAAAACGGCATTCGACTTGGTCAACAAGGGATACAAGGCATTCTACCAATTTAATAAGGCATTCGACTTGTACAATAAGGCATTCTACGTGGTCAACAAGGGCATTCGTCTTCTTCAACAAGGATTTCTACTTGGTGAACAAGGCAATCGACTTGGTCAACATGGCATTCAACTTGTTCAACAAGGTATTACCTTTGTTCAACAAGGAACTCCCCTTGTTCAACAAGGTATTCGACTTGGTCTACAAGGCATGACTTGTTGAACAAGGCATTCGACTTCTTCATCAAGATATTCTACTTGCTTAACAAGGCATTACGTGCTCAACAAGGCATTCGACATGTTCAACAAGCCATTCAACTTTTTCATCAAGGCATTCAACTTGTTCAACAAAGCATTCGACTTGGTCGACAAGGCATTGAGTTATTCAACAAGGCATTCGACTTTGTTAACAAGGCATTTGAGTTGTTCAACAAGGCATTTTACTTGTTGAAGAGGGCAGTCGACTTAGTCAACAAGGCATTTTACTTGTTCAACAAGGCATTACTTGGTCGACAACGCATTCGACTTGTTCAACAAGGCATTCTACTTGTTAACAAGGTCGAACTTGGTCAAAAGGCATTCTACTTGGTCAACAACGCATGACTTGGTCAACATATCATTCGACTTGTTGAACAAGGCATTTGACATGTTGAACAAGGCATTCAACTTGCTTAACAAAGCATTACTTGGTCAACAAGGCATTACTTGGTCAGCAAGGCATTCGACATGTTCAATAAGGCATTCAACTTGTTTAACAAGGCATTCGACTTGTTCAACAACGCATTCCTTGGTAAACAAGGCATTCAACTTTGTCGACAAAGCATTCGACTTGTTCCACAAGGCATTCAAATTTGTCGACAAGGCATTCGACTTGTTCCACAAGGCATTCAACTTGGTCGACAAGGCATTCAAGTTGGTCGACAAGGCATTCGATTTGGTCAACAAAGCATTTAAGTTGTTCAACATGGCATTCAGCTTGTTCAATAACGCATTTTAGTTGTTCAAAAGTGCATTCGACCTAGTAAAAAAGGAATACAAGGCATCCTACTTGTTGAATAAGTCATTCAACTTGATCAATAAGGCATTCTACTTGGTCAACAACGCATTCTACTTGTCCAACAAGGCATTCTACTTGTTAACAATGCGTGACTTGGTCAACAAGGCTTCTACTTATTCAAAAGGGTATTGGACTTGGTTAACAACGCATGACATGGGTCAACAACTCATTCGACTTGTTGAACAAGGCATTTGACATGTCGAATAAGGCATTCGACTTGGTCAACCAGGCATACACGACATTCTACTTGTTCAACAAGCCATTCGACATTTTCATCAAGGCATTCTACCTGTTCAACAAGGCATTTTACTTGTTCAACAAGGCATTCTACTTGTTCAAAAGGGCATTCGACTTGGTCAAACAAGGCATTCTACTAATTCAATAAGGCATTCGACTTGTTCAATAAGGCATTCTTCTTGGCCAACAAGGGCATTCGACTTGTTCAACAAGGCATTCTACTTGTTCAAAAAGGCATTTGACTTGGTCAACAAGGCATTCTATTAATTCAATAAGGCATTTGTCTTGTTCAATAAGGCATTCTACTTGGTCAACAAGGGCATTCGACTTGTTCAACAAGGCATTCTACTTGTTCAACAAGGCATTTTACTTAGTTAACAAGGTATTACGTGGTCAACAATGCATTCAACTTTTTCAGCAAGGCATTACGTGGTCAACAAGGCATTCGACTTGTTCAACATAGGTATTCTACTTGGTGAACAAGGCAGTCGACTTGGTCAACAAGGCATTCCACTTGTTCAACAAGTTATTCGACTTGGTCAACAAGGCATACACGACATTCTACTTGTTCAACAAGCCATTTGACTTTTTTATCAAGACATTCTACTTGGTCAACAAGGCATTCGACTTGCTCAACAAGGCATTATGCTTGGTCTACAAGGCAGGACTTGTGGAACAAGGCATTCGACTTCTTCATCAAGGCATTGTTCTTGCTTAACAAGGCATTACGTGGTCAACAAGGCATTCAACTTGTTCAACATGGCATTACTTGGTCAACAAGGCATTCAACAGGTTGAACGAGGCATTCGACTTGTTCAACAAGGCATTTGACTTGTTCAATAAGGCATTCAACTTGTTCAACTAGGCATTCGACTTGGTCAAGAAGACATTTGAGTTGTTCAACAAGGCATTCGACTTGTTCAACAAGGCATTTTATTTGTTCAAAAGAGCATTCGACTTGGTCAACAAGGCATTCTAACAATTCAATAAGGCATTCGACTTGTTCAATAAGTCATTCTACTTGGTCAACAATGGCATTCAACTTGTTCAGCAAGGCATTCTACTTGGTGAACAAGGCAATCTACTTGTTCAACAAGGCATTCGACTTGTTAAACAAGGAATTCCCCTTTTTCAACAAGGTATTCGACTTGGTCTACAAGGCATGACTTGGTGAACAAGGCACTCCACTTCTTCATCAAGGCATTCTACTTGCTTAACAAGGCATTACGTGCTCAACAAGGCATTATTTGGTCAAGGCATTCGAAATGTTGAACAAGCCATTCGACTTTTTTCATCAAGGCATTCAACTTGTTCAACAAAACATTCGACTTGGTCGACAAGGTATTTGAGTTATTCAACATGGCATTCGACTTTGTTAACAAGGCATTTGAGTTGTTCAAGAAGACATTTTACGTGTTCAAGAGGACATTCGACTTAGTCAACAAGGCATACTACTTGTTCAACAAGGCATTACTTGGTCGACAACGCATGACTTGGTCAACAAATCATTTGACTCGTTGAACAAGGAATTTGACATGTTGAACAAGGCATTCAAGTTGCTTAACAATGCATTACTTGGTCGACAAGGCATTACTTGGTCAGCTAGGCATTCGACATGTTCAATAAGGCATTCGACTTGTTTAACAAGGCATTTGACTTGTTCAACAATGCATTACTTGGTCAACAAGGCATTCGACTTGGTCGACAAGGCATTCGACTTGTTCAACAAGGCATTCAAATTGGTCGACAAGGCATTCGACTTGTTCGACAAGGCATTCGACTTGGTCGACAAGTCATTCGACTTGTTCCACAAGGCATTCGAGTTGGTCTACAAGGCATTTAAGTTGTTCAACAGGGCATTCAGCTTGTTCAACAACGCATTTTAGTTGTTCAAAAGTGCATTCGACCTAGTAAAAAAGGCATACAAGGCATCGTACTTGTCAAATAAGTCATTCAACTTGTTCAATAAGGCATTCTACTTGGTCAACAACGCATTCTACTTGTCCAGCAAGGCATTCTACTTGTTAACAACGCGTGACTTGGTCAACAAGGCTTCTACTTATTCAAAAGGGCATTGGACTTGGTTAACAACGCATGACATGGTCAACAAATCATTCGACTTGTTGAACAAGGCATTCGACTTGGTCAACCAGGCATACACGACATTCCACTTGTTCAACAAGCCATTCGACATTTTCATCAAGGCATTCTACTTGTTCAACAAGGCATTCGACTTGTTCAACAAGACATTCTACTTGTTCAAAAGGGCATTTGACTTGGTCAAACAAGGCATTCTACTAATTCAATAAGGCATTCGACTTGTTCAATAAGGCATTCTTCTTGGCCAACAAGGGCATTCGACTTGTTCAACAAGGCATTCTACTTGTTCAAAAAGGCATTTGACTTGGTCAACAAGGCATTCTATTAATTCAATAAGGCATTTGTCTTGTTCAATAAGGCATTCTACTTGGTCAACAAGGGCATTCGACTTGTTCAACAAGGCATTCTACTTGTTCAACAAGGCATTTTACTTAGTTAACAAGGTATTACGTGGTCAACAATGCATTCAACTTTTTCAGCAAGGCATTACGTGGTCAACAAGACATTCGACTTGTTCAACATAGGTATTCTACTTGGTGAACAAGGCAGTCGACTTGGTCAACAAGGCATTCCACTTGTTCAACAAGTTATTCGACTTGGTCAACAAGGCATACACGACATTCTACTTGTTCAACAAGCCATTCGACTTTTTATCAAGACATTCTACTTGGTCAACAAGGCATTCGACTTGCTCAACAAGGCATTATGCTTGGTCTACAAGGCAGGACTTGTGGAACAAGGCATTCGACTTGTTCAAGGCATTCTACTTGTTCAAAAGGGCATTTGACTTGGTCAACAAGGCATTCTATTAATTCAATAAGGCATTCGTCTTGTTCAATAAGGCATTCTACTTGGTCAACAAGGGCATTCGACTTGTTCTACAAGGCATTCTACTTGTGAACAAGGCATTCGACTTGTCCAAACAAGGCATTCGACTTGTTCAACAAGGCATTTTACTTACTTAACAATACATTACGTGGTCAACAAGGCATTCAACTTTTTCAACAAGGCATTACGTGGTCAACAAGGCATTCCACATGTTCAACAATGCATTCGACTTGTTCAACAAGCCATTCGACTTGTTCAACATAGCATTCGACTTGGTCAAGAAGGCATTTGAGTTGTTCAACAAGGCATTCCAGATGTTCAAAAAGGCATTCGACATGTTCAAAATGGCACTCGACTTGGTCAAGAAGGCATTTGGGTTGTTCAACAAGGCATTCAACTTGTTCGACAAGGCATTCGACTTGGTCAACAATGCATACAAGGCATTCTACTAATTCAATTAGGAATTCGACTTCTTCAATAAGGCATTCTGCTTCGTCAACAATGGAATTCGACTTGTTCAACAAGGCATTCTACTTGGTTAAAAGACAATCGACTTGGACAACAAGGCATTCTAGTTGTTCATCATGTTATTCGACTTGGTCGACAAGGCATACACGACATTATACTTGTTCAAAAACCCATTCAAGTTTTTCATCAAGGCATTCTACTTGGTCAACAAGGCATTTGACTTGTTCAACAAGGCATCAGGCTTGGTCTACAAGGCACGACTTGTTGAACAAGGCATTTGACTTATTCATCAAGGCATTTTACTTGCTTAACAAGGCATTATGTGGTCAACAAGGCATTACTCGGTCAACATGGCATTCGACTTGTTCAACAAGGCATTCGACTTGTTCAACAAGGCATTGGACTTGTTCAACAAGGCATTCGATTTGATCAACTAGGCATTGGACTTGGTCAAGAAGGCATTCGACTTGTTCAACAAGGCATACTTGTTCAAAAGGGCATTTGATTTGGTTAACAAGGCATACAAGGCATTCTACTAATTCAAGAAGGCATTCGACTTGTTCAATAAGGCATTCTACTTGGTCAACAAGGGCATTCGACTCAACAAGGAATTCTACTTGGTGAACAAGGCATTCAACTTGTTCAATAAGGCATTCTCCCTGTTAAAGTGGCATTCGACTTATCTAACAAGGCATTCTACGTGTTAACAAGGCGTGACTTGGTCAATAAGGCATTCTACTTGTTCAAAAGGGCATTGGACTTTGTCAACAACGCATGACTTCGTCAACAACTCATTCGACTTGTTGAACAAGGAATTTGACATGTTGAACAAGGCATTCGACTTGGTCAACCAGGCATACACGACATTCTACTTGTTCAACAAGCCATTCGACATTTTCATCAAGGCATTCTACTTGTTCAACAAGCCATTCGACATTTTCATCAAGGATTCTACTTGTTCAGCAAGACATTCGATTTGCTCAACAAGGTATTATGCTTGGTCTACAAGGCATGACTTGCTCAACAAGGCATTCGACTTGGTCAACAAGGCATTCGACTTGTTCAACAAGGGATTCGACTTGTTCAACAAGGCATTCGACTTGTTCAACAAGGCATTTTACTTGCTTAACAAGGCATTACTTGGTCAACAAGGCATTCAACTTGTTCAACAAGGCATTACGTGGTCAACCAGGCATTCAACATGTTCAACAAGGCATTCGACTTTTTCAACAAAGCATTCAACTTTTTCAACATAGCATTCGACTTGGTTAAGAAGGCATTTGAGTTGTGCAACAAGGCATTCGACTTGTTCAACAAGGCATTCTACTTGTTCAAAAGAGCGCTCGACTTGGTCAACAAGGTATACAAGGCATTCTACTAATTCAATAAGGCATTCGACTTGTTCAATAAGGCATTCTACTTTGTCAACAAGGGTATTCGACTTGTTCAACAAGGTATTCTACTTGGTGAACAAGGCAATCGACTTGGTCAACAAGGCATTCAACTTGTTCAACAAGGCATTCCAGTTGTTCAACAAGTTGTTCGAGTTGGTCAACAACGCATACACGACATTCTACTTGTTCGACAAGCCATTCGACTTTGTCATCAAGGCATTTTACTTGGTCAACAAGGTGCTTAACAGGGCATTACGTGGCCAACAAGACATTCGACATGTTCAACAAGGCATTCGACTTGTTGAACAACGCATTCCACATGTTCAAAAAGGCATTCGACTTGGTCGACAAGACATTCGAGTTGTTCAACTAGACATTCGACTTCTTCATCAAGGCATTTTTCTGTCTTAACAAGGCATTACGTGGTCAACAAGACATTGCTCGGTCAACAAGGCATTCGACATGTTCAACAAGGCATTCAACTTGTTTAACAAGGTATTCGACTCGTTCAACTAGGCATTCGACTTGGTCAAGAAGGCATTTGAGTTGTTCAACAAGGCATTCGATTCAACATGGCATTCTACTTGTTCAAAAGGGCATTTGACTTGGTCAACAAGGCATACAAGGCCTTCTACTAATTCAAGAAGGCATTCGACTTGTTCAATAAGGCAATCTACTTGGTCAACAAGGGTATTCGACTAGTTCAACAAGGCACTCTACTTGGTGAACAAGGCAATCGACTTGGTCAACAAGGCATTCCACTTGTTCAACAAGTTATTCGACTTGGTCAACAAGGCACACACGACATGCTACTTGTTCAACAAGCCATTAGACTTTTCATCACGGCATTTTACTTGGTCAACAAGGCATTCTACTTGCTTAACAAGGCATTACGTGGTCAACAGGGCATTCAACATGTTCAATAAGGCATTCGACTTGTTCAACAAGGCATTCGACTTGTTCAACTAGGCATTCGACTTGGTCAAGAATGCATTTGAGTTGTTCAACAAGGCATTCGACTTGGTCGACAAAGCATTCGACTTGTTCAACTAGGCATTCGACTTGGTCGGCAAGCCATTCGACATTTTCATCAAGGCATTCTACTTGTTCAACAAGGAATTCGACTTGCTCAACAAGGCATTATGCTTGGTCTACAAGGCATTTATCTTGTTCAACAATGTATTTAGTTGTTCAAAAGTGCATTCGACCTTGTCAACAAGGCATACAAGACATTCTACTTGTTGCACAAGGCATTCAACTTGTTCAATAGGGCATTCTACTTGGTCAACAACGCATTTGACTTGTCCAACAAGGCATTCTACTTGTGAACAACGCATTCAACTGGCACAATAAGGCATTCTCCATGTTCAAGTGGCATTCGACTTATCAAACAAGGCATTGTACATGTTTACAAGGCGTGACTTGTTCAACAAGGCATTACTTGGTCAAAAGGGCATTGACTTGGTCAACAACGCATGACTTGGTCAACAAATCATTCGACTTGTTGAACAAGGCCTACACGACATTCTACTTGTTCAACAAGCCATTCGACATTTTCATCAAGCCATTCTACTTGTTCAACAAGGCATTCGACTTGCTCAACAAGGTATGACTTGGTCACCAAGGCATTCGACTTGTTCAACTAGGCATTCGACTTGGTCAAGAAGACATTTGAGTTGTTCAACAGGCATTCGACTTGGTCGACAAAACATTCGACTTGCTCAACCAGGCAC
This sequence comes from Linderniella brevidens, assembly GCA_004919715.1. NCBI lineage: Eukaryota > Viridiplantae > Streptophyta > Magnoliopsida > Lamiales > Linderniaceae > Linderniella > Linderniella brevidens. Next base: position 136,081 of record SWDC01000004.1, read on the forward strand.
TCGACTTGTTCAACAAGGCATTTTACTTGATTAACAAGGTATTACGTGGTCAACAAGGCATTCAACTTGTTCAACAAGGCATTACGTGGTCAACAAGGCATTCCACATTTTCAACAATGCATTCGACTTGTTCAACATAGCATTCGACAAGGTCAAGAAGGCATTTGAGTTGTTCAACAAGGCATTCGACTTGTTCAACAAGGCATTCTACTTGTTCAACAAGGCATTCTACTTGTTCGAAAGGGCATTGGACTTGGTCAACAAGACATTCTACTAATTCAATAAGGCATTCGACTTGTTCAATAAGGCATTCTACTTGGTGAACAAGGGCATTCAACTAGTTCAACAAGGCATTCTACTTTGTGAACAAGGCAATCGACTTGGTCAACAAGGAATTCGACTTTGTCAACAAAGCATTCCACTTGTTCAACAAGTTATTCGACTTGGTCAACAAGGCATACACGACATTCTACTTGTTCAAAAAACCATTCGACTTTGTCATCAAGGCATTTTTTACTTGGTCAAAAAGGCATTCTACTTGCTTAACAAGGCATTACGTGGTCAACAAGGCATTCGACATGTTCAACGAAGCATTCGACTTGTTCAACAAGGCATTCGACTTGTTCAACTAGGATTTCGACTTGGTCAATAAGGCATTTGAGTTATTCAACAGGCATTCGACTTGGTCGACAAGACATTCAAATTATTCAACTAGGCACTCGACTTGTTCACCAAGGCATTTTACTTGCTTATCAAGGTATTACGTGGTCAACAAGGCATTCAACTTGTTTTTTTTTTTTTGGATGAATGTCCCATTATATATATATGAAGATAAAAATACAAAATAGCACGTATGAGTAGAAACTCATGCCGCAAACAACCGATAACAAGCTATCGGATAACAACGACATCAACTACGACATCGACTATGACTGCGACGACAACTAAAGCTCGAAACAAGCTACCATGCAACTCGCCACAGACGGCGAATAGCAGCTACTTGTAAAGGATATCTATGTGCTACAGTGTCCAATCGTAAACAAGCATTCCCCATAACCAAAGCAATCACTTGCTCAGGGGAGCCGCGACTATGCTCCTTCCACCGTGTATTTCGTTCCTGCCAAATGTGATAAACAAGCGACGACAAAACATGACGATAGGCTACATGGTAAAGATGATGCCCTCGCCACTTAGCCGTTGCCCATATGACATCAACACGCCACTCACGAAACGGCCATCTCCATCTAATCTGGCGGCTCAAAAGCCTCAAACAGCGTCTCGAGAAGCGACAATCAAAGAACAAATGGTTATGTGTCTCTCGTATGTTATTGTCACACAACAGGCATGTATCTGTTCCCGCTCGCTGTTCCACCCATGCAAATTTTCGAGTCGAAAGACGTCCCCGAATCACCAGCCATAGAATGAATTCGTAACGTGGAACTCGTAAACATCCGCCAAATAGCATAGCCCAATCCACCGGATCATTCGACCTTCGAATCTTGAACCCGAAAAATTTAGAAGTAGCGATGCAAATGGCACAGAATATTGAAAGGAAGTATCAACGACAACCAATCGGGACATGGGAAACTCGACCAAATTTTTCGGCCAGCCGCGGGTCATCCTCCTCCTTCCGTGCCCCTTCGATGATTCGTTCCTCACCAGCTCCGAATCTGTCCCACTCCCAAAGGGTATCAGCACCAAACCATCCGTTTCGACGCCTACCCCAAAAAGAGTATGAAGAACTGAGGCAGAAGGGATTATGCTTCCGTTGTCGCCAGCCATACCACCCGCTTCACGACTGTCCGATGAAACAACTTCGGGTGATGTTAATAGAGGAAGGAGACTCGTTGGATGCAGAATTGGAAGAAATGCAATTAGAAACAGAGAATGAAGCGGCGCCAGCCCAAGAAGCAGACCAACCAACCAATGTTGCTCTATCCTTGTGCTCAATGGCGGGTCTGTCTGGGCCACGTACGATGCGACTGCGGGGCAAAACGGCGGGTAACGATATCATAATTCTGGTGGACAGATTTTCGCTAGAGAGAGAAACTAGAGAGAATTCGTAAACCCAACGTGTTCGGCCGCCGAGGCTGTTTTCATCGCCTACCACCGCCGTTTTTTGCCACTCCCGGATAGGGCGTGGCCAACCGGTGGCAGGGACCTCAATCACCGGCGTTAGTCCGGTGTTTGGAGGGTTACACCACGTGCTTTTACTCTTTGAATTTTTGAATTTTTTAGGATCCTAGTTATGGCATCTTCTTCTTCCATGGATGGTTCAAAGCTCTCGGCATCTTCTAATTCATGCAATCCACGCTTGCAACAACCAGATCTTGATGGACTACGTTCTGCATACCCGGAGTTTGCCACGCAATTATCGGCGTTTGCATCTTTGAAGGCGCGGGTTCAGGATCACGACCCGACGATGGATGCATCGACGGAGATGACGACGTTTTTGCATGATCCATCTATTTCCGGCGAAGATTTGGTGCATCTGGAACATCAAGCAGAGAATAATCCAATTTTGGTAAAGATCCTTGCATATCTTCGGGTAAATAAGGGAATATCCCGTCCAGGTTCGACGTATCTGCACCAAGATCGGGCTATGGATTCATCTATTTCCGCCGAAGATTTGGCGCATCTGGAGCAGCAAGCAGAGAATAACCCAATTATGGTAAAGATCCTCGCATATCTTCGGGCAGATATGGGAATATCTCGTCCAGGTTCGATGTATCTGCACCAAGATCGGGCACCCAAAAATAGAATGCCTTGTATGGAATCCTCAACGACGGATTGGGCTGAGATTGGATCCATTCTCTACAATTCGCTTTCAGAAAATATTCCCGGATTTAGCGAACGATTTGATGTGGCAGCGTTCGAAGATCTAATTGGGCGCGTTCATGGAGCTCCACCGGAGCAGCAACCACCACCGTCGAACCATATGGCTAGCGGATCGCTATACAGGCCGGACACACGGAATAATCCTATGCGCCCGTGGACCCGCCGCCAACGGCGCTACCCGGACATTATCGGCCCGCTACGTGACCCACGGATTGGAAATGACCGCCCTATACGCCCAGGCACACCACCGCCGCCATCTGGCATAGCCTTGATCAACGATGATGCGTCAGATGATCCAACGATGAAGCTGCGAGTAACGAGGTTAGGGCCGATGCTGATGGGCCCAAGGAGTCGCCGCCCAAGGTTTCGCCGTCTAGGGCTGCGGCGGAAGGAACTAGGGCTTCAACGTTTAGGATCTCGCCGTCTCGGGTTTCCACTTATGGGCCTAGGGTTATCAATCCTAGGGTTTCGCCGTCAATAACTCACCGGCTGTACCTCATGGGCTGCAAACCATGGCACCATTGCCGACGCGCAAGGAGGTGTCTACCTCGCCGCACGCAAACCCTCAGCCATCGTTTGCTGCGGTAACTCGCGGGACGGTGCACGAAGAAGCACCTCGCAAACCAAGCCCTACACGCTATACCTTGACATATACAGCCCCAACTCTCAAGGACGGTGTCACGGAGGCCTGCCCATCATGGGAGGTCGCAAAGAGGGGTGCGACACGTTGGGACAATACCCTCGTAGGGTATTTTCTCGGGAAAATACCATATTTCCCGTTTGTTGAACGGCATTTCCGTTCAATTTGGGAGGAACTGTTGGAGGTACGCGCAACGGCCAACGGTTTTTTCAAATTCAGATTTGCAACCGCGGCAGCAGCCAATGGGGTTCTTGAAGGAGGACCGTAGCTCATGCAAGGTCAACCCATTTTTCTCGAGGCTTGGCGAACGGGGATGTCTCTCGAGAAAATTCAGCACACCCATGTTCCGCTATGGGTGAAATTGCGTAACGTTCCGGGCGAGTTCTGGACACAGGAGGGGTTAGGCATTGTCGCTAGCGTCGTCGGGAAGCCACTCTTCGCAGATTCTATAACGATTTCAGCGGAACGTATTGACTACGCTCGGGTATGCATATCAAAGAATCTCCAGGAGCCTTTTCTTGAAAGCTTCAATATTCGCATTCCACGTGAAGGTGGAGGATCTGACGGCGCGGTTACAGTTCGTGTCAAGTACGAATGGAGGCCGCGGAAGTGCTCCTTATGCGGTGCATGGACCCACGGGGCGGGAACATGTCCCTCTCGTCGAACCCAACAGCCACGATCAAATACGGGACCGAGGCAATCCACGCGGCAGCGCACATTGACGATGCCGAAGAAACCCCAGAATGGCCCATACACACGGCGCGAATGGAGAAGAGTTGGTCATCCCGACAAGGGCAAGGAGGTTGTTGTTCCACCCACCAACATGGAGCAAGATGACGAGCCGCGGCTGCAGGAGTACCCGAAGCCTGTAGATGGATGTTCAACAAGTTCAGTCAACGCGCAGCAGGGAGCTATTGTACTAGCTAGCATTAACCCATTCGAGGTTCTTGCGGACTTGGACGACTTGGACACGGCGAACACACTTAAGGGTCCTGAATCAGCCCTTCTCGACGTGTGCCCATGATCCCAATCGCCGTTTGGAATGTACGTGGTCTAAACAGGGTAGACCACAGATGGGCGGTGGGGGATATTATTACTAAGTATAAGCTGTTGATTATCGGGCTGTACGAGACACGGGTCTCCGAGCAGAATGCGGCTGCCCTTTCACATTCTGCCAGGGATTGGAGTTGGTTCTTTGAATACGATAATGGGCTGGCATCTCGTATCTGGGTGGGCTGGGAGCCCGCCTAGTTACTGTCACAATTCTTGCGTACACCACTCAGATCATTCACTGTAAGGCGACGATTCTTGCGGAGCGTGAGGATTTTTTCATCACATTCGCATACGGTCATAATCAGAGGGTGTCTTCGACGCGACCTTTGGACGGATCTCATCGAGACCTCACAGCTGCACGCAAACTCACCATGGCTTGTTATGGGGGATTTCAACGCGATCATGGCAAACACGGACGCGCGGGGAGGATCGGCCACGGGGGGCTGTCCGGAGATGATTGCATGCATGACTACATCGGACCTCGCAACCCTTCCATGCACGGGGCAACTCTACACGTGGTATAACCAGCAAGGGGGCACGTCGGGTGTATGGCGACGCCTCGATAGGATGCTTGGCAACCCCTCTTGGTTCGCTAGATTTGGGGACCTTACTTATCATTGCGCAACCCCTGCTACATCGGACCACTCTCCACTCATCCTCGCGACTACAGCTAGAGCTTCTGAGAGGAATAATTCTTTTCGTTTTGATAATTTTTTGGCGCAGGATCCTCGTTTTCTTCCTATCGTGGCGAAAACTTGGAGTCTGCAAGCAAATGGATACCCGATGTATGTAGTCGTCCAGAGACTGAAAGCGATGAAGAGGGAACTACGACAACTACGGCGAGACAAGGGTGATCTCAATCGTAACGTGCTCGAGGCGCGTAAATTTCTAGAGATTGCTCAGGACATGGCAGCAAACTATCCATTGGAAGATCAATTACTAATCTTGGAGAAGCAATGTCGGCTTGTGTATGCCAAAGCAGTTGAATTGGAGCATTCGGCACTCCTTCAGCGGGCGAAAGTGGCATGGCTCAAGGATGGTGACCAATGCACTTTTTTTTCTTCAAGAAAGTGGCCACACGGTGGGTTGGAAATCGTATCTTCCACTTGGAGGATGAGGCGGGAAACACGTTCGAGGGTGGTGCACAAGTGCGGGCTGAATTGGTCCGATATTACTCGGAACTCCTCGGGCAATCCATGCGGACAACCCCAATATCCGCCTCTGACGTCGCGCCTTACTTCGGGGCAGCGCTCAGCACAACCGACGAGGAGGCAATGGTTCAGCCGGTCACTGATGTGGAAATCAACAACGCGCTGCATGCAATGGGAGATAACAAATCGCCAGGGCCAGACGGGTACTCCGCGGTTTTCTACAAGCGGGCATGGCACATCATCGGGGAGGATATCTCGTTCGCCATCCGGGATTTCTTCCGGACGGGACGCCTCCTGGGGGAGCTGAATTCGACCCTTATCACCCTCATTCCAAAAGGGGATAATCCACGCATGGCGAAGGATTTTCGACCGATTGCCTGCTGCAACGTTCTCAATAAGATCATCTCCAAGATCATTGCTAATCGGCTACGAGACAGCTTGGGGAAACTTGTCCACCCTACACAGACGGCATTCATCCCTGGAAGGCGTATTCCGACAACATTCTCTTAGCCCAAGAGATTTGTCACGGATACAATAGAGCCGGGCTGCCTGAACGGGTGGCTCTTAAGGTCGACCTCGCCAAGGCATATGATAAGATTGAGTGGGATTTTATCTTTGCCACACTTCAGGCACTTCACTTTCACCCGACCTTCATTGGGTGGGTCCGGTCATGCCTCACGTCGACGCATTTTTCCACCAACATCAACGGTAGGCCGGAGGGTTTCTTCAAAGGACGGCGGGGTCTCAGACAAGGCGACCCCATACCACCTTATCTCTTTGTGTTGGTGATGGAGGCTTTACATGGAATCATAGCGTCCCGCATCCAACTTAGCAGCAGCTTCCGATACCATTGGCGATGCGAGGCCACATCACTCTTCATGTTGACCTTCGCCGATGATCTTCTTCTTTTCTCGCAGGCGGACGTTCAATCAGTCAGTATCTTCCGCGACAGCCTCGAGCTTTTTGCTTCGCTTTCAGGGCTACGGGCAAACTCCAGTAAAAGCGAGATGTTTATCTCGAAACGGGCAGAACGACTGAAGGGTACACTCCAGGCTGTTATGGGCTTCCCTATCGGGTCTCTTCCTGTGCGGTACCTGGGGGTCCCCCTTATCACATCGCGATTGACTATCGATGATTGCGCCCCCTTATTACGTTCTATTGATCGTCGGCTTGGTTCTTGGACCAACCACTCGCTCTCATACGCCGGGAGGGTACAGCTCATTCGATCGGTCCTTATGGCTATCCATGTATATTGGGCGGGAGTCTTCTTACTCCCCAAGGGAATCATCCGCAGTATCGAGAAGCGTCTTCGAGCTTTCTTGTGGAAGGGATCTAGCGCGAAGGTGGCATGGACCGACGTATGCGCACCAAGGGACGAAGGGGGACTTGGACTGAGATCGATTGAGGTGGAGAACAAGGCGCTGATGATGCGTCTTATTTGGAACATTCTCAGGGGAGATGAGCCTTCGATATGGGCCACATGGATACGACGGACGCGGCTGCACAACACATCCTTCTGGACCATCAGATCCACGGCTAATACCTCATGGAGCTGGAAGAAGCTCCTCAAGCTCAGACCCATCATCCGGCCACTTCTAGAGTTCTGCATTGGGAATGGAGCAAATACACGCCTCTGGACTGACCCATGGCTACTCACGATTCCGCTGGTGGAACTGTACCCGCGTGGTCCATCTGTTATGGGCCTCCCACTTGATTCACGATTGAGCGCGGTGATTGATGAGTCGGGATGGCATTGGCCAGGACAGACAACGGTGGAGTTCATGGATTTTACTGGTCTCCTACATCCCATTCAACACGGTGAGATGGACACGATTCGATGGCGGGGGACTCCCAATGGCGTCTTCTCTACTCACTCCGCGAGAAATTGCATACGCCAACATTCTCCGCCTGCATTCTGGACCAACCTGTTCGGAGGCCCTATCTCGATACCACGGCATGAAGTCATTTTATGGCTGGCGATTAGGGAACGCCTGGCGACGAGGGACAAGCCATGGGTGGCCGCGGCAGCAGGAAGTTCAGCTTGCCTCTTGTGTGATGATGGCCATGCTATAGAGACAACACGGCATCTTTTCTTTGAGTGTTCATTTTCCAGACATTGCCTACAGTCTTTATAGGGAAAGTTACGTTTTGGATGGCCGTACACGGACTGGAACGAAGGGGTTCATTGGGCTGCTCAAAGGTGGCGGGGCAAGCACCTCGCATGGATGGGGCCCCGACATGCGCTTGCATCGCTTGTTTATCACCTATGGGCCGAGCGCAACCTACGACGGCGGGAAGGAAGACGAAGACCTCCTACTCATATCGTTGCGGACGTCGAGACTACACTCTGTATATGGCTCTCTACCCTTGGAGGGAAGTATCAGCTACAGTCCTGTGCGCTTCGACGTGTTTGGCGCATTGCGTGGCCGAGCACGTGTCACTTGCTTACAGTCTGTTTGCTTTCTTTTGAGGTTTGCTTGCTCGATTGGATTGCTTGCGTTGTTTATAGGTAGCATGTTACCGAGCGGTGCAGCTTATTGCTGCTGAACATTGTATCTTGGAACATTTTATTTTAATGACCTTTTCCCAAAAAAAAAAAAAAATTCTGGTGGACAGTGGCGCAAGTCATAACTTTGTGTCGCAGAAGATAGTGAGCGAATTGAACTTACGGGCATACGTTACGGGTAAGTTTGGGGTCCAACTCGGAGATGGGCGTAGGGCAGAATCGATGGGTTTATGACGTGGCTTGCAGATTCAGCTAGATCAATTTGAGGTACGAGCAGATTCCTATGTGTTTCCCTTGGGTAGCGTTGATGTAATATTGGGGATCGCCTGGCTAGCAACTTTGGGCGATGTTAGGGTGAATTGGGGCAAGATGACTATGCTTTTCGAGAGCGGAGGCAAGTCGATCCAGATCAGAGGGGATCCTTCCCTATGTCGCCGGGAGGTGGGAATCCGCTTCTTGATGCATGACGAGGAAACGGAATTTTGGGCAGTTATTTTAGATGAACGTCGTGATATGCCCGCATTAGAAGAAGATGACACTGATCCAGCGAACAAGAAGGCATTGGAAACAATGCTCGATGCAAATTCACAGGTGTTTGGGGATCCCGGGGGCTTGCCACCGAGTCGGCCCACCGACCATCGAATCCAATTGAATAGAGAAGCGGGTCCAATTTCAGTTCGGCCATACCGCTACGGGCATGCACAAAAGGATGAGATCGAGAGATTGGTCAATGATATGCTATTGCGGGAATCATTCAACCAAGCGCTAGCCCGTTCTCGAGCCCGGTATTATTGGTTAAAAAGAAGGACGAAAGTTGGAGGTTTTGCGTAGATTATCGGCAATTGAACAAAGCTACGATTCCAGACAAGTACCCAATACCCGTTATACAGGAGATGTTGGATGAATTATCATGAGCTAGGATATTTTCAAAGATCGATTTACGATGGGGCTATCATCAGATTCGTGTGGTGCCAAACGACGTGCCCAAGACCGCTTTTCGGACTCACAATGGACATTACGAATCCTCGTAATGCCATTTGGATTAACGAACGCCCCGGCCACCTTTCAATCTACAATGAACGACCTGTTTCGACCTCTATTACGTAAGTACGTTCTCGTGTTCTTCGATGATATTCTAATTTATAGCAAGTCTTGGGCAGACCACATGTTACACCTAACACATGTTCTGGAGATTCTGCGAGAGAATCACTTCAAGGCAAATCGTAAAAAGTGCGCATTCGCATGTGAACAAGTCGAGTACCTAGGCCACGTAATTTCTCAACAAGGAGTATTCATGGATCCAACGAAGGTTACATCGGTGGTCGAGTGGCCGCTGCCTAAGTCCGTGAAAGAGGTGAGAGGATTTCTAGGTTTGACGGGCTATTACCGTAGGTTTGTACAGAATTACGGGATAATTGCACGGCCCCTGACCCAACTGTTGAAAAAGGAGTTTGCGTACAGATTTATGTGGACAGAGGCCGCTGATGCAGCCTTTCGAACGCTAAAAGAAGCATTGACGTCGGCCCCGATTATTGGAAGGGCGTCCAATAGCTTACTTTAGCAAGGGACTGTCAGAAGGTACTAAGTCGACGTACGAGCGAGAGCTGATGGGATTGGTCCTTGCCGTGCAACATTGGCGACCCTACTTAATTGGTCGTCATTTCATCGTTAGGACAGATCATCATAGTTTGAAATATTTGTTAAATCAACGAATCGTTACTCCATCGCAGCAGGTTTGGGTGGCCAAGCTAATGGGATACACCTTCGACATCGAATACAAAACGGGACGCTCAAATTCAGCAGCCGATTCACTATCACGCCGAATGGAAGAAGATCACGAGCTTGCTGCCATTAGCGGGCCATGGTGGACGTCAATAAAAGATGTAGTAAAGGAACAACGGTCGGATCCATACCTTCAGGAAATCATGGGGGAAATACAACAAGGCCAGAACGATCGGATGGGATTCACAATCGTGGAAGGGAAACTCTTGCACAAAGGGCGCCTGGTGTTGCCCGCCTCGTCGGCATGGATTCCAATATTGATGCATGAATTTCATGATACCCCCGCAGGCGGACACGCAGGGGTGTTTCGCACCTATCGACGAATTGCTACAAGCGTATATTGGAGGGGCATGTATCGCCACATTAAAGAATATGTGAGTAATTGTCTCGTCTGTCAGAAATCAAAGTATGAAGCACAACATCTCGCGGGATTGTTACAGCCACTGCCTATTCCGAATGTGGTGTGGGAAGATATCTCGATGGATTTCATAACAGGTTTACCAAAATCGCACGGTTACACGACTATTTTGGTGGTGGTGGATAGACTTTCGAAATATGGACATTTCGTGACATTAGGGGCACCTATCACATCGAAGAGTTTGGCTGAAAAATTTGTTAGAGAGATCATTCGATTGCACGGGGTGCCGAGAACGATTGTAAGCGATCGAGATCCTATTTTTATGAGCGCTTTTTGGAGGGAGATTTTTAAATTACAGGGGACGGGATTGAAGTTCAGCTCAGCTATCACCCTGAAACCGACGTGTTCAACTTGTTCAAGAAAGCATTACGTGGTCAACAAGGCATTCCACATGTTCAACAATGCATTCGACTTGTTCAACAAGGTATTCGACTTGTTCAACATAGCATTCGACTTGGTCAAGAAGGCATTGGAGTTGTTCAACAAGGCATTCGACTTGTTCAACAAGGCATTCTACTTGTTCGAAAGGGCATTCGACTTGGTCAACAAGGCATTCTACTAATTCAATAAGGCATTCGACTTGTTCGAAAAGGCATTCTACTTTGTCAACAAGGGCATTCAACTAGTTGAACAAGGCATTCTACTTGGTGAACAAGGGAATCGACTTGGTCAACAAGGTATTCGACTTTGTCAACAAGGCATTCCACTTGTTCAACAAGTTATTCGACTTGGTCAACAAGGCATACACGACATTCTACTTGTTCAACAAACCATTCGACTTTGTCATCAAGGCATTTTACTTGGTCAACAAGGCATTCTACTTGCTTAACAAGGCATTACATGGTCAACAAGGCATTCGACATGTTCAGCAAGGCATTCGACTTGTTCAACAAGGCATTCGACTTCTTCAACTGGGATTTCGACTTGGTTAATAAGGCATTTGAGTTATTCAACAGGCATTCGACTTGGTCGACAAGACATTCGAATTGTTCAACTAGGCACTCGACTTGTTCAACAAGGCATTTTACTTGCTTAACAAGGTATTACGTGGTCAACAAGGCATTCAACTTGTTCAACAAGGCATTACGTGGTCAACAAGGCATTCCACATGTTCAACAATGCATTCGACTTGTTCGACAGGCATTCGACCTTTTCAACATAGCATTCGACTTGGTCAAGAAGGCATATTTGAGTTGTTCAACAAGGCATTCAACTTGTTCAACAAGGCATTCGACTTGTTCAACTAAGCATTCGACTTGGTCAATAAGGCATTTGAGTTATTCAATAGGCATTCGACTTGGTCGACAAGACATTCGAATTATTCAACTAGGCACTCGACTTGTTCAACAAGGCATTTTACTTGCTTAACAAGGTATTACGTGGTCAACAAGGCATTCAACTTGTTCAACAAGGCATTACGTGGTCAACAAGGCATTCCACATGTTCAACAATGCATTCGACTTGTTCAACAAGGCATTCGACTTGTTCAACATAGCATTCGACTTGGTCAAGAAGGCATTGGAGTTGTTCAACAAGGCATTCGACTTGTTCAACAAGGCATTCTACTTTTTCGAAAGGGCATTCGACTTGGTCAACAAGGCATTCTACTAATTCAATAAGGCATTCGACTTGTTCGATAAGGCATTCTACTTTGTCAACAAGGGCATTCAACTAGTTGAACAATGCATTCTACTTGGTGAACAAGGGAATCGACTTGATCAACAAGGTATTCGACTTTGTCAACAAGGCATTCCACTTGTTCAACAAGTTATTCGACTTGGTCAACAAGGCATACACGACATTCTACTTGTTCAACAAACCATTCGACTTTGTCATCAAGGCATTTTACTTGGTCAACAAGGCATTTTACTTGCTTAACAAGGCATTCCGTGGTCAACAAGGCATTCGACATGTTCAACAAGGCATTCGACATGTTCAACAAGGCATTCGACTTGTTCAACAAGGCATTCGACTTGTTCAACTAGGATTTCGACTTGGTCAATAAGGCATTTGAGTTATTCAACAGGCATTCGACTTGGTCGACAAGACATTCGAATTGTTCAACTAGGCACTCGACTTGTTCAACAAGGCATTTTACTTGCTTAACAAGGTATTACGTGGTCAACAAGGCATTGAACTTGTTCAACAAGGCATTACGTGGTCAACAAGGCATTCCACATGTTCAACAATGCATTCGACTTGTTCGACAGGCATTCGACCTTTTCAACATAGCATTCGACTTGGTCAAGAAGGCATTTGAGTTGTTCAACAAGGCATTCGACTTGTTCAACAAGGCATTCGACTTGGTCAACGAGGCATACAAGGCATTCTACTAATTCAATAAGGCATTCGACTTATTCAATAAGGCATTCTACTTGGTCAACAAGACATTCGACTTGTTCAACAAGGCATTCTACTTTTTCGAAAGGGCATTCGACTTGGTCAACAAGGCATTCTACTAATTCAATAAGGCATTCGACTTGTTCGATAAGGCATTCTACTTTGTCAACAAGGGCATTCAACTAGTTGAACAAGGCCTTCTACTTGGTGAACAAGGGAATCGACTTGGTCAACAAGGTATTCGACTTTGTCAACAAGGCATTCCATTTGTTCAACAAGTTATTCGACTTGGTCAACAAGGCATACACGACATTCTACTTGTTCAACAAACCATTCGACTTTGTCATCAAGGCATTTTACTTGGTCAACAAGGCATTCTACTTGCTTAACAAGGCATTACGTGGTCAACAAGGCATTCGACATGTTCAACAAGGCATTCGACTTGTTCAACAAGGCATTCGACTTCTTCAACTGGGATTTCGACTTGGTTAATAAGGCATTTGAGTTATTCAACAGGCATTCGACTTGGTCGACAAGACATTCGAATTGTTCAACTAGGCACTCGACTTGTTCAACAAGGCATTTTACTTGTTCAACAAGGCATTACGTGGTCAACAAGGCATTCCACATGTTCAACAATGCATTCGACTTGTTCGACAGGCATTCGACCTTTTCAACATAGCATTCGACTTGGTCAAGAAGGCATTTGAGTTGTTCAACAAGGCATTCAACTTGTTCAACAAGGCATTCGACTTGTTCAACAAGGCATTCAACTTGTTCAACAAGGCATTCGACTTGTTCAACTAGGCATTCGACTTGGTCAATAAGGCATTTGAGTTATTCAGTAGGCATTCGACTTGATCGACAAGACATTCGAATTATTCAACTAGGCATTCGACTTGTTCAACAAGGCATTTTACTTGCTTAACAAGGTATTACGTGGTCAACAAGGCATTCAACTTCTTCAACAAGGCATTACGTGGTCAACTACAGTGTCTTGGTAGAATGCCTTTGACCAAGTCGAATAACTTGCTTAACAATGCCCTTTTGAACAAGTAGAATGCCTTTGACCAAGTCACGCCTTTGACCAAGTCACGCCTTGTTGACAAGTCGAATGCCCTTGTTGACCAAGTAGAATGCCTTGTTGAACAAGTCGAGTGCCTAGTTGAACAAGTCGAATGTCTTGTCGACCAAGTTGAATGCTTGTTGAATAACTCAAATTCCTTCTTGACCAAGTCGAATGCCTAGTTGAACAAGTCGAATGCCTTGTTGAACAAGTCGAATGTCTTGTTGAACAAGTCGAATGCCTTATCGAACATGTCTAATGCCTTGTTGACCGCGTAATGCCTTGTTAAGCAAGTAGAATGCCTTGTTGACCAAGTAAAATGCCTTGATGACAAAGTCGAATGGTTTGTTGAATAAGTCGAATGTCGTGTATGCTTTGTTGACCAAGTCAAATAACTTATTGAACAAGTGTAATGGCTTGTTGACAAAGTCGAATGCCTTGTTGACCAAGTCGTGGAATGCCTTGTTGACCACGTAATGCCTTGTTGAACAAGTTCAATGCCTTGTTGACCACGTAATACCTTATTAAGCAAGTAAAATGCCTTGTTGAACAAGTCGGGTGCCTAGTTGAACAATTCGAATTTCTTGTCGACCAAGTCGAATGCCTGTTGAATAACTCAAATGCCTTATTGACCAAGTTGAAATCCTAGTTGAACAAGTCGAATGCCTTGTTGAACAAGTCGAATGCCTTGTTGAACAAGTCGAATGCCTTGTTGAACAAGTCGAATGCCTTGTTGAACATGTCGAATGCCTTGTTGAACATGTCGAATGCCTTGTTGACCACGTAATGCCTTGTTAAGCAAGTAGAATGCCTTGTTGACCAAGTAAAATGCCTTGATGACAAAGTCGAATGGTTTGTGGAACAAGTAAAATGTCGTGTATGCATTGTTGACCAAGTCGAATAACTTGTTGAACAGGTGGAATGCCTTGTTGACAAAGTCGAATACCTTGTTGATCAAGTCGATTCCCTTGTTCACCAAGTAGAATGCATTGTTCAACTAGTTGAATGCCCTTGTTGACAAAGTAGAATGCCTTATCGAACAAGTCGAATGCCTTATTGAATTAGTAGAATGCCTTGTTGACCAAGTCGAATGCCCTTTCGAACAAGTAGAATGCCTTGTTGAACAACTCCAATGCCTTCTTGACCAAGTCGAATGCTATGTTGAACAAGTCGAATGCCTTGTTGAACAAGTCGAATGCCTTATTGAACAAGTGGAATGCCTTGTTGAACAAGTCGAATGCCTTGTTGAACAAGTTGAATGCCTTGTTGAATAACTCAAATGCCTTCTTGACCAAGTCGAATGCTATGTTGAACAAGTCGAATGCATTGTTGAACATGTGGAATGCGAAGTTGACCACGTAATGCCTTGTTGAAGAAGTTGGATGCCTTGTTGACCACGTAATACCTTGTTAAGCAAGTAAAATGCATTGTTGAACAAGTCGAGTGCCTAGTTGAATAATTCGAATGTCTTGTCGATCAAGTCGAATGCCTATTGAATAACTCAAATGCCTTATTGACCAAGTCGAATGTCTAGTTGAACAAGTCGAATGCCTTGTTGAACAAGTTGAATGCCTTGTTGAACAAGTCGAATGCCTTGTTGAACAAGTTGAATGCCTTGTTGAACAACTCAAATGCCTTCTTGACCAAGTCGAATGCTATGTTGAAAAGGTCGAATGCCTGTCGAACAAGTCGAATGCATTGTTGAACATGTGGAATGCCTTGTTGACCACGTAATGCCTTGTTGAACAAGTTGAATGCCTTGTTGACCACGTAATACCTTGTTAAGCAAGTAAAATGCCTTGTTGAACAAGTCGAGTGCCTAGTTGAACAATTCGAATGTCTTGTCGACCAAGTCGAATGCCTGTTGAATAACTCAAATGCCTTATTGACCATGTCAAAATCCTAGTTGAAGAAGTCGAATGCCTTATTGAAAAAGTCAAATGCCTTGTTGAACAAGTCGAATGCCTTGTTGAACATGTCGAATGCCTTGTTGACCACGTAATGCCTTGTTAAGCAAGTAGAATGCCTTGTTGACCAAGTAAAATGCCTTGATGACAAAGTCGAATGGTTTGTTGAACAAGTAGAATGTCGTGTATGCCTTGTTGACCAAGTCGAATAACTTGTTGAACAACTGGAATGCCTTGGTGACAAAGTCGAATACCTTGTTGACCAAGTCGATTCCCTTGTTCACCATGTAGAATGCCTTGTTCAACTAGTTGAATGCCCTTGTTGACAAAGTAGAATGCCTAATCGAACAAGTCCAATGCCTTATTGAATTAGTAGAATGCCTTGTTAACCAAGTCGAATGCCCTTTCGAACAAGTAGAATGCCTTGTTGAACAAGTCGAATGCCTTGTTGAACAACTCCAATGCCTTCTTGACCAAGTCGAATGCTATGTTGAACAAGTCGAATGCCTTGTTGAACAAGTCGAATGCCTTATTGAACAAGTGGAATGCCTTGTTGAACAAGTCGAATGCCTTGTTGAACAAGTTGAATGCCTTGTTGAATAACTCAAATGCCTTCTTGACCAAGTCGAATGCTATGTTGAACAAGTCGAATGCATTGTTGAACATGTGGAATGCGAAGTTGACCACGTAATGCCTTGTTGAAGAAGTTGGATGCCTTGTTGACCACGTAATACCTTGTTAAGCAAGTAAAATGCCTTGTTGAACAAGTCGAGTGCCTAGTTGAATAATTCGAATGTCTTGTCGATCAAGTCGAATGCCTATTGAATAACTCAAATGCCTTATTGACCAAGTCGAATGTCTAGTTGAACAAGTCGAATGCCTTGTTGAACAAGTTGAATGCCTTGTTGAACAAGTCGAATGCCTTGTTGAACAAGTTGAATGCCTTGTTGAACAACTCAAATGCCTTCTTGACCAAGTCGAATGCTATGTTGAAAAGGTCGAATGCCTGTCGAACAAGTCGAATGCATTGTTGAACATGTGGAATGCCTTGTTGACCACGTAATGCCTTGTTGAACAAGTTGAATGCCTTGTTGACCACGTAATACCTTGTTAAGCAAGTAAAATGCCTTGTTGAACAAGTCGAGTGCCTAGTTGAACAATTCGAATGTCTTGTCGACCAAGTCGAATGCCTGTTGAATAACTCAAATGCCTTATTGACCATGTCAAAATCCTAGTTGAAGAAGTCGAATGCCTTATTGAAAAAGTCAAATGCCTTGTTGAACAAGTCGAATGCCTTGTTGAACATGTCGAATGCCTTGTTGACCACGTAATGCCTTGTTAAGCAAGTAGAATGCCTTGTTGACCAAGTAAATGCCTTGATGACAAAGTCGAATGGTTTGTTGAACAAGTAGAATGTCGTGTATGCCTTGTTGACCAAGTCGAATAACTTGTTGAACAACTGGAATGCCTTGTTGACAAAGTCGAATACCTTGTTGACCAAGTCGATTCCCTTGTTCACCATGTAGAATGCCTTGTTCAACTAGTTGAATGCCCTTGTTGACAAAGTAGAATGCCTAATCGAACAAGTCCAATGCCTTATTGAATTAGTAGAATGCCTTGTTGACCAAGTCGAATGCCCTTTCGAACAAGTAGAATGCCTTGTTGAACAAGTCGAATGCCTTGTTGAACAACTCCAATGCCTTCTTGACCAAGTCGAATGCTATGTTGAACAAGTCGAATGCCTTGTTGAACAAGTCGAATGCATTTTTGAACATGTGGAATGCCTTGTTGACCACGTAATGCCTTGTTGAACAAGTTGAATGCCTTGTTGACCACGTAATACCTTGTTAAGCAAGTAAAATGCCTTGTTGAACAAGTCGAGTGCCTAGTTGAATAATTCGAATGTCTTGTCGACCAAGTCGAATGCCTATTGAATAACTCAAATGCCTTATTGACCAAGTCGAAATCCTAGTTGAACAACTAGAATGCCTTGATGAAAAAGTTGAATGGCTTGTTGAAAAAGTAGAATGTCGTGTATGCCTTGTTGACTAAGTCGCATGCCTTGTTCAACATGTCAAATGCCTTGTTCAGCAAGTCGAATGATTTGTTGACCAAGTCAAGCGTTGTTGACCAAGTCACTCCTTGTTAACAAGTACAATGCATTGTTGGATAAGTCGAATGCCACTTGAACAGGGAGAATGCCTTATTGAGCTAGTTGAATGCCTTGTTCACTAAGTAGAATTCCTTGTTGACAAGTCGAATGCCCTTGTTGACCAAGTAGAATGCCTTGTTGAACAAGTCGAGTGCCTAGTTGAACAAGTCGAATGTCTTGTCGACCAAGTTGAGTGCTTGTTGAATAACTCAAATTCCTTCTTGACCAAGTCGAATGCCTAGTTGAACAAGTCGAATGCCTTGTTGAACAAGTCGAATGTCTTGTTGCACAAGTCGAATGCCTTGTCGAACATGTCTAATGCCTTGTTGACCGCGTAATGCCTTGTTAAGCAAGTAGAATGCCTTGTTGACCAAGTAAAATGCCTTGATGACAAAGTCGAATGGTTTCTTGAATAAGTCGAATGTCGTGTATGCTTTGTTGACCAAGTCGAATAACTTATTGAACAAGTGTAATGGCTTGTTGACAAAGTCGAATGCCTTGTCGACCAAGTCGTGAAATGCCATGTTGACCACGTAATGCCTTGTTGACCACGTAATACCTTATTAAGCAAGTAAAATGCCTTGTTGAACAAGTCGAGTGCCTAGTTGAACAATTCGAATTTCTTGTCGACCAAGTCGAATGCCTGTTGAATAACTCAAATTCCTTCGTGACCAAGTCGAATGCCTAGTTGAACAAGTCGAATGCCTTGTTGAACAAGTCGAATGTCTTGTTCAACAAGTCGAATGCCTTGTCGAACATGTCTAATGCCTTGTTGACCGCGTAATGCCTTGTTAAGCAAGTAGAATGCCTTGTTGACCAAGTAAAATGCCTTGATGACAAAGTCGAATGGTTTGTTGAACAAGTAGAATGTCGTGTATGCATTGTTGACCAAGTCGAATAACTTGTTGAACAAGTGGAATGCCTTGTTGACAAAGTCGAATACCTTGTTGATCAAGTCGATTCCCTTGTTCACCAAGTAGAATGCCTTGTTCAACTAGTTGAATGCCCTTGTTGACAAAGTAGAATGCCTTATCGAACAAGTCGAATGCCTTATTGAATTAGTAGAATGCCTTGTTGACCAAGTCGAATGCCCTTTCGAACAAGTAGAATGCCTTGTTGAACAAGTCAAATGCCTTGTTGAACAACTCCAATGCCTTCTTGACCAAGTCGAATGCTATGTTGAACAAGTCGAATGCCTTGTTGAACAAGTCGAATGCATTGTTGAACATGTGGAATGCCTTGTTGACCACGTAATGCCTTGTTGAAGAAGTTGAATGCCTTGTTGACCACGTAATACCTTGTTAAGCAAGTAAAATGCCTTGTTGAACAAGTCGAGTGCCTAGTTGAATAGTTCGAATGTCTTGTCGACCAAGTCGAATGCCTATTGAATAACTCAAATGCCTTATTGACCAAGTCGAATGCCTAGTTGAACAAGTCGAATGCCTTGTTGAACAAGTGGAATGCCTTGTTGAACAAGTGGAATGCCTTGTTGAACAAGTCGAATGCCTTGTTGAACAAGTTGAATGCCGTGTTGAATAACTCAAATGCCTTCTTGACCAAGTCGAATGCTATGTTGAAAAGGTCGAATGCCTGTCGAACAAGTCGAATGCATTGTTGAACATGTGGAATGCCTTGTTGACCACGTAATGCCTTGTTGAACAAGTTGAATGCCTTGTTGACCACGTAATACCTTGTTAAGCAAGTAAAATGCCTTGTTGAACAAGTCGAGTGCCTAGTTGAACAATTCGAATGTCTTGTCGACCAAGTCGAATGCCTGTTGAATAACTCAAATGCCTTATTGACCAAGTCGAAATCCTAGTTGAACAAGTCGAATGCCTTGTTGAACAAGTCGAATGCCTTGTTGAACAAGTCGAACGGGTCATCTTCTTCGGGGCGTCAACAGTACTCTCATCAGCCTCATCCCTAAGGGGACCTCTTCTAAACATGCTTCTGACTTTAGGCCAATCTCTTGCTGCAATGTCATGTATAAGGTCATTGCCAAAATTTTGGCCAATCGGCTCAGATCTGTCCTTCCTGGCCTCGTTCATCCGGTTCAGACGGCTTTCATCCCGGGCAGACGCATCAGCGATAACATTCTGTTGGCTCAAGAGATTTGCAGGGGCTACCAGAACCAGAATTTCCCACCCCGTTCTGCCATCAAGGTCGATCTCGCGAAGGCATTTGATAAGGTGGATTGGAGCTTTGTTACTGCAACTCTTCAGGCCATGCGGTTCCACCCCCTCTTCATCCAGTGGATCAAGGAATGCATCACTTCGACTGCTTTCTCCGTGTGCATCAACGGAGTGCCGGAAGGTTTCTTTGTGGGAAAGCGGGGTCTCCGCCAAGGCGACCCCCTCTCTCCTTACCTGTTCGTTCTGGTCATGGAGGTGCTCCATGGGATTCTTTTATCCCGCATCCAGTCCTCTCCCGGATTCCGTTACCATTGGAGATGTGATTCGAGTAAGCTTGCCATGCTGTCTTTTGTTGACGATCTGCTGCTTTTCTGTCACGCTGATGCCTGCTCTGTTCGGACCCTCCGTGATGCTCTCGATACCTTCGGCTCTTTGTCGGGTCTCCTCCCTAACCCGGCTAAGAGTGAGATGTTTCTTTCCAAGAGGGCTGAGCCTCTTTCGGGACAGCTTCTGAGTATCATGGGCTTCTCCCGTGGCCAGCTTCCTGTCCGCTACCTTGGAGTTCCTTTGATCCACTCCCGGCTCAGACTTGAGGACTGCACCCCTCTGCTCCAGTCTGTGGATAAACGGCTCGGATCCTGGCTGAACCGGTCCCTCTCGTATGCCGATCGGCTGCAGCTCATTAAGTCTGTCCTCTCTGCCATGCAGGCTTTTTGGGCTGGGGTCTTCCTCCTCCCGAAAGGGGTGATCAAGGCCTTGGAGTCTCGCTTTCGGAGGTTTCTGTGGGATGGATCTCCGGCTAAGGTGGCTTGGGATGACGTCTGCAAGCCGGTGGAGGAAGGAGGCCTTGGCGTTCGACCTCTCTTGATCGACAATCGGGCTCTCCTCTTCCATCACCTCTGGAGCATTGTCACTCGTGATCCTGACTCGATTTGGGTTCAGTGGCTTTACGCCACTAAACTCAGGGATCGCTCTTTCTGGGATATTCAGCCCACCTCCTCGGACGCTTGGAGCTGGCGTAAGCTGCTCCACCTCAGAGGTACTTTCCGTTCCCTTTTATCCTTTCGTGTTGGAAATGGGAACTCTCTTTGGCTCTGGAAGGACCCTTGGCTGTCTGGTTCCCCTCTCATCGAAAGATTCCCGAGGGGGCCTTTGGTTATGGGTCTCCCCTTGGATTCCCGGCTCTCTGCTGTTGTGACGAATGCTGGATGGACCTGGCCTGCCCAGCAGTCGGTGGAATTTTTTGCTTCAGCCCCTTCTTCCATCTGTGGACCCCTCTGCTGCTGACTCCATTTGTTGGAAGGTGGCTCCGGATGGGAAGTTCTCTGTTCGGAGTGCTCGTGAGGCTATCCGGACCCACTCTCCGAGGATTGCTTGGGCTTCTCTGTTTGGGGGCCCTTTTCGGGTCCCTAGACATGAATTTCTTCTGTGGCTTGCTATTCGTGAAAGGTTGGCGACTAGGGACTGTGCTTGGGTGATGGCTCGTTCGGGTTCTGATGCTTGCTCTCTTTGTTTGTGAGTCTCAGTGCACGGAGACGGTTCGTCACCTCTTCTTCGAGTGTTCTTTTTCCAGGAGATGCATTCTCTTGCTGAGAATGAAGACCCACTGGAGGTGGCCGCATCGAGATTGGATCCACGGGATCAAGTGGGCCGCTGCTCATTGGAGAAGTCATCATCTTCATCATGAGATCTCCCGCCATCTTCTCGCCTCTCTGGTCTACCATATCTGGCAAGAGAGGAATAGGCGTTGGCGGGATCAGACTTGTTGCTCTCCGGAGCGAATTGTGAGTTTGGTCTTAGGGATCACGTGCTTAAGGCTGAGCCAGGCTCCCACCCGCTTCACTCTGCAGGCTGCCTCGCTCAAGCGCCTCTGGCACATTGCTTGGTAGTTTGCTTTGGGTTGTTTTGTGTTTTGTGTTTTTGTTTGCATGGCTTTTGCTTGGTTTTGTCGGCTTCTTTGTCGATTGTGTTTTTGTTTGCTTCCGGTAGCTTGTTACCGGTTCTCTGCGGCATGGGTCTTTCCCTTGGGCGCTTTTCTGTTTACATTCGGTTTTTTATTCGGGAAATTTTACCAAAAACAAGTCGAATGCCTTGTTGAACATGTCGAATGCCTTGTTGACCACGTAATGCCTTGTTAAGCAAGTAGAATGCCTTGTTGACCAAGTAAAATGCCTTGATGACAAAGTCGAATGGTTTGTTGAGCAAGTAGAATGTCGTGTATGCATTGTTGACCAAGTCGAATACCTTGTTGACCAAGTCGATTCCCTTGTTCACCATGTAGAATGCCTTGTTCAACTAGTTGAATGCCCTTGTTGACAAAGTAGAATGCCTTATCGAACAAGTCGAATGCCTTATTGAATTAGTAGAATGCCTTGTTGACCAAGTCGAATGCCCTTTCGAACAAGTAGAATGCCTTGTTGAACAAGTCGAATGCCTTGTTGAACAACTCCAATGCCTTCTTGACCAAGTCGAATGCTATGTTGAACAAGTCGAATGCCTTGTTGAACAAGTCGAATGCATTTTTGAACATGTGGAATGCCTTGTTGACCACGTAATGCCTTGTTAAACAAGTCGAGTGCCTAGTTGAATAATTCGAATGTCTTGTCGACCAAGTCGAATGCCTATTGAATAACTCAAATGCCTTATTGACCAAGTCGAAATCCTAGTTGAACAAGTAGAATGCCTTGATGAAAATGTTGAATGGCTTGTTGAAAAACTAGAATGTCGTGTATGCCTTGTTGACCAAGTCGCATGCCTTGTTCAACATGTCAAATGCCTTGTTCAACAAGTCGAATGATTTGTTGACCAAGTCAAGCGTTGTTGACCAAGTCACTCCTTGTTAACAAGTACAATGCATTGTTGGATAAGTCGAATGCCACTTGAACAGAGAGAATGCCTTATTGAGCTAATTGAATGCCTTGTTCACTAAGTAGAATTCCTTGTTGACAAGTCGAATGCCCTTGTTGACCAAGTAAAATGCCTTGTTGAACAAGTCGAGTGCCTAGTTGAACAAGTCAAATGTCTTGTCGACCAAGTTGAATGCCTGTTGAATAACTCAAATTCCTTCTTGACCAAGTCGAATGCCTAGTTGAACAAGTCGAATGCCTTGTTGAACAAGTCGAATGTCTTGTTCAACAAGTCGAATGCCTTGTCGAACATGTCTAATGCCTTGTTAAGCAAGTAGAATGCCTTGTTGACCAAGTAAATGCCTTGATTACAAAGTCGAATGGTTTGTTGAATAAGTCGAATATCGTGTATGCTTTGTTGACCAAGTCGAATAACTTATTGAACAAGTGTAATGGCTTGTTGACAAAGTCGAATGCCTTGTCGACCAAGTCGATTGCGTTGTTCACCAAGTAGAATGCCTTGTTGAACTAGTTGAATGCCCTTGTTGACCAAGTAGAATGCCTTATTGAATAAGTCGAATGCCTTATTGAATTAGTATAATGCCTTGAATGCTTTGTTGACCAAGTCGAATGCCCTTTGAACAAGTAGAATGCCTTGTTGAACAAGTCGAGTGCCTAGTTGAATAATTCGAATGTCTTGTCGACCAAGTCGAATGCTATGTTGAACAAGTCGAATGTCTTGTTGAGCAAGTCGAATGCATTGTTGAACATGTGGAATACCTTGTTGACCACATAATGCCTTGTTGAACAAGTTGAATTCCTTGTTAACCGCGTAATACCTTGTTAAGCAAGAAAAATGCCTTGTTGAACACGTCGAGTGCCTTGTTGAACAAGTCGAATGTCTTGTGGACCAAGTTGAATGCCTGTTGAATAACTCAAATTCCTTCTTGACCAAGTCGAATGCTTAGTTGAACAAGTCGAATGCCTTGTTGAACAAGTCGAATGCCTTGTTGAACAAGTCGAATGCCTTGTCGAACATGTATAATGCCTTGTTGACCACGTAATGCCTTGTTAAGCAAGTAGAATGCCTTGTTGACCAAGTAAAATGCCTTGATGACAAAGTCGAATGGTTTGTTGAATAAGTCGAATGTCGTGTATTCTTTGTTGACCAAGTCGAATAACTTATTGAACAAGTGTAATGGCTTGTTGACAAAGTCGAATGCCTTGTCGACCAAGTCGATTGCCTTGTTCACCAAGTAGAATGCCTTGTTGAACTAGTTGAATGCCCTTGTTGACCAAGTAGAATGCCTTATTGAATAAGTCGAATGCCTTATTGAATTAGTATAATGCCTTGAATGCTTTGTTGACCAAGTCGAATGCCCTTTTGAACAAGTAGAATGCCTTGTTGAACAAGTCGAGTGCCTAGTTGAATAATTCGAATGTCTTGTCGACCAAGTCGAATGCTATGTTGAACAAGTCGAATGTCTTGTTGAGCAAGTCGAATGCATTGTTGAACATGTGGAATACCTTGTTGACCACATAATGCCTTGTTGAACAAGTTGAATTCCTTGTTAACCGCGTAATACCTTGTTAAGCAAGAAAAATGCCTTGTTGAACACGTCGAGTGCCTAGTTGAACAAGTCGAATGTCTTGTGGACCAAGTTGAATGCCTGTTGAATAACTCAAATTCCTTCTTGACCAAGTCGAATGCTTAGTTGAACAAGTCGAATGCCTTGTTGAACAAGTCGAATGCCTTGTCGAACATGTATAATGCCTTGTTGACCACGTAATGCCTTGTTAAGCAAGTAGAATGCCTTGTTGACCAAGTAAAATGCCTTGATGACAAAGTCGAATGGTTTGTTGAATAAGTCGAATGTCGTGTATTCTTTGTTGACCAAGTCGAATAACTTATTGAACAAGTGTAATGGCTTGTTGACAAAGTCGAATGCCTTGTCGACCAAGTCGATTGCCTTGTTCACCAAGTAGAATGCCTTGTTGAACTAGTTGAATGCCCTTGTTGACCAAGTAGAATGCCTTATTGAATAAGTCGAATGCCTTATTGAATTAGTATAATGCCTTGAATGCCTTGTTAACCAAGTCGAATGCCCTTTTGAACAAGTAGAATGCCTTGTTGAACAAGTCAAGTGCCTAGTTGAATAATTCGAATGTCTTGTCGACCAAGTCGAATGCTATGTTGAACAAGTCGAATGTCTTGTTGAGCAAGTCGAATGCATTGTTGAACATGTGGAATACCTTGTTGACCACATAATGCCTTGTTGAACAAGTTGAATTCCTTGTTAACCGCGTAATACCTTGTTAAGCAAGAAAAATGCCTTGTTGAACACGTCGAGTGCCTAGTTGAACAAGTCGAATGTCTTGTGGACCAAGTTGAATGCCTGTTGAATAACTCAAATTCCTTCTTGACCAAGTCGAATGCTTAGTTGAACAAGTCGAATGCCTTGTTGAACAAGTCGAATGCCTTGTTGAACAAGTCGAATGCCTTGTCGAACATGTCTAATGCCTTGTTGACCACGTAATGCCTTGTTAAGCAAGTAGAATGCCTTGTTGACCGAGTAAAATGCCTTGATGACAAAGTCGAATGGTTTGTTGAATAAGTCGAATGTCGTGTATTCTTTGTTGACCAAGTCGAATAACTTATTGAACAAGTGTAATGGCTTGTTGACAAAGTCGAATGCCTTGTCGACCAAGTCGATTGCGTTGTTCACCAAGTAGAATGCCTTGTTGAACTAGTTGAATGCCCTTGTTGACCAAGTAGAATGCCTTATTGAATAAGTCGAATGCCTTATTGAATTAGTATAATGCCTTGAATGCCTTGTTAACCAAGTCGAATGCCCTTTTGAACAAGTAGAATGCCTTGTTGAACAAGTCAAGTGCCTAGTTGAATAATTCGAATGTCTTGTCGACCAAGTCGAATGCTATGTTGAACAAGTCGAATGTCTTGTTGAGCAAGTCGAATGCATTGTTGAACATGTGGAATACCTTGTTGACCACATAATGCCTTGTTGAACAAGTTGAATTCCTTGTTAACCGCGTAATACCTTGTTAAGCAAGAAAAATGCCTTGTTGAACACGTCGAGTGCCTAGTTGAACAAGTCGAATGTCTTGTGGACCAAGTTGAATGCCTGTTGAATAACTCAAATTCCTTCTTGACCAAGTCAAATGCCTAGTTGAACAAGTCGAATGCCTTGTCGAACAAGTCGAATGCCTTGTCGAACAAGTCGAATGCCTTGTCGAACATGTCTAATGCCTTGTTGACCACGTAATGCCTTGTTAAGCAAGTAGAATGCCTTGTTGACCAAGTAAAATGCCTTGATGACAAAGTCGAATGGTTTGCTGAATAAGTCGAATGTCGTGTATTCGTTGTTGACCAAGTCGAATAACTTATTGAACAAGTGTAATGGCTTGTTGACAAAGTCGAATGCCTTGTCGACCAAGTCGATTGCCTTGTTCACCAAGTAGAATGCCTTGTTGAACTAGTTGAATGCCCTTGTTGACCAAGTAGAATGCCTTATTGGAAAAGTCGAATGCCTTATTGAATTAGTATAATGCCTTGAATGCCTTGTTGACCAAGTCGAATGCCCTTTTGAACAAGTAGAATACCTTGTTGAACAAGTCGAGTGCCTAGTTGAATAATTCGAATGTCTTGTCGACCAAGTTGAATGCTATGTTGAACAAGTCGAATGTCTTGTTGAACAAGTCGAATGCATTGTTGAACATGTAGAATACCTTGTTGACCACATAATGCCTTGTTGAACAAGTTGAATTCCTTGTTAACCGCGTAATACCTTGGTAAGCAAGAAAAATGCCTTGTTGAACACGTCGAGTGCCTAGTTGAACAAGTCGAATGTCTTGTGGACCAAGTTGAATGCCTGTTGAATAACTCAAATTCCTTCTTGACCAAGTCGAATGCCTAGTTGAACAAGTCGAATGCCTTGTCGAACATGTCTAATGCCTTGTTGACCACGTAATGCCTTGTTAAGCAAGTAGAATGCCTTGTTGACCAAGTAAAATGCCTTGATGACAAAGTCGAATGGTTGTTGAATAAGTCGAATGTCGTGTATTCTTTGTTGACCAAGTCGAATAACTTATTGAACAAGTGTAATGGCTTGTTGACAAAGTCGAATGCCTTGTCGACCAAGTCGATTGCCTTGTTCACCAAGTAGAATGCCTTGTTGAACTAGTTGAATGCCCTTGTTGACCAAGTAGAATGCCTTATTGAATAAGTCGAATGCCTTATTGAATTAGTATAATGCCTTGAATGCCTTGTTGACCAAGTCGAATGCCCTTTTGAACAAGTAGAATGCCTTGTTGAACAAGTCGAGTGCCTAGTTGAATAATTCGAATGTCTTGTCGACCAAGTCGAATGCTATGTTGAACAAGTCGAATGTCTTGTTGAACAAGTCGAATGCATTGTCGAACATGTAGAATACCTTGTTGACCACATAATGCCTTGTTGAACAAGTTGAATTCCTTGTTGACCAAGTAAAATGCCTTGATGACAAAGTCGAATGGTTTGTTGAATAAGTCGAATGTCGTGTATTCTTTGTTGACCAAGTCGAATAACTTATTGAACAAGTGTAATGGCTTGTTGACAAAGTCGAATGCCTTGTCGACCAAGTCGATTGCCTTGTTCACCAAGTAGAATGCCTTGTTGAACTAGTTGAATGCCCTTGTTGACCAAGTAGAATGCCTTATTGAATAAGTCGAATGCCTTATTAAATTAGTATAATGCCTTGAATGCCTTGTTGACCAAGTCGAATGCCCTTTTGAACAAGTAGAATGCCTGGTTGAACAAGTCGAGTGCCTAGTTGAATAATTCGAATGTCTTGTCGACCAAGTTGAATGCTATGTTGAACAAGTCGAATGTCTTGTTGAACAAGTCGAATGCATTGTTGAACATGTAGAATACCTTGTTGACCACATAATGCCTTGTTGAACAAGTTGAATTCCTTGTTAACCGCGTAATACCTTGGTAAGCAAGAAAAATGCCTTGTTGAACACGTCGAGTGCCTAGTTGAACAAGTCGAATGTCTTGTGGACCAAGTTGAATGCCTGTTGAATAACTCAAATTCCTTCTTGACCAAGTCGAATGCCTAGTTGAACAAGTCGAATGCCTTGTTGAACAAGTCGAATGCCTTGTCGAACATGTCTAATGCCTTGTTGACCACGTAATGCCTTGTTAAGCAAGTAGAATGCCTTGTTGACCAAGTAAAATGCCTTGATGACAAAGTCGAATGGTTTGTTGAATAAGTCGAATGTCGTGTATGCTTTGTTGACCAAGTCGAATAACTTATTGAACAAGTGTAATGGCTTGTCGACCAAGTCGATTGCCTTGTTCACCAAGTAGAATGCCTTGTTGAACTAGTTGAATGCCCTTGTTGACCAAGTAGAATGCCTTATTGAATAAGTCGAATGCCTTATTGAATTAGTATAATCCCTTGAATGCCTTGTTGACCAAGTCGAATGCCCTTTTGAACAAGTAGAATGCCTTAATGAATCAATAACTCGTGAACAATCTTTCGGATCCGAATTCGTCGTCGATGTGAAGATCCACTCATTGCCGATCCATACATGAGGGATGTCGATGCCATTGTCAAGCAAAGTCAAAAATATATAAAAACAAAACTAAAAAATGAGAATCAAACCCTCCAAAGCAGTCTGATTCCGGCGATAGAGGTACACCACCGTGTTCCGCCACCCGTCAACACGCCGTAGGGATTTAGAAGGTAGTTTGAAATGAATCTGGACTATAATATGGGTGATATTCGTTAAGGAACCCTAGAGACAGATGAGAGAAAAAATTGCCCTAGAGGGAGAAAGTGACTTGTTAGTCATACACGGGATTCGCCATATCTGCTGAACATGTGCAAGAAATTGCGAGTCTTTGATCAGGAAATTGTCAAAGCGAAAAGGGCCTCATCGGGATGATCGTCGGGCTGCCTCAAGAATCAGCGGGCTATGATCCGATGTCAATGGGAGATCAGCGTGATAAGCTATATCCGGATATTTAGAGAACCACGTCAGGTTACCAAGCATATGATCAATCGGCACCAAACACATGCATCCCCCCTCTACTGATTATATCAGGTATAAAATTGCCCATATTGAAGGCAACGTGACAAGATCCGCTGTAACCAGGCATGCTCGCATGTCTTCAACATCAAAGACATTGGGCGACCCTCCCCTTGCTTCACCTAACTCCAAAATGGTATTAAAATCACCCAATACCAACCAAGCAACCTCCGCCCGCTCCTCTGAACGTGCAATAATATCCTCCCATAGCGCTACATGCTCCTCTAGCCGATTTTCCCATAGATGAAGGAAACAAACACCTTCTCGCTTATCTCACGAGAAAAAACCTCACAATGTATCGCTTGATCCGAAAGCCCAAGAACTGATACCTGAAGAAATGCGGGATTCCATCCTACCCAAATCCGTGTGCCGGGGCCCCTCCGTAGTCATAAAACCAAGTCCACTGCGTCTTTAAACTGCTCGACATCATCGCAACATTAATACTAGCAGCTCTCGTCTCCAATAGACCTACTAATTTAATTGCATGTTTAGCCACTAGCTCCCCCACGCCCTTCCGTGGTCCCTCTTATTGAGACCACACACCTACAGGGATCATGGATCACCCCCTGTTGGGGCTGCCATTGCTTCAGGGCCCGTAGAAAAAGGAGGATCATCATCCTCATCCCTTAACGAGTGCAAAATAGAGGCCAACCCAACCTCCTCATGCACGGGCACCACCCGCGAATATTAGACACTACACGCACCTATTGGATACGATTGCTCGGAGCGGCCCGCTGGATCGCTCTGCTATCTATGCGGCCTTATCTCGCACATTGCCCACTCACGCATCGGGAGATCTACTTCGGCCCATTGACGAGGGAGAGATTAAGCTGGCGCTCTCTTCTATCTCAGATGACAAAGCACCGGGTCCCGATGGTTTCACTTCAGCTTTCTTTAAAGCCACTTGGCCTACTATTGGAGGGCACATCATTTCTGCTATTCAGGAATTTTTTCGTACAGGCCATCTTCTGAAGGAGCTAAATACTACACTTCTTACGTGAATCCCTAAGCGGGACTCGCCAAGACAACCTGCTGATTTTCGGCCCATTTCGTGCTGTAATGTCTTATACAAGATTATTTCAAAGATCTTGGCGAATCGTCTGAAGACCTATCTCCCAGGCTTAGTAGATGTCTCCCAGAATGCATTTATTCCTGGTCGCAGGATCAGTGATAATATTCTCTTCGCTCATGAGTTGTGCTCTGGCTACTGGAATCAGAGCTTACCGGCACGAGCTACGCTGAAGGTTGACTTGGCAAAGGCATACGATCATGTGACTTTTTAGTATGTGTGCTGGAGGCCATGGGTTTTCCTTCGCAGTTCGTTGCATGGATCAAGGTGTGTTTGTTTTTTTTGGGGAACGTTCACTAAATAAATGAAATAAAGGACAATAAAGCGCACATGATAGGATTCATGTCGCAAAGACCAGTGACATGCCACTGTGTACAAGATGGATCTAAACTATATCCACCAAACAAACTACCGTAAATAACGATGATACATCTACAAAGCAATGTGCCACATGCGACGCAGGACACAAAACTGTTAGCTCATATCGACACGGTAGTAATGACAGGTGGATAAGCAATACCCTCACAATATCCTCAACATGCTGCTGGGGATGCTGTTGTCTGCCATCAGTCCAACGGTGGTTTCGCTCAGTCCAAATGTGGTGAATCGTCGAAGCCAAAACATGTCGATATGCCAGATGCTGGAGGTGCATACCTTTCCACCGCAGGACAGCCCACCTAATTCCCTGCTGCCAGTCGCGGTAAGGCCAGAGAAACCGAATCTGACGCCGAAGAAGTCGTAAGCATCGAGATGTGTATGGGCAATCAAAGAAAAGGTGATTGATAGTCTCCATCTCATCCGCGTCACACAATAAGCAAGCACTCGATGCGACCTTGAGGGCAACCTAAGGCTTATCTCTGGTAGATAGGCGTTCACGAATAGCAAGCCATAAGACAAATTCATAGCTTGGGACCCTAAGCACATCCCCAAATAGGGCTGTCCAATGAACCGGCGAGCGTTGCTACCGAAACGCATCACGAGCAGAAGCCGTGGTGAAAGGCCTATGGGAGACGGTAGCCATCGGTAAGAGTCAGCTTCCAATGGGTGAACCTCCGGGAGCATGGGTTCAATCATCAGAAATTCCGTCGAGGAAGTCGCCGGCCACCTCCAACCGTCAATAGCAATGACTCGACTCAAAGGTTTTTTTTTTTTTTTTTGGGAAAAGGTCAGTAAAATAAAATGTGGAAAGATACAATGTTCAGCAGCAATAAGCTGCACTGCTCGGTAACATGCTACCTATAAACAACGCAAGCAATCCAATCGAGCAAGCAGACATCAAAAGCAAGCAAGCAGATTGTGAGCAAGTGACTACGTGCTCGGCCACGCAATGCGCCAAACACGTTGAAGCGCACAGGGCTGTAGCTGATACTTCCCTCCAAGGGTAGAGAGCCGTATACAGAGTGTAGTCTCGACGTCCGCAACGATATGAGTAGGAGGTCTTCGTCTTCCTTCCCGCCGTCGTAGGTTGCGCTCGGCCCATAGGTGATAGACAAGCGATGCAAGCGCATGTCGGGGCCCCATCCATGCGAGGTGCTTGCCCCGCCACCTTTGAGCAGCCCAGTGAACCCCTTCGATCCAGTCCGTGTAAGGCCATCCAAAACGTAACTTTCCCTGCAAAGACTGTAGGTAATGTCTGGAAAATGAACACTCAAAGAAAAGATGCCGTGTTGTCTCTATAGCATGGCCATCATCACACAAGAGGCAAGCTGAACTTCCTGCTGCCGCGGCCACCCATGGCTTGTCCCTCGTCGCCAGGCGTTCCCTAATCGCCAGCCATAAAATGACTTCATGCCGTGGTATCGAGATAGGGCCTCCGAACAGGTTGGTCCAGAATGCAAGCGGAGAATGTTGGCGTATGCAATTTATCCCGGAGTGAGTAGAGAAGACGCCATTGGGAGTCCCCCGCCATCGAATCGTGTCCATCTCACCGTGTTGAATGGGAGGTAGGAGACCAGCAAAATCCATGAACTCCACCGTTGTCTGTCCTGGCCAATGCCATCCCGACTCATCAATCACCGCGCTCAATCGTGAATCAAGTGGGAGGCCCATAACAGATGGACCACGCGGGTACCGTTCCACCAGCGGAATCGTGAGTAGCCAGGGTCAGTCCAGAGGCGTGTATTCGCTCCATTCCCAATGCGGAACTCTAGAAGTGGCCGGATGATGGGTCTGAGCTTGAGGAGCTTCTTCCAGCTCCATGAGGTATTAGCCGTGGATCTGATGGTCCAGAAGGATGTGTTGTGCAGCCGCGTCCGTCGTATCCATGTGGCCCATATCGAAGACTCATCTCCCCTGAGAATGTTCCAAATAAGATGCATCATCAGCGCCTTGTTCTCCACCTCAATCGATCTCAGTCCAAGTCCCCCTTCGTCCCTTGGTGTGCATACGTCGGTCCATGCCACCTTCGCGCTAGATCCCTTCCACAAGAAAGCTCGAAGACGCTTCTCGATACTGCGGATGATTCCCTTGGGGAGTAAGAAGACTCCCGCCCAATACACATGGATAGCCATAAGGACCGATCGAATGAGCTGTACCCTCCCGGCGTATGAGAGTGAGTGGTTGGTCCAAGAACCAAGCCGACGATCAATAGAACGTAATAAGGGGGCACAATCATCGATAGTCAATCGCGATGTGATAAGGGGGACCCCCAGGTACCGCACAGGAAGAGACCCGATAGGGAAGCCCATAACAGCCTGGAGTGTACCCTTCAGTCGTTCTGCCCGTTTCGAGATAAACATCTCACTTTTACTGGAGTTTGCCCGTAGCCCTGAAAGCGAAGCAAAAAGCTCGAGGCTGTCGCGGAAGATACTGACTGATTGAACGTCCGCCTGCGAGAAAAGAAGAAGATCATCGGCGAAGGTCAACATGAAGAGGGATGTGGCCTCGCATCGCCAATGGTATCGGAAGCTGCTGCTAAGTTGGATGCGGGACGCTATGATTCCATGTAAAGCCTCTATCGACTCGACTCAAACGTGAACCATCAGAAAGGCCTATAATCATTGGTCCCAGTGGAAATCGATCCAGAAGCGGCCTATAATCGATCTACGGGTCTTGTCACAACCAAATAATTTCGCCATTACCAATACGGTTACTAACCTTCGACCGAAGCATAGGGTGTAGTTGTAAGAGTTTCCTCCAACTCCACGCCGATTGGGCAGTCCCCGATATAGTCCACAACGAGAATTGGGATACCGATCCATGCAGCCGCGTCTGGAGAAGCCATACGATACCCAAATCGAATTGGGATCATTGGTCAGAATACTCCATAGATGCTTAAGAAGAATGGCCTTGTTATCGTCCACAAGCGAGCGAATGCCCAAACCACCCTCATCCTCCAGGACACATACATCATCCCAAGCAACCTTGGCAGCAAAACTGCCCAGAGTAACGATCTGAATCGTTGCTCAATCACTCTAATAACGCCTTTGGACATGATGAACACCTCGGACCAATACCCATGCAGCGCAGCAAGGACTGAACGGATCAAATGTACCCTCCCAGCATATGAAAGAGAGCGATTGAGCCAAGAGCCTTAGCGTTGGTCAATGCGTTGTAGAAGTGGAGTACAGACCTGAATAGTCAGTCGTGATGTAAGTAACGGGGCACCCAAATACCTCACTGGTAAATGGCCTAAAGGAAAACCCATAATAGATAATAAGGGTTGGCAGCCGCTCGCCCGTTTGGAAAGAAACATCTCGCTCTTTCCGAGGTTATCCCTTAACCCTGAAAGTATCGCAAATTCATCCAACCCTGCTCGGAAAGTCTGGATGGATTCCGTGTCCGCGTGACTGAAAAGAAGAAGATCGTCGGCAAATGTCAGCATGAAAATACGGGAAGGCTCGTATCTCCATTGGAAAGTAAATCTCCCCTACGAAAGAATCTTGTTCCGAAGAATACCATGAAGCACCTCCTTTGCCAACGTAAAAAGATATGGAGATATAGGATCGCCCTGACGAAGACCCCGCCGTCCCGGAAAATACCCCTCCGCTCGACCATTGATATTGATCGAGTAATAAGGAGTCGTCAAACGCTAAAGGGAATCTGGCGCGTAACGTGGTGGATGCACGACATTTCCTCGATGCGCGTAACAAGGTAGTCGACTTGGTCAACAAGGCATTCTACTTGTTCAAAAAGGCATTTGACTTGTTCAACAACTCATTCTACTTTGGTCAACAAGGTCATTCGACTTGTTCAACAAGGCCTTCAACTTTGTCAGCAAGGTATTCGACTTGGTCAACAAAGCATTCGAATTTTTAACAAGGCATTCGACTTGGCCACCAAGGAATTCACTTGTTCAACAAGGGATTACTTGGTCAACAAGGCATTTGCTTGTTCAACAAGGCATTCGACTTGGTTGACAAGGCATTTGGCTTGTTAAACAAGGCACTTTACTTGTTCAAAAGGGCATTTGACTTAGTCAAAAAGGCATACAAGGCATTCTATTTGTTAACAAGGCATTTGACTTGTTCAACAAGGCATTCTACTTGGTCAACAAGGTCATTTGACTTGTTCAACAAGGCATTCAACTTGCTCAGCAAGGCATTCGACTTGGTCAACAAAGCATTCGACTTGTTCAACAAGGCATTACTTGGTCAAGAAGGCATTCGACTTGACCAACAAGGCATTTGACTTGTTCAACAAAGCATTTTTTTTTTTTTTTGGGAATAGGTCATTAAAATAAAATGTGGAAAGATACAATGTTCAGCAGCAATAAGCTGCACCGCTCGATAACATGCTACCTATAAACAACGCAAGCAATCCAATCGAGCAAGCAAACATCAAAAGCAAGCAAGCAGACTGTAAGCAAGTGACTACGTGCTCGGCCACGCAATGCGCCAAACACGTCGAAGAGCACAGGACTGTAGCTGATACTTCCCTCCAAGGGTAGAGAGCCGTATACAGAGTGTAGTCTCGACGTCCGCAACGATATGAGTAGGAGGTCTTCGTCTTCCTTCCCGCCATCGTCGGTTGCGCTCGGCCCATAGGTGATAGACAAGCGATGCAAGCGCATGTCGGGGCCCCATCCATGCGAGGTGCTTGCCCCGCCACCTTTGAGCAGCCCAGTGAACCCCTTCGATCCAGTCCGTGTAAGGCCATCCAAAACGTAACTTTCCCTGCAAAGACTGTAGGCAATGTCTGGAAAATGAACACTCAAAGAAAAGATGCCGTGTTGTCTCTATAGCATGGCCATCATCACACAAGAGGCAAGCTGAACTTCCTGCTGCCGCGGCCACCCATGGCTTGTCCCTCGTCGCCAGGCGTTCCCTAATCGCCAGCCATAAAATGACTTCATGCCGTGGTATCGAGATAGGGCCTCCGAACAGGTTGGTCCAGAATGCAGGCGGAGAATGTTGGCTTATGCAATTTCTCGTGGAGTGAATAGAGAAGACGCCATTAGGAGTCCCCCGCCATCGAATCGTGTCCATCTCACCGTGTTGAATGGGAGGTAGGAGACCAGCAAAATCCATGAACTCCACCGTTGTCTGTCCTGGCCAATGCCATCCCGACTCATCAATCACCGCGCTCAATCGTGAATCAAGTAGGAGGCCCATAACAGAACGTCCGCCTGCGAGAAAAGAAGAAGATCATCGGCGAAGGTCAACATGAAGAGGGGACTTGGTAAACAAGGCATTTGACTAGGTCAACAATGCATTCAATTGTATTCGACATGGCGGCCTTATTTTCTCTCTCTAGTTTCTCTCTCTAGCGAATTCTCTCTCCCAAACCTAATACCTAAAAATTGTCGTTGACCAATTTTTCCCCCTTTTTGACCCGCAATTGATTTTCCATCGTCTACCTGCCTTGACCACTGTTCGAGGGCGAATTGCGGCCTCCATCGCC
The DNA here is from genome assembly GCA_004919715.1 of Linderniella brevidens. NCBI lineage: Eukaryota > Viridiplantae > Streptophyta > Magnoliopsida > Lamiales > Linderniaceae > Linderniella > Linderniella brevidens. The sequence goes on from SWDC01000004.1 coordinate 171,915, forward strand.
GGGATCAGACGGCGATTGGAGGGCTTTTTGGAGCGAGATTGCTTCCTTTTCTTCTAACTTTCATGTTGACGGAGGCGTCTCCTTCTGTGGGGGTTGCGGCGATTGCTGAGGTCGTGGGTGCTGACCGACAAGGAACGGCCACACAAGGAGCCCCGACCATGCCGGATTTGGAAGCATTAAGTGCAGCTTATCCGGCTTTTGCGGCTGCGTTTGATAGTGAGCGATTTAGGGCACTAATGAGCCAAGTGCCGGGGCCGAGTGTGGTGGACAATGATACCGCGCGATTGGCTGGGCAGAGGCCGAGGGAAATTACTCACAGAAGCGCGGGGCCTAGGGCAATGAGCGGGTCACCTAATCGGCGTGAGGAGGGGCCTGTGTCGATTAGAGGAATTCTACGCCATAATCCGCGGGTTTTTCGCCGAAGGCCTGATTCACCTATGCCGGCGAGGGCTCTGTTGGAGCAGTGTTGCGAGGATGAGTCCCTGGCTCAGGATGATGATAATGTTGATGAGGAGATTGTAGTTGATAATCGGGACGAGACAGACAAGGCGACCACGGTGAAGACTAGGGACTCCGATATACCAGAGTCTGGCAGTTCACAGCCGATCGTTCCTGAAGCATCTGTCTATGCTACACCAACTGGATTGGTTAATTCTGGGAACCCGAATGCAGGGTCTGTTTTCTCACGACTTGGGCCCTCAATGACGAAGGCTTATAGCCAAGGCAAACCTGTGTCATTTGCAGAGGCTGTGCAAGGAAACAGGGCTGCTCCATCACAAAAGATGGCATTATCTTACACCCCGCCCTCGATTGTGAATGGGGTGGCTGTGGTGCGTGCTCCATTGGAGGTGGCGCGGCGTGGCTGTGAACGATGGAAGAATACTCTCGTGGGTTATTTCCTTGGCCGTAAGCCGTATTTCCCTTTCGTGGAGAGTTACTTCAGATCGATTTGGAAGGGATTGGCAGAGGTTCGTACGACTGTCAATGGTTTTTTCATGTTTAGTTTTGAGTCGGATGGTGCAAGGACTGTGGTTTTAGAGGGTGGACCTTGGCTCATGCAAGGCCAGCCGTTATTCCTTGAACCTTGGCGACCACGCATGACTTTTACGCGCAAGGAGGTGGTGGAGCTGCCATTATGGGTCAAGCTATGGGATGTTCCATCTGACCTTTGGACACAAGAGGGGCTGGGGCTAGTTGCAAGTGCGGTGGGAAGGCCATTGTATGCAGACAGAATCACGGCGACGGGGGAAAGACTTGATTATGCCCGGGTCTGTGTAATGAAGAAATTGTCTGAGCCATTTATTGAGACTTTTGATGTGTTGCTTCAAGGTGAGGAAGGGGAAGCGGATGTGAAAGTACCTATACGAGTGGAGTTTGATTGGAGACCATCTAAATGTGATCATTGTTCATCATGGGCACATGGGGCAGCCCTTTGCCCACAGCGACCGAAGAAGATGGCAGCAGGGACGTCAAAACCTCATCGCCAATATGAGGGAGCGAGGAAGGCATGGCCTGCCAAAGGTGGCAACCCAAGGCAGGAGCTGTTTGTCATTGGGCAACGCACAGCCCAGCCCCGTAATAGGTCCCGTTCTCGTTATGATAGAGGTGGGGGTCAGGGGCAGGGGGACCTTGGAGCACAACAGCCGGATAGAGTATGTAAGATAGGGGGGAGCCTTACATGCCCACATGAAGAATGGCAACAGGTGGGAGCCAAAGGAAAAGCCGTTATGGTGTGGGCTGCGAATGCTGGAACTGAACGACAACCTGACAGAGCTGAAACATCTCGTCCTCCAGAAGCAGCCGAGCCTCTTTCTGGGGTGCAGAACCGTTTTGACCTTCTTCGGGATGTGCCTGAAGATAGCAATTACACCTCATTTACGGGCCCTAAAGCAAACGCAGCCCGTAACAGGGTGCATTTATGTTAGCTGTTGGAGCATGGAATGTAGTGGTCTTAATAAGCAAGACCACAGGAGTGCGGTGCGGGAGTTGATATCGCGAGAGGGGTTGTGTATGATTGGGCTGCTTGAAACGAGAGTGGCGGCATCTAATGAGGGTTTTATTTCGAGTAGCATTCGGTCTCATTGGCGATGGTTCTCTGATTATGATGAAGGGCCATCGTCACGCATATGGGTGGGTTAGGATCCCTTTGTTTTGAATGTGGATGTCCTTGGGTTCTCAGCCCAAGCTGTACATTGTCGAGTGAAGTCGGCATATACGGGGGAGATCATTTACGTGTCTTTTGCTTATGGGAAGTCCAGGAGGGAGGAGAGAAGGCCATTATGGGGGGAATTGACTACCATGGCAGCGACTCGAGTGGCGGATGCATGGATCGTATTGGGGGATTTCAATGCTATTTTGCACGCGGGTGAGGGTCGTGGTGGTTCGGCATCTAAGCATGATATGGAGGAATTCCAAGAGTGCCTGGTTAGTGCTGATTTGGTGACGATACCTACGATGGGCCAGGTATTCACGTGGTATAATCAACAGAGATCTGATGCGGGGGTTTGGAGGAGATTGGACCGTATACTAGGAAATCCTCAATGGTTTGCCCGGTTTACGAACTCCTTCTGTAGGTGTGGGCTACCAGCAACTTCGGATCACTCCCCAGTGTTTTTGGGAAATACTACGACACGACAGCATAAGGCAACATTTCGCTTTGACAATTTTCTGGCGAAAGATCCGGCCTTCTTAGGTATTGTTCAGAATGTCTGGAACACTCCTTTACATGGCTATCCTATGTTCGTGTTGGTGAGGAGGCTTAAGATGTTGAAACCCATACTGATGCGACTGCGAAGATCGAAGGGAGACTTGACGGCGAATGTCACAGAAGCAAAGCATTTCCTTGATATTGCACAGGATTTTGCGTCACGGTTCCCTGAGGAGGACTCTTTCTATGAGCTGGAAAGGCTGTGTCGTGTGGTTTATGCCAAAGCAGTGGAGATGGAGCAATCGGCGTTATCGCAGCGGGCCAAGATTGCATGGCTGAAGGATGGGGACCAGTGCTCATCTTATTTCTTTCGTCGAGTTGCCATGAGGCGAGCTTCCAACCGTATCTGGTCCCTTGAGGATGCCAATGGCGATCTCATTGAAGAACCATCTCAGGTGGAAGCTGAAATGATTGGGTTCTATCAGGACCTATTGGGGCAGTCTGCCCACTGTACTCCGATTCGTCCTGTTGACGTGCAGAGAGCTGTGATGAGTACGCTTTCCCCAGCGGACGCTGCATCCATGATCACTAAGGTGACTGCCACTGAAGTGCGTGAGGCGCTTTTCTCTATGGGGGATGAGAAGGCGCCAGGACCTGACGGGTACACGGTAGCATTTTTTCGAGCTGCATGGGGGATTGTTGGAGATGAGGTGGTGAAGGCGATCCAAGATTTCTTCAAAACGGGCAGATTACTGAAGGGACTAAATAGCACCCTCATCACGTTAATCCCGAAGCGAGAAACACCTCGGCGTGCAACGGAGTTCAGACCCATTTCATGTTGCAATGTTGTATATAAGGTGATCTCCAAGATTTTAGCCAATCGACTAAAGGGGCATCTCGCTACTTTGGTACATGGCTCACGACAGCATTTATCCCAGGGCGACGGATCAGCGATAACGTGTTATTGGCGCAGGAGCTATGCCTTGGGTACAAGTCTAAGGGCCGGCCACCGCGTGCTATGTTCAAGATTGACTTGGCCAAGGCGTACGACAAGGTCGAATGGGAGTTTTTGCTTGCTGTCTTAGGGGCTATGGGTTTTCATCCTACGTACATTGGATGGATTCGAGCGTGCCTGACAACAACGGCCTTTTCGCTGAATCTGAATTGTAAGGTGGTGGGTTTTTTCCAAGGCAAGAGGGGTATTCGACAGGGGGACCCCATATCCCCCTATCTATTTACACTAGTGATGGAGGTCCTCCACGGACTTCTCAAGGTTGGCATTATGGAGGAGCCGCGCTTCAAATATCATTGGCGTTGCGAGACAATTGGCATGGTGTCGTTAGCATTTGCGGATGACCTCTTGCTTTTCAGCCATGCGGATGTCATTTCAGTTGGGGTGTTGAAGAAAGCTTTGGGTGAATTTGCCCGGTTGTCAGGGTTGATCCCTAATCCTAACAAGAGTGAGATGTTTATTTCGAGGCGGGCTGAAAGCTTGATTGCACAGATTCATGCACTCATGGGTTATCGAGTGGGGCAGTTGCCGGTGCGATACTTAGGAGTGCCCCTCATTACTACTCGCTTGACGATTGGAGACTGTGCTCCTCTTTTACAGAAAGTGGACCAGCGGTTGGGATCATGGCTCAATCTGTCTTTATCTTATGCGGGCCGACTGCAGCTAGTTAAATCGGTCTTGCAGGCGCTTCATGCCTACTGGTCAAGTTTGTTCTTGTTACCTAAGGGAGTGATCCGAGCGTTGGAGGCGCGTTTTAGGAAATTTTGTGGAGAGGTACATCACCTAAGGTGGCATGGGAGGTTTTATGTTTACCAGTTACTGAAGGGGGATTGGGCCTGAGGTCTATTTCTGTCGACAACAAGGTTCTCTTTCTGAAGCACTTGTGGAGTGTACTTACCAAGTCCCCGGATTCGATTTGGGTCAATGGCTCTATAGGACGCGGTTGTATTCTCGATCACTATGGGATTTACCGGTCTCGACGAATGATGCTTGGAGCTGGAGAAAGCTGATGCAGTTACGCCCTTTACTCAGGTCTTGATTACATTTCGCATTGGTGATGGCTCTACGATCTGGCTATGGAAGGATCCTTGGTTGCTATCTACGTCGCTGTTGGAGAGATTTCCTAGGGGCCCTATTGCGATGGGGCTGCATATTGATTCACGATTGAGTCTAGTCCTTAATTCGCAGGGGTGGAATTGGCCAGGACAAGGGGCGGTGGAGTATCTTGAGATTAGCCGCCTCTTACCTAATGTGGTTCGTGGGGATCAGGATGGTGTTTGGTGGACGGGTTCGCCGAATGGATCTATGACTGCTTCTTTGGCTTATAACGCGTTGCGATACAGGAGGCCCCCTGTGGGTTGGGCGGTATTATTTGGAGGACCGTTGAAGATTCCACGACATGAATTTATTTTATATCTGGGATTACAGGATCGGCTCTCGACTAGGGACAAACCGTGGATTGCTCGGAGGGCGGGAACCCAAGCTTGTGTCCTCTGTGAGGAGTTGCATTACGAGACTGTCCAACATCTATTCTTTGATTGTCCTTTTTCACGACAATGTCTTCGTCTCTTGCGCCATCGGATTCGCTGGATTTGGCCTTATCGGGATTGGACTACGGGCATTCGGTGGGCGGCTGTCCGCTGGCGAAGGAAGCATCTTCTCCATGCAGCTTCTCGTCATATTCTAGCATCCCTTGTCTACCATATTTGGCAGGCAAGGAACAGGCGCTGGAAGGAGGGATCCATCACGACTCCACAACGGCTTGTGGGGTGTGTTCTTGCCTTGGCTATCACGCGTATTAGTGGTACATCCATGAAGTATGAACTTCATCAGGCGGCTATACGCCGATTATGGCGTGTGGCTTGGTAGGATTAGTTTTGTTTGATTGGATGTTTTGTTGTTGATTGTTGATAGGGTCATTGGTTGATTGGTTGATTGGTTATTCATTCATTGTTGTTACCAGTAGTCTGTTACTGGTTGGTAGAGGAGTTTTTCTCCTGTTCATTTGTACATTTTTACGATCTATATACATGGGACTTTACACCAAAAAAAAAGGAGTCGTCAAACACACCTGGATCCATGCAACGAACCGCGAAGGAAAACCCATGGTCTCCAGCACACATACTAATTCGACATGATCGTATGCCTTTGCCAAGTCAACCTTCAGCGTAGCCCGTGCCGATAAGCTCTGATTCCGGTAGCTAGAGCATAACTCATGAGTTAGGAGAATATTATCACTGATCATGCGACCAGGGATAAATGCAGTCTGGGAGACATCCACTAAGCCTGGGAGATAAGTCTTCAGACGATTAGCCAAGATCTTCGAAATAATCTTGTATAAGACATTACAGCACGATATAGGCCGAAAGTCAGCAGGTCGTCGTGGGGAGTCCCGCTTAGCGATCAGCGTAAGAAGTGTAGTATTCAGCTCCCTCGGAAGATGGCTTGTACGTAAAATTCATGAATAGCAGAAATGATGTTCCCTCAAATAGTAGGCCAAGCGTCTTTATAGAAAGCCGAAGTGAAACCATCCGGACCCGGTGCTTTTGTCATCCGCAATAGAAGAAAGCGCCAGCTTAATCTCACCTTCGTCGATGAGCCGAAGTAGATCTCTCAGTGCGTGAGTGGGTAATGTGCGAGATATGGCCGCATAGATAGCAGAGCGATCCAGCGGGCAGCTCCGAGCTGTCGTACCCAAGAGGTGCTTGTAGTGTCTAAGAAGCTCGCCCTTTACGTGTGGCTCCCCTTCAATTAAGTTCCCACTCGGCGTATGGCAACCTTCTTGAAGAAAAATGCGGAGCAGCGGTCGCCTTCTTTGAGCCAAGTCATTTTGGCCCGTTGTGCTAGGGTCGATTGCTCCATTGCTACCGCAGCTGCGTAGAGACGTCGACATATAGATTGTAGTAGCAGAAAACGATCGTCATGCGGGTACGATGAGACAAACTCCTGGGCAATGTCGAGGAAATTTCGTGCATCCACCACGTTACGCGCCAGATTCCCTTTAGCGTTTGACGACTCCTTATTACTCGATCAATATCAATGGTCGAGCGGAGGGGTATTTTCCGGGACGGCGGGGTCTTGGTCAGGGCGATCCTATATCTCCGTATCTTTTTACGTTGGCCATCGAGGTGCTTCATGGTATTCTTCGGAAAAAGATTCTTTCGGAGGGGAGATTTACTTTCCATTGGAGATGCGAGCCTTCCCGTATTTTCATGCTAACATTTGCTGACGATCTTCTTCTTTTCAGCCACGCGGACACTGAATCCATCCAGACTTTCCGAGCGGGGTTGGATGAATTTGCGATACTTTCAGGGTTAAGGGCTAATCCTGGAAAGACCAAGATGTTTCTTTCCAAACGGGCGAGCGGCAGCCGACCCTTATTATCTATTATGGGTTTTCCTTTAGGCCTTTTACCAGTGAGGTATTTGGGTGTTCCGTTACTTACATCACGACTGACTATTCAGGACTGTACTCCACTTATACAGTGCATTGACCATTGCTTAGGCTCTTGGCTCAATCGCTCTCTTTCATATGCTGGGAGGGTACAGTTGATCCGTTCCGTCCTTGCTGCGCTGCATGGGTATTGGTCCGGGGTGTTCATCCTGCCCAAAGGCGTTATTAGAGTGATTGAGCAACGATTCAGATCGTCCTCTGGGCGGATTCTGCAGCCAAGGGTTGCTTGGGATGATGTATGTCTCCCAGTGGATGGAGGGTGGTTTGGGCATTTGCTCGCTTGTGGACGATAACAAGGCCCTTCTTCTTGAGCACCTATGGAGTAGCTGACTAAGAATCCCAATTCTATTTGGGTATCGTGGCTTCTCCAGACGCGGCTGCAAAATTGCTCGTTGTGGACTATATCGGGAACTGCCCAATCGACGTGGAGTTGGAGGAAACTCTTACAACTACGCCCTATGCTTCGGTCGAAGGTTAGTATCCGTATTGGTAATGGCAACACTATTTAGTAGTGGCGGGACCCATGGATCGATTACAGGCCGCTTCTGTAGCGTTATCCACGGGGACCGATGATTATGGACCTTTCTGATGATTTACGTTTGAGTCGAGTCATTGCTAGTGACGGTTGGAGGTGGCCGGCGACATCCTCCACAGAATTTCTAATGATTGAACCCATGCTCCCGGAGGTTCACCCATTGGAAGCTGACTCTTACCGATGGCTACCGTCTCCCACATGGCTTTTCACCACGGCTTCTGCTCGGGACGCGTTCCGGCAGCACCGTTCGCCAGTTCATTGGGCAGCCCTATTTAGGGGGATGCTTAGGGTCCCAAGCTATGAATTCATCTTATGGCTTGCTATTCGTGAACGCTTAGTTACCAGAGATAAGCCTTGGGTTGCCCTCAAGGCCACGTCGAGTGCTTGCTTATTGTATGACGCGGATGAGATGGAGACGATCAATCACCTTTTCTTTGATTGCCCGTACACATCTCGATGCTTACGACTTCGTCGGCGGTAGGTTTGATTTTTCTGGCCTTATCGCGATTGGCAGCATGGGATTAGGTGGGCTGCCCTGCGGTGGAAAGGTATGCACCTTCAGTATCTGGCATATCAACATGTTTTGGCTTCGACGATTCACCACATTTGGACTGAGCGAAATCATCGTTGGACTGATGGCAGACAGCAGTATCCCCAGCAGCTCGTTGAGGATATCGTGAAGGTATTGCTTATGCACCTGTCCTTACTACCGTGTCGATATGAGTTACAGTTTTGTGCCCTGCGTCGCCTGTGGCACATTGCTTGGTAGCTATATCTTTGTTATTTATGGTAGTTTGTTTGGTGGATAGAGATTAGATCCATCTTGTACACACTGGCATGTCACTGTTCATTGCGACATGAATCCTATCATGGGCGATTTACTGTGCTTTTTCCCATTTATTTAGTGATCCCCAAAAAAAAAGAATACCTTATTGAACACGTCGAATGGCTTGTTAAACAAGTCGAATGCCTTGCTGACCAAATAATGCATTGTTAAGCAAGTTGAATGTCTTGTTCAACATGTCAAATGCCTTGTTCAACAAGTCAAATGATTTGTTGACCAAGTCATTCGTTGTTGACCAAGTAGAATGCTTTTTTGACCAATTCACGCCTTGTTAACAAGTAGAATGTCTTGTTTAACAAGTCGAATGCAATGTCGACCAAGTAAAGCCTTGTTAAACAAGTAGATGTCTTGTTGACTAAGTAGAATGCCCTTTTGAACAAGTAAAATGCCTTGTTTAACAACTCAAATGCATTGTTGACAAAAGTTGAATGCCTTGTTGATCAAGTTGAATGCATTGATGAAAAAGTCGAATAGCTTGTTGAACAAGTAGAATGTCGTGTATGCCTGGTTGACCAAGTCGAATACCTTGTTGAACAAGTTGAATGCCTTGTTGAACAAGTCGAATGCCTTGTTGACCAAGTCGATTGCCTTGTTCACCAAGTCGAATGCCTTGCTGAACAAGTCGAATGCCCTTGTTGACCAAGTAGAATGCCTTATTGAACAATTCGAATGCCTTATTGAATTAGAAGAATGCCTTTTATGCCTTGTTGACCAAGTCGAATGCCCTTTTGAACAAGTAGAATGCCTTGTTGAACAAGTCGAATGCCTTGTTGAACAACTCAAATGCCTTCTTGACCAAGTCGAATGCCTAGTTGAACAAGTCGAATGCCTTGTTGACAAAGTAATGCCATGTTGAACAAGTTGAATGCCTTGTTGACCACGTAATGCCTTGTTAAGCAAGTAGAAAGCCTTGATGAAGAAGTCGAAGGCCTTGTTCAACAAGTCGAATGCCTTGTTCAACAAGTCATGCCTTATAGACCAAGCATAATGTCTTGTTGAGCAAGTCGAATGCCTTGTTGACCAAGTAGAGTGCCTTGATGAAAAAGTAGAATGGCTTGTTGAACAAGTAGAATGTCGTGTATGCCTTGTTGACCAAGTCGAATAACCTTTTGAACAAGTGGAATGCCTTGTTGAACAAGTCGAATGCCCTTGTTGACCAGGAAGAATGCCTTATGGAACAAGTCGAATGTCTTATTAAATTAGTAGAATGCCTTGTATGCCTTGTTGACCAAGTCAAATGCCCTTTCGAACAAGTAGAATGCTTTGTTGAACAAGTCGAATGTCTTGTTGAACAACTCAAATGCCTTCTTGACCAAGTCGAATGCCTTCTTGAACAAGTCAAATGCCTTGTTGAACATGTGGAATGCTTTGTTGACCAAGTAATGCCTTGTTGACCACATAATGCCTTGTTAAGCAAGTAGAATGCCTTGTTGAAAAAGACGAATGGCTTGTTGAACAAGTAGAATTTCATGTAAGCCGTGTTGATCAAGTCATGCCTGGAGACCAAGCATATGCCTTGTTGAGCAAGAAAAATGCCTTATTGAGCAAGTCAAATGCCTTGTTGAACAAGTAGAATGCCTTGATGAAAAAGTCGAATGGCTTGTTGAACAAGTAGAATGTCGCGTATGCCTTGTTGACCAAGTCGAATGCCTTGTTCAACATGTCAAATGCCTTGTTCAACAAGTCGAATGATTTGTTGACCATGTCATGCGTTGTTCACCATGTCGAATGCCGTTTTGAACAAGTAGAATGCCATATTGACAAGGTCACACGTTGTTAACAAGTAGAATGCCTGGTTGGACAAGTCGAATGCGTTGTTGACCAAGTAGAATGCCTATTGAACCAGTTGAATGCCCTGTCCAACAAGTAGGATGTCTTGTATGCCTTGTTGACTAGGTCGATGCACTTTTGAATAACCAAAATGCATTGTTGAACAAGATGAATGCCCTGTTGAACAACTTAAATGCCTTGTTGACCAAGTCGAAAGCCTTGTTGAGGAAGTCGAATGCCTTGTTGACCAAGTCGAATACCTTGTTGAACAAGTTGAATGCCTTGTCGACCAAGTCGAATGCCTCGTTAAAGAAGTCGAATGCCTTGTTGAACATGTCGAATGCATTGCTGACCAAGTAATGCCTTATCGACCAAGTAATGCTTTGTTAAGCAAGTTGAATGTCTTGTTCAACATGTCAAGCCTTGTTCAACAAGTCGAATGATTTGTTGACCAAGTCATGCGTTGTTGACCAAGTAGAATGCCTTTTTGACCAAGTCCAGCCTTGTTAAAAAGTAGAATGTCTTGTTGAACAAGTCGAATGCGTTGTCGAGCAAGTAATGCCTTATTGACCAAGTAAAACGCCTTGTTGACTAAGTCGCATGCCCTTGAACAAGTAAAATTACTTGTTGAACAAGCTGAACGCCTTGTTGAACAACTCAAATGCCTTGTTGGCCAAGTCGATTGCCTTGTTGAACAAGTTGAATGCCTTGATGAAAACGTCAGCCGAATACCTTGTTGACCAAGTCGATTGCCTTGTTCACCAAGTAGAATGCCTTGTTGAACAAGTCGAATGCCCTTGTTGACCAAGTTGAATGTCTTATTGTACAAGTCGAATGCCTTATTGAATTGGTAGAATACCTTGTATGCCTTGTTAAGCAAGTCGAATGCCCTTTTGAACAAGTAGAATACCTTGTATGACTTGTTGACTAAGTCGAATGCGCTTTGAACAAGTAAAATGACGATCTCCTTCTGTAGGTGTGGGCTACCAGCAACTTCGGATCACTCCCCTGTGTTTTTGGGAAATACTACGACACGACAGCATAAGGCAACATTTCGCTTTGACAATTTTTTGGCGAAAGATCCGGCCTTCTTAGGTATTGTTCAGAATGTCTGGAACACTCCTTTACATGGCTATCCTATGTTCGTGTTGGTGAGGAGGCTTAAGATGTTGAAACCCATACTGATGCGACTGCGAAGATCGAAGGGAGACTTGACGGCGAATGTCACAGAAGCAAAGCATTTCCTTGATATTGCACAGGATTTTGCATCACGGTTCCCTGAGGAGGACTCTTTCTATGAGCTGGAAAGGTTGTGTCGTGTGGTTTATGCCAAAGTAGTGGAGATGGAGCAATCAGCGTTATCGCAGCGGGCCAAGATTGCATGGCTGAAGGATGGGGACCAGTGCTCATCTTATTTCTTTCGTCGAGTTGCCATGAGGCGAGCTTCCAACCGTATCTGGTCCCTTGAGGATGCCAATGGCGATCTCATTGAAGAACCATCTCAGGTGGAAGCTGAAATGATTGGGTTCTATCAGGACCTATTGGGGCAGTCTGCCCACTGTACTCCGATTCGTCCTGTTGACGTGCAGAGAGCTGTGACGAGTACGCTTTCCCCAGCGGACGCTGCATCCATGATCACTAAGGTGACTGCCACTGAAGTGCGTGAGGCGCTTTTCTCTATGGGGGATGAGAAGGCGCCAGGACCTGACGGATACACGGTAGCATTTTTTCGAGCTGCGTGGGGGATTGTTGGCGATGAGGTGGTGAAGGCGATCCAAGATTTCTTCATAATGGGCAGATTACTGAAGGGACTAAATAGCACCCTCATCACGTTAATCCCGAAGCGAGAAACACCTCGGTGTGCAATGGAGTTCAGACCCATTTCCTGTTGCAATGTTGTATATAAGGTGATCTCCAAGATTTTAGCCAATCGACTAAAGGGGCATCTCGCTACTTTGGTACATGGCTCACAGACAGCATTTATCCCAGGGCGACGGATCAGCGATAACGTGTTATTGGCGCAGGAGCTATGCCTTGGGTACAAGTCTAAGGGCCGGCCACCGCGTGCTATGTTCAAGATTGACCTGGCCAAGGCGTACGACAAGGTCGAATGGGAGTTTTTGCTTGATGTCTTAGGGGCTATGGGTTTTCATCCTACGTACATTGGATGGATTCGAGCGTGCCTGACAACAACGGCCTTTTCGCTGAATCTGAATGGTAAGGTGGTGGGTTTTTTCCAAGGCAAGAGGGGTATTCGACAGGGGGACCCCATATCCCCCTATCTATTTACACTAGTGATGGAGGTCCTCCACGGACTTCTCAAGGTTGGCATTATGGAGGAGCCGCGCTTCAAATATCATTGGCGTTGCGAGACAATTGGCATGGTGTCGTTAGCATTTGTGGATGACCTCTTGCTTTTCAGCCACGCGGATGTCATTTCAGTTGGGGTGTTGAAGAAAGCTTTGGGTGAATTTGCCCGGTTGTCAGGGTTGATCCCTAACCCTAACAAGAGTGAGATGTTTATTTCGAGGCGGGCTGAAAACTTGATTGCACAGATTCATGCACTCATGGGTTATCGAGTGGGGCAGTTGCCGGTGCGATACTTAGGAGTGCCCCTCATTACTACTCGCTTGACGATTGGAGACTGTGCTCCTCTTTTACAGAAAGTGGACCAGCGGTTGGGATCATGGCTCAATCTGTCTTTATCTTATGCGGGTCGACTGCAGCTAGTTAAATCGGTCTTGCAGGCACTTCATGCCTACTGGTCAGGTATGTTCTTGTTACCTAAGGGAGTGATCCGAGCGTTGGAGGCGCGTTTTAGGAAATTTTTGTGGAGAGGTACATCACCTAAGGTGGCATGGGAGGTTTTATGTTTACCAGTTACTGAAGGGGATTGGGCCTGAGGTCTATTTCTGTCGACAACAAGGTTCTCTTTCTGAAGCACTTGTGGAGTGTACTTACCAAGTCCCTGGATTCGATTTGGGTCGAATGGCTCTATAGGACGCGGTTGTATTCTCGATCACTATGGGATTTACCGGTCTCGACGAATGATGCTTGGAGCTGGAGAAAGCTGATGCAGTTACGCCCTTTACTCAGGTCTATGATTACATTTCGCATTGGTGATGGCTCGGCATTCGACTTGGCCAACAAGGCATTCGACTTGTTCAACAAGGCATTCGGCTTGTTCAACAATGCATTTTACTTGTTCAAAAGGGCATTCAACTTAGTCAACAAGGCATAGAAGGCATTCTAATTGTTGAACAAAACATTCAACTTGTTCAACAAGGCATTCTTCGTGGTCAACATAACATTCGACTTGTTCAACAAGGCATTCACTTGTTCAACAAGGCATTCACTTGTTCAAAAAGGCATTTGACTTGCTCAACAAGGCATTCTACTTGGTCAACAAGGTCATTCGACTTGTTCAACGCATTCAACTTGGTCAGCAAGGCTTTCGACTTGGCCAACAAGGCATTCGACTTGTTTAACAAGGCATTACTTGGTCAACAAGGCATTCGACTTGGTCAACAAAGCATTCGACTTGTTCAGCAAGGCATTCGACTTGGCCAACAGGGCATTCGACTTGTTCCACAAGGCATTACTTGGTCAACAAGGCATTCGACTTGGTTAACAAGGCATTTGGCTTGTTCAACAAGGCATTTTACTTATTCAAAAAGGCCTTTGACTTAGTCAACAAGGCATACAAGGCATTCTACTTGTTGAAGAAGGCGTTTAACTCTTTCAACAAGGCATTCTACGTGGTCAACAACACATTCGACTTGTTCAACAAGGCATTCTACTTGTTAACAATGCGGGACTTGGTGAACAAGGCATTGAACTTGGTTCACAAGGCATTCGACTTGTTCAACAAGGCATTACTTGGTCGAAAAGGCTTTGGACTTGGTCAGCAAGGCACTCGACTTGGTTAACAAGGCATTTGACTTGTTCAACAAGGTCATTCGACTTGTTCAACAAGGTCATTCAACTTGGTCAGCAAGGCATTCGACTTGTTCAACAAGGCATTACTTGGTCAACAAGGCATTACTTGGTCAACAAGGCATTCGACTTGGTGAACAAGGCATTTGGCTTGTTCAACAAGGCATTTTACTTGTTCAGAAAGGCCTTTGACTTAGTCAACAAGGCATACAAGGCATTCTACTTGTTGAAGAAGGCGTTCAACTTGTTCAACAAGGCATTCTACGTGGTCAACAACACATTCGACTTGTTCAACAAGGCATTCTACTTGTTAACAAGGCGTGACTTGGTGAACAAGGCATTGAACTTGGTTCACAAGGCATTCGACTTGTTCAACAAGGCATTACTTGGTCGAAAAGGCTTTGGACTTGGTCAGCAAGGCACTCGACTTGGTCAACAAGGCATTTGACTTGTTCAACAAGGTCATTCGACTTGTTCAACAAGGCATTCAACTTGGTCAGCAAGGCTTTCGACTTGGTCAACAAAGCATTCGACTTGTTCGACAAGGCATTCGACTTGGCCAACAAAGCATTCACTTGTTCAACAAGGCAGTACATGGTCAACAAGGCATTCGCTTGTTCAACAAGGCATTCGACTTGGTTAACAAGGCATTTGGCTTGTTAAACAAGGCATTTTATTGTTCAAAAGGACATTCGACTTACTCACCAAGGCATACAACTCATTCTTCTTGTTGAACAAGGCGTTCAACTTGTTCAACAAGGCATTCGACTTGGCCAACAAGGCATTCGACTTGTTCAACAAGGCATTCGGCTTGTTCAACAATGCATTTTACTTGTTCAAAAGGGCATTCAACTTAGTCAACAAGGCATAGAAGGCATTCTAATTGTTGAACAAAACATTCAACTTGTTCAACAAGGCATTCTACGTGGTCAACAAAACATTCGACTTGTTCAACAAGGCATTCACTTGTTCAACAAGGCATTCACTTGTTCAAAAAGGCATTTGACTTGCTCAACAAGGCATTCTACTTGGTCAACAAGGTCATTCGACTTGTTCAACGCATTCAACTTGGTCAGCAAGGCTTTCGACTTGGCCAACAACGCATTCCACTTGTTTAACAAGGCATTACTTGGTCAACAAGGCATTCGACTTGGTCAACAAAGCATTCGACTTGTTCAGCAAGGCATTCGACTTGGCCAACAGGGCATTCGACTTGTTCCACAAGGCATTACTTGGTCAACAAGGCATTCGACTTGGTTAACAAGGCATTTGGCTTGTTCAACAAGGCATTTTACTTATTCAAAAAGGCCTTTGACTTAGTCAACAAGGCATACAAGGCATTCTACTTGTTGAAGAAGGCGTTTAACTTGTTCAACAAGGCATTCTACGTGGTCAACAACACATTCGACTTGTTCAACAAGGCATTCTACTTGTTAACAATGCGGGACTTGGTGAACAAGGCATTGAACTTGGTTCACAAGGCATTCGACTTGTTCAACAAGGCATTACTTGGTCGAAAAGGCTTTGGACTTGGTCAGCAAGGCACTCGACTTGGTTAACAAGGCATTTGACTTGTTCAACAAGGTCATTCGACTTGTTCAACAAGGTCATTCAACTTGGTCAGCAAGGCATTCGACTTGTTCAACAAGGCATTACTTGGTCAACAAGGCATTACTTGGTCAACAAGGCATTCGACTTGGTGAACAAGGCATTTGGCTTGTTCAACAAGGCATTTTACTTGTTCAGAAAGGCCTTTGACTTAGTCAACAAGGCATACAAGGCATTCTACTTGTTGAAGAAGGCGTTCAACTTGTTCAACAAGGCATTCTACGTGGTCAGCAACACATTCGACTTGTTTAACAAGGCATTCTACTTGTTAACAAGGCGTGACTTGGTGAACAAGGCATTGAACTTGGTTCACAAGGCATTCGACTTGTTCAACAAGGCATTACTTGGTCAACAAGGCTTTTGACTTGGTCAGCAAGGCACTCGACTTGGTCAACAAGGCATTTGACTTGTTCAACAAGGTCATTCGACTTGTTCAACAAGGCATTCAACTTGGTCAGCAAGGCTTTCGACTTGGTCAACAAAGCATTCGACTTGTTCGACAAGGCATTCGACTTGGCCAACAAAGCATTCACTTGTTCAACAAGGCAGTACATGGTCAACAAGGCATTCGCTTGTTCAACAAGGCATTCGACTTGGTTAACAAGGCATTTGGCTTGTTAAACAAGGCATTTTATTGTTCAAAAGGACATTCGACTTACTCACCAAGGCATACAACTCATTCTTCTTGTTGAACAAGGCGTTCAACTTGTTCAACAAGGCATTCGACTTGGCCAACAAGGCATTCGACTTGTTCAACAAGGCATTCGGCTTGTTCAACAATGCATTTTACTTGTTCAAAAGGGCATTCAACTTAGTCAACAAGGCATAGAAGGCATTCTAATTGTTGAACAAAACATTCAACTTGTTCAACAAGGCATTCTACGTGGTCAACAAAACATTCGACTTGTTCAACAAGGCATTCACTTGTTCAACAAGGCATTCACTTGTTCAAAAAGGCATTTGACTTGCTCAACAAGGCATTCTACTTGGTCAACAAGGTCATTCGACTTGTTCAACGCATTCAACTTGGTCAGCAAGGCTTTCGACTTGGCCAACAAGGCATTCCACTTGTTTAACAAGGCATTACTTGGTCAACAAGGCATTCGACTTGGCCAACAAAGCATTCGACTTGTTCAGCAAGGCATTCGACTTGGCCAACAAGGCATTCGAGTTGTTCCACAAGGCATTACTTAGTCAACAAGGCATTCGACTTGGTTAACAAGGCATTTGGCTTGTTCAACAAGGCATTTTACTTGTTCAAAAAGGCCTTTGACTTAGTCAACAAGGCATACAAGGCATTCTACTTGTTGAAGAAGGCGTTCAACTTGTTAAACAAGGCATTCTACGTGGTCAACCACACATTCGACTTGTTCAACAAGGCATTCTACTTGTTAACAAGGCGTGACTTGGTGAACAAGACATTGAACTTGGTTCACAAGGCATTCGACTTGTTCAACAAGGCATTACTTGGTCGAAAAGGCTTTTGACTTGGTCAGCAAGGCACTCGACTTGGTCAACAAGGCATTTGACTTGTTCAACAAGGTCATTCGACTTGTTCAACAAGGCATTCAACTTGGTGAGCAAGGCTTTTGACTTGGTCAACAAAGCATTCGACTTGTTCAACAAGGCATTCGACTTGGCCAACAAAGCATTCACTTGTTCAAAAAGGCTGTACATGGTCAACAAGGCATTCGCTTGTTCAACAAGGCATTCGACTTGGTTAACAAGGCATTTGGCTTGTTCAACAATGCATTTTACTTGTTCAAAAGGGCATTCAACTAAGTCAACAAGGCATAGAAGGAATTCTAATTGTTGAACAAAACATTCAACCTTCTCAACAAGGTATTCTACGTGGTCAACAAAACATTCGACTTGTTCAACATGGCATTCACTTGTTCAACAAGGCATTCACTTGTTCAAAAAGGCATTTGACTTGCTCAACAAGGCATTCTACTTGGTCAATAAGGTCATTCGATATGTTCAACAACGCATTCAACTTGGTGAGCAAGGCTTTCGACTTGGCCAACAAGGCATTCGACTTGTTTAACAAGGCATTACTTGGTCAACAAGGCATTCGCTTGTTTAAGAAGGCATTCGACTTGGTTAACAAGGCATTTGGCTTATTCAACAAGGCGTTTGCTTGTTCTAAAGGGCATTCGACTTAGTTTACAAGGCGAACAAGGCATTCGACTTGTTCAACAAAGCATTACTTGGTCAACAAGGCATTCGACTTGTTCAACAAAGCATTACTTGGTCAACAAGGCATTACTTGTTCAACAAGGCATTCGACGTGGTTAACAAGGCATTTGGCTTTTCCAACAAGGCATTTGGATTGTTCAAGGAGGCATTTGGTTTGTCCAACAAGGCATTCGACTTGGTTCACATGGCATTTGGATTGTTCAAGAAGGCATTTTACTTGTTCAAAAGGGCATTCGACTTAGTCACCAAGGCATACAAGTCATTCTTCTTGTTCAACAAGACGTTCAACTTGTTCAACAAGGCATTCGACTTGTTCAATAGGCATTATACTTGTTAACAAGGCGTGACTTGGTGAACAAGGCATTGAACTTGGTTCACAAGGCATTCGACTTGTTCAACAAGGCATTACTTGGTCAACAAGGTAGTCGACTTGGTCAACAAGGCATTCTACTTGTTCAAAAAGGCATTTGACTTGTTCAACAACGCATTCTACTTGGTCAACAAGGTCATTCGACTTGTTCAACAAGGCATTCAACTTGGTCAGCAAGGCATTCGACTTGGTCAACAAAGCATTCGACTTTTTCAACTAGGCATTACTTGGAAAACCAGGCATTCGACTTGACCAACAAGGCATTCGACTTGTTCAACAAAGCATTTGCTTGTTCAATAATGCATTCGACGCGGTTAACAAGGCATTTGGCTTGTTCAACAAGGCATTTTATTGTTCAAAAGGGCATTCGACTTAGTCACCAAGGCATACAACTCATTCTTCTTGTTGAACAAGGCGTTCAACTTGTTCAAAAAGGCATTCTACGTGGTCAACAACACATTCAACTTGTTCAACAAGTCATTCTACTTGTTAACAAGGCATTGAACATGGTTCACAAGGCATTCGACTTGTTCAACAAGGCATTATGTGGTAAACAAGGTAGTCGACTTGGTCAACAAGGGATTCTACTTGTTCAAAAAGGCATTTGACTTGTTCAACAACTCATTCTACTTTGGTCAACAAGGTCATTCGACTTGTTTAACAAGGCCTTCAACTTTGTCAGCAAGGTATTCGACTTGGTCAACAAAGCATTCGAATTTTTAACAAGGCATTCGACTTGGCCACCAAGGAATTCACTTGTTCAACAAGGGATTACTTGGTCAACAAGGCATTTGCTTGTTCAACAAGGCATTCGACTTGGTTGACAAGGCATTTGGCTTGTTCAAACAAGGCACTTTACTTGTTCAAAAGGGCATTTGACTTAGTCAAAAAGGCATACAAGGCATTCTATTTGTTAACAAGGCATTTGACTTGTTCAACAAGGCATTCTACTTGGTCAACAAGGTCATTTGACTTGTTCAACAAGGCATTCAACTTGCTCAGCAAGGCATTCGACTTGGTCAACAAAGCATTCGACTTGTTCAACAAGGCATTACTTGGTCAAGAAGGCATTCGACTTGACCAACAAGGCATTTGACTTGTTCAACAAAGCATTTTTATTTTTTTTTGGGAAAAGGTCATTAAAATAAAATGTGGAAAGATACAATGTTCAGCAGCAATAAGCTGCACCGCTCGATAACATGCTACCTATAAACAACGCAAGCAATCCAATCGAGCAAGCAAACATCAAAAGCAAGCAAGCAGACTGTAAGCAAGTGACTACGTGCTCGGCCACGCAATGCGCCAAACACGTCGAAGCGCACAGGACTGTAGCTGATACTTCCCTCCAAGGGTAGAGAGCCGTATACAGAGTGTAGTCTCGACGTCCGCAACGATATGAGTAGGAGGTCTTCGTCTTCCTTCCCGCCATCGTCGGTTGCGCTCGGCCCATAGGTGATAGACAAGCGATGCAAGCGCATGTCGGGGCCCCATCCATGCGAGGTGCTTGCCCCGCCACCTTTGAGCAGCCCAGTGAACCCCTTCGATCCAGTCCGTGTAAGGCCATCCAAAACGTAACTTTCCCTGCAAAGACTGTAGGCAATGTCTGGAAAATGAACACTCAAAGAAAAGATGCCGTGTTGTCTCTATAGCATGGCCATCATCACACAAGAGGCAAGCTGAACTTCCTGCTGCCGCGGCCACCCATGGCTTGTCCCTCGTCGCCAGGCGTTCCCTAATCGCCAGCCATAAAATGACTTCATGCCGTGGTATCGAGATAGGGCCTCCGAACAGGTTGGTCCAGAATGCAGGCGGAGAATGTTGGCTTATGCAATTTCTCGCGGAGTGAATAGAGAAGACGCCATTAGGAGTCCCCCGCCATCGAATCGTGTCCATCTCACCGTGTTGAATGGGAGGTAGGAGACCAGCAAAATCCATGAACTCCACCGTTGTCTGTCCTGGCAATGCCATCCCGACTCATCAATCACCGCGCTCAATCGTGAATCAAGTAGGAGGCCCATAACAGAACGTCCGCCTGCGAGAAAAGAAGAAGATCATCGGCGAAGGTCAACATGAAGAGGGGACTTGGTAAACAAGCCATTTGACTAGGTCAACAATGCATTCAATTGTATTCGACATGGCGGCCTTATTTTTCTCTCTCTAGTTTCTCTCTCTAGCGAATTCTCTCTCCCAAACCTAATACCTAAAAATTGTCGTTGACCAATTTTTCCCCCTTTTTGACCCGCAATTGATTTTCCATCGTCTACCTGCCTTGACCACTGTTCGAGGGCGAATTGCGGCCTCCATCGCCGGGATCAGACGGCGATTGGAGGGCTTTTTGGAGCGAGATTGCTTCCTTTTCTTCTAACTTTCATGTTGACGGAGGCGTCTCCTTCTGTGGGGGTTGCGGCGATTGCTGAGGTCGTGGGTGCTGACCGACAAGGAACGGCCACACAAGGAGCCCCGACCATGCCGGATTTGGAAGCATTAAGTGCAGCTTATCCGGCTTTTGCGGCTGCGTTTGATAGTGAGCGATTTAGGGCACTAATGAGCCAAGTGCAGGGGCCGAGTGTGGTGGACGATGATACCGCGCGATTGGCTGGGCAGAGGCCGAGGGAAATTACTCACAGAAGCGCGGGGCCTAGGGCAATGAGCGGGTCACCTAATCGGGGTGAGGAGGGGCCTGTGTCGATTAGAGGAATTCTACGCCATAATCCGCGGGTTTTTCGCCGAAGGCCTGATTCACCTATGCCGGCGAGGGCTCTGTTGGAGCAGTGTTGCGAGGATGAGTCCCTGGCTCAGGATGATGATTATGTTGATGAGGAGATTGTAGTTGATAATCGGGACGAGACAGACAAGGCGACCACGGTGAAGACTAGGGACTCCGATATACCAGAGTCTGGCAGTTCACAGCCGATCGTTCCTGAAGCATCTGTCTATGCTACACCAACTGGATTGGTTAATTCTGGGAACCCGAATGCAGGGTCTGTTTTCTCACGACTTGGGCCCTCAATGACGAAGGCTTATAGCCAAGGCAAACCTGTGTCATTTGCAGAGGCTGTGCAAGAAACAGGGCTGCTCCATCACAAAAGATGGCATTATCTTACACCCGGCCCTCGATTGTGAATGGGGTGGCTGTGGTGCGTGCTCCATTGGAGGTGGCGCGGCGTGGCTGTGAACGATGGAAGAATACTCTCGTGGGTTATTTCCTTGGCCGTAAGCCGTATTTCCCTTTCGTGGAGAGTTACTTCAGATCGATTTGGAAGGGATTGGCAGAGGTTCGTACGACTGTCAATGGTTTTTCATGTTTAGTTTTGAGTCGGATGGTGCAAGGACTGTGGTTTTAGAGGGTGGACCTTGGCTCATGCAAGGCCAGCCCTTATTCCTTGAACCTTGGCGACCACGCATGACTTTTACGCGCAAGGAGGTGGTGGAGCTGCCATTATGGGTCAAGCTATGGGATGTTCCATCTGACCTTTGGACACAAGAGGGGCTGGGGCTAGTTGCAAGTGCGGTGGGAAGGCCATTGTATGCAGACAGAATCACGGCGACGGGGAAAGACTTGATTATGCCCGGGTCTGTGTAATGAAGAAATTGTCTGAGCCATTTATTGAGACTTTTGATGTGTTGCTTCAAGGTGAGGAAGGGGAAGCGGATGTGAAAGTACCTATACGAGTGGAGTTTGATTGGAGACCATCTAAATGTGATCATTGTTCATCATGGGCACATGGGGCAGCCCTTTGCCCACAGCGACCGAAGAAGATGGCAGCAGGGACGTCAAAACCTCATCGCCAATATGAGGGAGCGAGGAAGGCATGGCCTGCCAAAGGTGGCAACCCAAGGCAGGAGCTGTTTGTCATTGGGCAACGCACAGCCCAGCCCCGTAATAGGTCCCGTTCTCGTTATGATAGAGGTGGGGGTCAGGGGCAGGGGGACCTTGGAGCACAACAGCCGGATAGAGTATGTAAGATAGGGGGGAGCCTTACATGCCCACATGAAGAATGGCAACAGGTGGGAGCCAAAGGAAAAGCCGTTATGGTGTGGGCTGCGAATGCTGGAACTGAACGACAACCTGACAGAGCTGAAACATCTCGTCCTCCAGAAGCAGCCGAGCCTCTTTCTGGGGTGCAGAACCGTTTTGACCTTCTTCGGGATGTGCCTGAAGATAGCAATTACACCTCATTTACGGGCCCTAAAGCAAACGCAGCCCGTAACAGGGTGCATTTATGTTAGCTGTTGGAGCATGGAATGTAAGTGGTCTTAATAAGCAAGACCACAGGAGTGCGGTGCGGGAGTTGATATCGCGAGAGGGGTTGTGTATGATTGGGCTGCTTGAAACGAGAGTGGCGGCATCTAATGAGGGTTTTATTTCGAGTAGCATTCGGTCTCATTGGCGATGGTTCTCTGATTATGATGAAGGGCCATCGTCACGCATATGGGTGGGTTAGGATCCCTTTGTTTTGAATGTGGATGTCCTTGGGTTCTCAGCCCAAGCTGTACATTGTCGAGTGAAGTCGGCATATACGGGGGAGATCATTTACGTGTCTTTTGCTTATGGGAAGTCCAGGAGGGAGGAGAGAAGGCCATTATGGGGGGAATTGACTACCATGGCAGCGACTCGAGTGGCGGATGCATGGATCGTATTGGGGGATTTCAATGCTATTTTGCACGCGGGTGAGGGTCGTGGTGGTTCGGCATCTAAGCATGATATGGAGGAATTCCAAGAGTGCCTGGTTAGTGCTGATTTGGTGACGATACCTACGATGGGCCAGGTATTCACGTGGTATAATCAACAGAGATCTGATGCGGGGGTTTGGAGGAGATTGGACCGTATACTAGGAAATCCTCAATGGTTTGCCCGGTTTACGAACTCCTTCTGTAGGTGTGGGCTACCAGCAACTTCGGATCACTCCCCAGTGTTTTTGGGAAATACTACGACACGACAGCATAAGGCAACATTTCGCTTTGACAATTTTCTGGCGAAAGATCCGGCCTTCTTAGGTATTGTTCAGAATGTCTGGAACACTCCTTTACATGGCTATCCTATGTTCGTGTTGGTGAGGAGGCTTAAGATGTTGAAACCCATACTGATGCGACTGCGAAGATCGAAGGGAGACTTGACGGCGAATGTCACAGAAGCAAAGCATTTCCTTGATATTGCACAGGATTTTGCGTCACGGTTCCCTGAGGAGGACTCTTTCTATGAGCTGGAAAGGCTGTGTCGTGTGGTTTATGCCAAAGCAGTGGAGATGGAGCAATCGGCGTTATCGCAGCGGGCCAAGATTGCATGGCTGAAGGATGGGGACCAGTGCTCATCTTATTTCTTTCGTCGAGTTGCCATGAGGCGAGCTTCCAACCGTATCTGGTCCCTTGAGGATGCCAATGGCGATCTCATTGAATAACCATCTCAGGTGGAAGCTGAAATGATTGGGTTCTATCAGGACCTATTGGGGCAGTCTGCCCACTGTACTCCGATTTGTCCTGTTGACGTGCAGAGAGCTGTGATGAGTACGCTTTCCCCAGCGGACGCTGCATCCATGATCACTAAGGTGACTGCCACTGAAGTGCGTGAGGCGCTTTTCTCTATGGGGGATGAGAAGGCGCCAGGACCTGACGGGTACACGGTAGCATTTTTTCGAGCTGCGTGGGGGATTGTTAGAGATGAGTTGGTGAAGGCGATCCAAGATTTCTTCAAAACGGGCAGATTACTGAAGGGACTAAATAGCACCCTCATCACGTTAATCCCGAAGCGAGAAACACCTCGGCGTGCAACGGAGTTCAGACCCATTTCATGTTGCAATGTTGTATATAAGGTGATCTCCAAGATTTTAGCCAATCGACTAAAGGGGCATCTCGCTACTTTGGTACATGGCTCACGGACAGCATTTATCCCAGGGCGACGGATCAGCGATAACGTGTTATTGGCGCAGGAGCTATGCCTTGGGTACAAGTCTAAGGGCCGGCCACCGCGTGCTATGTTCAAGATTGACCTGGCCAAGGCGTACGACAAGGTCGAATGGGAGTTTTTGCTTGCTGTCTTAGGGGCTATGGGTTTTCATCCTACGTACATTGGATGGATTCGAGCGTGCCTGACAACAACGGCCTTTTCGCTGAATCTGAATGGTAAGGTGGTGGGTTTTTTCCAAGGCAAGAGGGGTATTCGACAGGGGGACCCCATATCCCCCTATCTATTTACACTAGTGATGGAGGTCCTCCACGGACTTCTCAAGGTTGGCATTATGGAGGAGCCGCGCTTCAAATATCATTGGCGTTGCGAGACAATTGGCATGGTGTCGTTAGCATTTGCGGATGACCTCTTGCTTTTCAGCCATGCGGATGTCATTTCAGTTGGGGTGTTGAAGAAAGCTTTGGGTGAATTTGCCCGGTTGTCAGGGTTGATCCCTAATCCTAACAAGAGTGAGATGTTTATTTCGAGGCAGGCTGAAAGCTTGATTGCACAGATTCATGCACTCATGGGTTATCGAGGGGGCAGTTGCCGGTGCGATACTTAGGAGTGCCCCTCATTACTACTCGCTTGACGATTGGAGACTGTGCTCCTCTTTTACAGAAAGTGGACCAGCGGTTGGGATCATGGCTCAATCTGTCTTTATCTTATGCGGGCCGACTGCAGCTAGTTAAATCGGTCTTGCAGGCGCTTCATGCCTACTGGTCAGGTATGTTCTTGTTACCTAAGGGAGTGATCCGAGCGTTGGAGGCGCGTTTTAGGAAATTTTGTGGAGAGGTACATCACCTAAGGTGGCATGGGAGGTTTTATGTTTACCAGTTACTGAAGGGGGATTGGGCCTGAGGTCTATTTCTGTCGACAACAAGGTTCTCTTTCTGAAGCACTTGTGGAGTGTACTTACCAAGTCCCCGGATTCGATTTGGGTCAAATGGCTCTATAGGACGCGGTTGTATTCTCGATCACTATGGGATTTACCGGTCTCGACGAATGATGCTTGGAGCTGGAGAAAGCTGATGCAGTTACGCCCTTTACTCAGGTCTTTGATTACATTTCGCATTGGTGATGGCTCTACGATCTGGCTATGGAAGGATCCTTGGTTGCTATCTACGTCGCTGTTGGAGAGATTTCCTAGGGGCCCTATTGCGATGAAGCTGCATATTGATTCACGATTGAGTCTAGTCCTTAATTCGCAGGGGTGGAATTGGCCAGGACAAGGGGCGGTGGAGTATCTTGAGATTAGCCGCCTCTTACCTAATGTGGTTCGTGGGGATCAGGATGGTGTTTGGTGGACGGGTTCGCCGAATGGATCTATGACTGCTTCTTTGGCTTACAACGCGTTGCGATACAGGAGGCCCCCTGTGGGTTGGGCGGTATTATTTGGAGGACCGTTGAAGATTCCACGACATGAATTTATTTTATATCTGGGATTACAGGATCGGCTCTCGACTAGGGACAAACCGTGGATTGCTCGGAGGGCGGGAACCCAAGCTTGTGTCCTCTGTGAGGAGTTGCATTACGAGACTGTCCAACATCTATTCTTTGATTGTCCTTTTTCACGACAATGTCTTCGTCTCTTGCGCCATCGGATTCGCTGGATTTTGCCTTATCGGGATTGGACTACGGGCATTCGGTGGGCGGCTGTCCGCTGGCGAAGGAAAAGCATCTTCTCCATGCAGCTTCTCGTCATATTCTAGCATCCCTTGTCTACCATATTTGGCAGGCAAGGAACAGGCGCTGGAAGGAGGGATCCATCACGACTCCACAACGGCTTGTGGGGTGTGTTCTTGCCTTGGCTATCACGCGTATTAGTGGTACATCCATGAAGTATGAACTTCATCGGGCGGCTATACGCCGATTATGGCGTGTGACTTGGTAGGATTAGTTTTGTTTGATTGGATGTTTTGTTATTGATTGTTGATAGGGTCATTGGTTGTTTGGTTGATTGGCTATTCAGTCATTGTTGTTACCAGTAGTCTGTTACTGGTTGGTAGAGGAGTTTTTCTCCTGTTCATTTGTACATTTTTACGATCTATATACATGGGACTTTACACCAAAAAAACATGAAGAGGGATGTGGCCTCGCATCGCCAATGGTATCGGAAGCTGCTGCTAAGTTGGATGCGGGACGCTATGATTCCATGTAAAGCCTCCATCACCAACACAAAGAGATAAGGTGTATGGGGTCGCCCTGTCTGAGACCCCGCCGTCCTTTGAAGAAACCCTCCGGCCTACCGTTGATGTTGATGGAAAAATGCGTCGACGTGAGGCATGACCGGACCCACCCAATGAAGGTCGGGTGAAAGTGAAGTGCCTGAAGTGTGGCAAAGATAAAATCCCACTCAATCTTATCATATGCCTTGGCGAGGTCGACCTTAAGAGCCACCCGTTCAGGCAGCCCCGCTCTATTGTATCCGTGACAAATCTCTTGGGCTAAGAGAATGTTGTCGGAAATACGCCTTCCAGGGATGAATGCAGTCTGTGTAGGGTGGACAAGTTTCCCCAAGCTGTCTCGTAGCCGATTAGCAATGATCTTGGAGATGATCTTATAGAGAACGTTGCAGCAGGCAATCGGTCGAAAATCCTTCGCCATGCGTGGATTATCCCCTTTTGGAATGAGGGTGATAAGGGTCGAATTCAGCTCCCCCAGGAGGCGTCCCGTCCGGAAGAAATCCCGGATGGCGAACGAGATATCCTCCCCGATGATGTGCCATGCCCGCTTGTAGAAAACCGCGGAGTACCCGTCTGGCCCTGGCGATTTGTTATCTCCCATTGCATGCAGCGCGTTGTTGATTTCCACATCAGTGACCGGCTGAACCATTGCCTCCGCGTCGGTTGTGCTGAGCGCTGCCCCGAAGTAAGGCGCGACGTCAGAGGCGGATATTGGGGTTGTCCGCATGGATTGCCCGAGGAGTTCCGAGTAATATCGGACCAATTCAGCCCGCACTTGTGCACCACCCTCGAACGTGTTTCCCGCCTCATCCTCCAAGTGGAAGATACGATTTCCAACCCGCCGTGTGGCCACTTTCTTGAAGAAAAAAGAAGTGCATTGGTCACCGTCCTTGAGCCATGCCACTTTTGCCCGCTGAAGGAGTGCCGAATGCTCCAATTCGACCGCTTTGGCATACACAAGCCGACATTGCTTCTCCAAGATTAGTAATTGATCCTCCAATGGATAGTTTGCCGCCATGTCCTGAGCAATCTCTAGAAATTTGCGCGCCTCGAGCACGTTACGATTGAGATCACCCTTGTCTCGCCGTAGTTGTCGTAGTTCCCTCTTCATCGCTTTCAGTCTCTGGACGACTACATACATCGGGTATCCATTTGCTTGCAGACTCCAAGTTTCCGCCACGATAGGAAGAAAACGAGGATCTTGCGCCAAAAAATTATCAAAACAAAAAGAATTATTCCTCTCAGAAGCCCTAGCTGTAGTCGCGAGGATGAGTGGAGAGTGGTCCGATGTAGCAGGGGTTGCGCAATGATAAGTAAGGTCCCCAAATCTAGCGAACCAAGAGGGGTTGCCAAGCATCCTATCGAGGCGTCGCCATACACCCGACGTGCCCCCTTGCTGGTTATACCACGTGTAGAGTTGTCCCGTACATGCAGGGTTGCGAGGTCCGATGTAGTCATGCATGCAATCATCTCCGGACAGCCCCCCGTGGCCGATCCTCCCCGCGCGTCCGTGTTTGCCATGATCGCGTTGAAATCCCCCATAACAAGCCATGGTGAGTTTGCGTGCAGCTGTGAGGTCTCGATGAGATCCGTCCAAAGGTCGCGTCGGGACACCCTCTGATTATGACCGTATGCGAATGTGATGAAGAAATCCTCACGCTCCGCAAGGATCGTCGCCTTACAGTGAATGGTCTGAGTGGTGTACGCAAGAATTGTGACAGTAACTAGGCGGGCATCCCAGCCCACCCAGATACGAGATGCCGGCCCATTATCGTATTCAAAGAACCAACTCCAAGCCCTGGTAGAATGTGAAAGGGCAGCCGCATTCTGCTCGGAGACCCGTGTCTCGTACAGCCCGATAATCAACAGCTTATACTTAGTAATAATATCCCCCACCGCCCATCTGTGGTCTACCCTGTTTAGACCACGTACATTCCAAACGGCGATTGGGATCATGGGCACACGTCGAGAAGGGCTGCTTCAGGACCCTTAAGTGTGTTCGCCGTGTCCAAGTCGTCCAAGTCCGCAAGAACCTCGAATGGGTTAATGCTAGCTAGTACAATAGCTCCCTGCTGTGCGTTGACTGAACTTGTTGAACATCCATCTACAGGCTTCGGGTACTCCTGCAGCCGCGGCTCGTAATCTTGCTCCATGTTGGTGGGTGGAACAACAATCTCCTTGCCCTTGTCGGGATGACCAACTCTTCTCCATTCGCGCCGTGTGTGTGGGCCATTCTGGGGTTTCTTCGGCATCGTCGATGTGCGCTGCCCGTGGATTGCCTCGGTCCCGTATTTGATCGTGGCTGTTGGGTTCGACGAGAGGGACATGTTCCCGCCCAGTGGGTCCATGCACCGCATAAGGAGCACTTCCGCGGCCTCCATTCGTACTCGACACGAACTGTAACCGCGCCGTCAGATCCTCCACCTTCACGTGGAATGCGAATATTGAAGCTTTCAAGAAAAGGCTCCTGGAGATTCTTTGATATGCATACCCGAGCGTAGTCAATACGTTCCGCTGAAATCGTCGTAGAATCTGCGAAGAGTGGCTTCCCGACGACGCTAACGACAATGCCTAACCCCTCCTGTGTCCAGAACTCGCCCGGAACGTTACGCAATTTCACCCATAGCGGAACATGGGTGTGCTGAATTTTCTCGAGAGACATCCCCATTCGCCAAGCCTCGAGAAAAATGGGTTGACCTTGCATGAGCCACGGTCCTCCTTCAAGAACCGCATTGGCTGCTGCCGCGGTTGCAAATCTGAATTTGAAAAAACCGTTGGCCGTTGCGCGTACCTCCAACAGTTCCTCCCAAATTGAACGGAAGTGCCGTTCAACAAACGGGAAATATGGTTTTTTCCCCAGAAAATACCCTACGAGAGTATTGTCCCAACGTGCCGCACCCCTCTTTGCGACCTCCCATGATGGGCAGGCCTCCGCGACACCATCCTTGAGAGTTGGGGCTGTATATGTCAAGGTATAGCGTGTAGGGCTTGGTTTGCGAGGTGCTTCTTCGTGCACCGTCCCGCGAGTTACCGCAGCAAACGATGGCTGAGGGTTTGCGTGCGGCGAGGTAGACACCCCCTTGCGCGTCGGCAATGGTGCCATGGTTTGCAGCCCATGAGGTACAGCCTTCAACAAAGCATTACTTGGTCAACAAGTCATTACTTGTTCAACAAGGCATTCGACGTGGGTAACAAGGCATTTGGCCTGTTCAACAAGGCATTTTATTGTTCAAAAGGGCATTCGACTTAGTCACCAAGACATACAAGTCATTCTTCTTGTTGAACAACGCGTTCAACTTGTTCAACAAGGCATTCTACGTGGTCAACAACACATTCGACTTGTTCAACTAGGCATTCTACTTGTAAACAAGGCATGACTTGGTGAACAAGGCATTGAACTTGGTTCACAAGGCATTCGACTTATTCAACAAGGCATTACTTGGTCAACAAGGCTTTTGACTTGGTCAGCAAGGCGTTCGACTTGGTCAACAAAGCATTCGACTTTTTCAACAAGGTATTACTTGGTCAACAAGGCATTCGACTTGACCAACAAGGCATTCGACTTGTTCAACAAGGCATTACTTGGTTAACAAAGCATTTGCTTGTTCAACAAGGCATTCGACTTGGTCAACAAGGCATTTGGCTTGTTCAACAAGGCATTTTATTGTTCAAAAGGGCATTCGACTTAGTCACCAAGGCATACAACTCATTCTTCTTGTTGAACAAGGCGTTCAACTTGTTCAACAAGGCATTCTACATGGTCAACAACACATTCGACTTGTTCAACAAGGCATTCTACATGTTAACAAGGCGTGACTTGGTGAACAAGGCATTAAACATGGTTCACAAGGTATTAGACTTGTTCAACAAGGCATTACTTGGTCAACAAGGCTTTTGACTTGGTCAGCAAGGCGTTCGACTTGGTCAACAAAGCATTCGACTTTTTCAACAAGGTATTACTTGGTCAACAAGGCATTCGACTTGACCAACAAGGCATTCGACTTGTTCAACAAGGCATTACTTGGTTAACAAAGCATTTGCTTGTTCAACAAGGCATTCGACTTGGTCAACAAGGCATTTGGCTTGTTCAACAAGGCATTTTATTGTTCAAAAGGGCATTCGACTTAGTCACCAAGGCATACAACTCATTCTTCTTGTTGAACAAGGCGTTCAACTTGTTCAACAAGGCATTCTACATAGTCAACAACACATTCGACTTGTTCAACAAGGCATTCTACATGTTAACAAGGCGTGACTTGGTGAACAAGGCATTAAACATGGTTCACAAGGTATTCGACTTGTTCAACAAGGCATTACATGGTAAACAAGGTAGTCGACTTGGTCAACAAGGCAATCTACTTGTTCAAAAAGGCATTTGACTTGTTCAACACGGCATTCTACTGGGTCAACAAGGTCATTCGACTTGTTCAACAAGGCATTCTACTTGGTCAACAAGGTCATTCGACTTGTTCAACAAGGCATTCAACTTGGTCAGCAACGCATTCGACTTGGTCACCAAAGCATTCGACTTTTTCAACAAGGCATTCGACTTGGCCAACAAGGCATTCACTTGTTCAACAAGGCATTACTTGGTCAACAAGGCATTCGCTTGTTCGACAAGGCATTCGACTTGGTTAACAAGGCATTTGTCTTGTTCAACAAGGCACTTAACTTGTTCAAAATGGCATCCGACTTAGTCAACAAGGCATACAAGACATTCTACTTGTTGAACAAGGCGTTCAACTTGTTCAACAAGGCATTCTACGTGGTCAACAACACATTCGACTTGTTCAACAAGGCATTCTACTTGTTAACAAGGCGTGACTTGGTGAACAAGGCATTGAACTTGGTTCACAAGGCATTCGACTTGTTCAACAAGGCATTACATGGTAAACAAGGTAGTCGACTTGGTCAACAAGGCATTCTACTTATTCAAAAAGGCATTTGACTTGTTCAACAACGCATTCTACTTGGTCAACAAGGTCATTTGACTTGTTCAACAAAGCATTCAACTTGGTCAGCAAGGCATTCGACTTGGTCAACAAAGCATTCGACTTTTTCAAAAAGGCATTCGACTTGGCCAACAAGGCATTCACCTTTTCAACAAGGCATTACTTGGTCAACAAGGCATTCGCTTGTTCAACAAGGTATTCGACTTGGTTAACAAGGCATTTGGATTATTCAACAAGGCATTTTACTTGTTTAAAAGGGTATTCGACTTAGTCAACAAGGCATTCTACTTGTTGAACAAGGCGTTCAACTTGTTCAATAAGGCATTTTATTGTTCAAAAGGGCATTCGACTTAGTCACCAAGGCATACACCTCATTCTTCTTGTTGAACAAGGCGTTCAACTTGTTCAACAAGGCATTCTACGTGGTCAACAACACATTCGACTTGTTCAACAAGTCATTCTACTTGTTAACACGGCGTGACTTGGTGAACAAGGCATTGAACATGGTTCACAAGGCATTCGACTTGTTCAACAAGGCATTACATGGTAAACAAGGTAGTCGAGTTGGTCAACAAGGCATTCTACTTGTTCAAAAAGGCATTTGACTTGTTCAACAACACATTCTACTTGGTCAACAAGGTCATTCGACTTGTTTAACAAGACATTCAACTTGGTCAGCAAGGCATTCGACTTGGTCAACAAAGCATTCGACTTTTTCAACAAGGCATTCGACTTGGCCAACAAGGCATTCAGTAGTTCCACAAGGCATTACTTGGTCAACAAGGCATTCGCTTGTTCAACAAGGCATTCGACTTGGTTAACAAGGCATTTGGATTGTTCAACAAGGCATTTTACTTGTTCAAAAGGGCATTCGACTTAGTCAACAAGGCATACAAGGCATTCTACTTGTTGAACAAGGCGTTCAACTTGTTCAACAAGGTATTCTACGTGGTCAACAACATAGTCGACTTATTCAACAAGGCATTCTACTTGTTAAGAAGGCGTGACTTGGTAAACAAGGCATTGAACTGGGTTCACAAGGCATTCGACTTATTCAACAAGGCATTACTTGGTCAAGAAGGCTTTCGAGTTGGTCAGCAAGGTACTCGACTTGGTCAACAAGGCATTTGAGTTGTTCAACAAGGCCTTACTTGTTTAAAAGGGCATTCGACTTAGTCACCAAGGCATACAAGTCAATCTTCTTGTTGAACAAGGCGTTCAACTTGTTCAACAAGGCATTCTACGTGGTCAACAACAGATTCGACTTGTTCAACAAGTCATTCTACTTGTTACCAAGGCGTGACTTGGTGAACAAGGCATTGAACATGGTTCACAAGGCATTCGACTTGTTCAACAAGGCATTACATGGTAAACAAAGGTAGTCGACTTGGTCAACAAGGCATTCTACTTGTTCAAAAAGTCATTTGACTTGTTCAACAACGCATTCTACTTTGGTCAACAAGGTCATTCGACTTGTTCAACAAGGCATTCAACTTGGTCAGCAAGGCATTCGACTTGGTAAACAAAGCATTTGACTTTTTCAACAAGGCATTCGATTTGGTCAACAAGGCATTACTTGGAAAACAAGGCATTCGACTTGACCAACAAAGCATTCGACTTGTTCCACAAGGCATTCGACTTGGTTAACAAGGCATTTGGATTGTTCAAGAAGGCATTTTACTTGTTTAAAAGGGCTTCGACTTAGTCAACAAGGCATACAAGGCATTCTTCTACTTGAACAAGGCGTTCAACTTGTTCAACAAGGCATTCTACGTGGTCAACAACACATTCGACTTGTTCAACAAGGCATTCTACTTGTTAACAAGGCGTGACTTGGTGAACAAGGCATTGAACTTGGTTCACAAGGCATTCGACTTGTTCAACAAGGCATTACATGGTAAACAAGGTAGTCGACTTGGTCAACAAGGCATTCTACTTATTCAAAAAGGCATTTGACTTGTTCAACAACGCATTCTACTTGGTCAACAAGGTCATTCGACTTGTTCAACAAAGCATTCAACTTGGTCAGCAAGGCATTCGACTTGGTCAACAAAGCATTCGACTTTTTCAAAAAGGCATTCGACTTGGCCAACAAGGCATTCACCTTTTCAACAAGGCATTACTTGGTCAACAAGGCATTCGCTTGTTCAACAAGGTATTCGACTTGGTTAACAAGGCATTTGGATTATTCAACAAGGCATTTTACTTGTTTAAAAGGGTATTCGACTTAGTCAACAAGGCATTCTACTTGTTGAACAAGGCGTTCAACTTGTTCAACAAGGCATTTTATTGTTCAAAAGGGCATTCGACTTAGTCACCAAGGCATACACCTCATTCTTCTTGTTGAACAAGGCGTTCAACTTGTTCAACAAGGCATTCTACGTGGCCAACAACACATTCGACTTGTTCAACAAGTCATTCTACTTGTTAACACGGCGTGACTTGGTGAACAAGGCATTGAACATGGTTCACAAGGCATTCGACTTGTTCAACAAGGCATTACATGGTAAACAAGGTAGTCGACTTGGTCAACAAGGCATTCTACTTGTTCAAAAAGGCATTTGACTTGTTCAACAACACATTCTACTTGGTCAACAAGGTCATTCGACTTGTTCAACAAGACATTCAACTTGGTCAGCAAGGCATTCGACTTGGTCAACAAAGCATTCGACTTTTTCAACAAGGCATTCGACTTGGCCAACAAGGCATTCATTAGTTCCACAAGGCATTACTTGGTCAACAAGGCATTCGCTTGTTCAACAAGGCATTCGACTTGGTTAACAAGGCATTTGGATTGTTCAACAAGGCATTTTACTTGTTCAAAAGGGCATTCGACTTAGTCAACAAGGCATACAAGGCATTCTACTTGTTGAACAAGGCGTTCAACTTGTTCAACAAGGTATTCTACGTGGTCAACAACATAGTCGACTTATTCAACAAGGCATTCTACTTGTTAAGAAGGCGTGACTTGGTAAACAAGGCATTGAACTGGGTTCACAAGGCATTCGACTTATTCAACAAGGCATTACTTGGTCAAGAAGGCTTTCGAGTTGGTCAGCAAGGTACTCGACTTGGTCAACAAGGCATTTGAGTTGTTCAACAAGGCCTTACTTGTTTAAAGGGGCATTCGACTTAGTCACCAAGGCATACAAGTCAATCTTCTTGTTGAACAAGGCGTTCAACTTGTTCAACAAGGCATTCTACGTGGTCAACAACAGATTCGACTTGTTCAACAAGTCATTCTACTTGTTACCAAGGCGTGACTTGGTGAACAAGGCATTGAACATGGTTCACAAGGCATTCGACTTGTTCAACAAGGCATTACATGGTAAACAAAGGTAGTCGACTTGGTCAACAAGACATTCTACTTGTTCAAAAAGTCATTTGACTTGTTCAACAACGCATTCTACTTTGGTCAACAAGGTCATTCGACTTGTTCAACAAGGCATTCAACTTGGTCAGCAAGGCATTCGACTTGGTCAACAAAGCATTTGACTTTTTCAAAAAGGCATTCGACTTGGTCAACAAGGCATTACTTGGAAAACAAGGCATTCGACTTGACCAACAAGGCATTCGACTTGTTCCACAAGGCATTCGACTTGGTTAACAAGGCATTTGGATTGTTCAAGAAGGCATTTTACTTGTTTAAAAGGGGTTCGACTTAGTCAACAAGGCATACAAGGCATTCTTCTACTTGAACAAGGCGTTCAACTTGTTCAACAAGGCATTCTACGTGGTCAACAACACATTCGACTTGTTCAACAAGGCATTCTACTTGTTAACAAGGCGTGACTTGGTGAACAAGCTATTGAATTTGGTTCACAAGACATTCGACTTGTTTAACAAGGCATTAATTGGTCAACAAGGCTTTCGAGTTGGTCAGCAAGGCACTCGACTTGGTCAACAAGGCATTTAAGTTGTTCAACAAGGCCTTACTTGTTTAAAAGGGCATTCGACTTAGTCAACAAGGCATAGAAGGCATCTAATTGTTGAACAAGACATTTAACTTGTTCAACAAGGCATTCTACTTGGTAGACAAGGCTGTCGACATGGTCAACAAAGCATTCTACTTGTTCAAAAAGCCGTTTGACTTGTTCAACAAGGAATTCTACTTGGTCAACAAAGTCATTCGACTTGTTCAAAAAGGCATTCAACTTTGTCAGCAAGGCATTCGACTTGGTCAACAAAGCATTCGAATTTTTAACAAGGCATTCGACTTGGCCACCAAGGAATTCACTTGTTCAACAAGGCATTCGACTTGGTTAACAAGGCATTTGGATTGTTCAACAAGGCATTTTA
Organism: Linderniella brevidens; assembly: GCA_004919715.1. Lineage (NCBI taxonomy): Eukaryota > Viridiplantae > Streptophyta > Magnoliopsida > Lamiales > Linderniaceae > Linderniella > Linderniella brevidens. The sequence continues at coordinate 207,670 of SWDC01000004.1, forward strand.
CTTGTTTAAAAGGGCATTCGACTTAGTCAACAAGGTATAGAAGGCATTCTACTTGTTAAACAAGGCATTCAACTTGTTCAACAAGGCATTCTACGTGGTCAACAACACATTCGAGTTGTTCAACAAGACATTCTACCTTTTAACAAGTCGTGACTTTGTGAACAAGGCATTGAACATGGTTCACAAGGCATTCCACTTGTTCAACAAGGCATTACATGGTAAACAAGGTAGTCGACTTGGTCAACAAGGCATTTCACTGTCCCGGGTTGCTGATGGGCCCAAGGAGTCGCCGCCCAGGGTTTCGCCGTCTAGGGCTGCGGCGGAAGGAACTAGGGCTTCAACGTTTAGGATCTCGCCGTCTCGGGTTTCCACTTATGGGCCTAGGGTTATCAATCCTAGGGTTTCGCCGTTAATAACTCACCCGGCTGTACCTCATGGGCTGTAAACCATGGCACCATTACCGACGCGCAAGGAGGTGTCTACCTCGCCGCACGTAAACCCTCAGCCATCGTTTGCTGCGGTAACTCGCGCGACGGTGCACGAAGAAGCACCTCGCAAACCAAGCCCTACACGCTATACCTTGACATATACAGCCCCAACTCTCAAGGACGGTGTCGCGGAGGCCTGCCCATCATGGGAGGTCGCAAAGAGGGATGCGGCACGTTGGGACAATACCCTCGTAGGGTATTTTCTGGGGAAAAAACCATATTTCCCGTTTGTTGAACGGCATTTCCGTTCAATTTGGGAGGAACTAATGGAGGTACGCGCAACGGCCAACGGTTTTTTCAAATTCAGATTTGCAACTGCGGCAGCAGCCAATGCGGTTCTTGAAGGAGGACCGTGGCTCATGCAAGGTCAACCCATTTTTCTCGAGGCTTGGCGAACGGGGATGTCTCTCGAGAAAATTCAGAACACCCATGTTCCGCTATGGGTAAAATTGCGTAACGTTTCGGGCGAGTTCTGGACACAGGAGGGGTTAGGCATTGTCGCTAGCGTCGTCGGGAAGCCACTCTTCGCAGATTCTATGACGATTTCAGCGGAACGTATTGACTACGCTCGGGTATGCATATCAAAGAATCTCCAGGAGCCTTTTCTTGAAAGCTTCAATATTCGCATTCCACGTGAAGGTGCAGGATCTGACGGCGCGGTTACAGTTCGTGTCGAGTACGAATGGAGGCCGCGGAAGTGCTCCTTATGCGGTGCATGGACCCACGGGCGGGAACATGTCCCTCTCGTCGAACCCAACAGCCACGATCAAATACGGGACCGAGGCAATCCACGAGGCAGCGCACATCGACGATGCCGAAGAAACCCCAGAATGGCCCACACACACGGCGCGAATGGAGAAGAGTTGGTCATCCCGACAAGGGCAAGGAGGTTGTTGTTCCACCCACCAACATGGAGCAAGATCACGAGCCGCGGCTGCAGGAGTACCCGAAGCCTGTAGATGGATGTTCAACAAGTTCAGTCAACGCGCAGCACGGAGCTATTGTACTAGCTAGCATTAACCCATTCGAGGTTCTTGCGGACTTGGACGACTTGGACACGGCGAACACACTTAAGGTCCTGAAGCAGCCCTTCTCGACGTGTGCCCATGATCCCAATCGCCGTTTGGAATGTACGTGGTCTAAACAGGGTAGACCATAGATGGGCGGTGGGGGATATTATTACTAAGTATAAGCTGTTGATTATCACGCTGTACGAGACACGGGACTCCGAGCAGAATGCGGCTGCCCTTTCACATTCTACCAGGGCTTGGAGTTGGTTCTTTGAATACGATAATGGGCCGGCATCTCGTATCTGGGTGGGCTGGGATGCCCGCCTAGTTACTGTCACAATTCTTGCGTACACCACTCAGACCATCCATTGTAAGGCGACGATCCTTGCGGAGCGTGAGGATTTCTTCATCACATTCGCATACGGTCATAATCAGAGGGTGTCCCGACGCGACCTTTGGACGGATCTCATCGAGACCTCACAGCTGCACGCAAACTCACCATGGCTTGTTATGGGGGATTTCAACGCGATCATGGCAAACACGGACGCGCGGGGAGGATCGGCCACGGGGGGCTGTCCGGAGATGATTGCATGCATGACTACATCGGACCTCGCAACCCTGCCTTGCACGCGGCAACTCTACACGTGGTATAACCAGCAAGGGGGCACGTCGGGTGTATGGCGACGCCTCGATAGGATGCTTGGCAACCCCTCTTGGTTCGCTAGATTTGGGGACCTTACTTATCATTGCGCAACCCTTGCTACATCGGACCACTCTTCACTCATCCTCGCGACTACAGCTAGGGCTTCTGAGAGGAATAATTCTTTTCGTTTTGATAATTTTTTGGCGCAAGATCCTCGTTTTCTTCCTATCGTGGCGGAAACTTGGAGTCTGCAAGCAAATGGATACCCGATGTATGTAGTCGTCCAGAGACTGAAAGCGATGAAGAGGGAACTACGACAACTACGGCGAGACAAGGGTGATCTCAATCGTAACGTGCTCGAGGCGCGCAAATTTCTAGAGATTGCTCAGGACATGGCGGCAAACTATCCATTGGAGGATCAATTACTAATCTTGGAGAAGCAATGTCGGCTTGTGTATGCCAAAGCGGTCGAATTGGAGCATTCGGCACTCCTTCAGCGGGCGAAAGTGGCATGGCTCAAGGACGGTGACCAATGCACTTCTTTTTTCTTCAAGAAAGTGGCCACACGGCGGGTTGGAAATCGTATCTTCCACTTGGAGGATGAGGCGGGAAACACGTTCGAGGGTGGTGCACAAGTGCGGGCTGAATTGGTCCGATATTACTCGGAACTTCTCGGGCAATCCATGCGGACAACCCCAATATCCGCCTCTGACGTCGCGCCTTACTTCGGGGCAGCGCTCAGCACAACCGACGCGGAGGCAATGGTTCAGCCGGTCACTGATGTGGAAATCAACAACGCGCTGCATGCAATGGGAGATAACAAATCGCCAGGGCCAGACGGGTACTCTGCGGTTTTCTACAAGCAGGCATGGCACATCATCGGGGAGGATATCTCGTTCGCCATCCGGGATTTCTTCCGGACGGGACGCCTCCTAGGGGAGCTGAATTCGACCCTTATCACCCTCATTCCAAAAGGGGATAATCCACGCATGGCGAAGGGATTTTCGACCAATTGCCTGCTGCAACGTTCTCTATAAGATCATCTCCAAGATCATTGCTAATCGGCTACGAGACAGCTTGGGGAAACTTGTCCACCCTACACAGACGTCATTCATCCCTGGAAGGCGTATTTCCGACAACATTCTCTTAGCCCAAGAGATTTTTCACGGATACAATAGAGCCGGGCTGCCTGAACGGGTAGCTCTTAAGGTCGACCTCGCCAAGGCATATGATAAGATTGAGTGGGATTTTATCTTTGCCACACTTCAGGCACTTCACTTTCACCCGACCTTCATTGGGTGGGTCCGGTCATGCCTCACGTCGACGCATTTTTCCATCAACATCAACGGTAGGCCGGAGGGTTTCTTCAAAGGACGGCGGGGTCTCAGACAAGGCGACCCCATATCACCTTATCTCTTTGTGTTGGTGATGGAGGCTTTACATGGAATCATAGCGTCCCGCATCAACCTTAGTAGCAGCTTCCGATACCATTGGCGATGCGAGGCCACATCCCTCTTCATGTTGACCTTCGCCGATGATCTTCTTCTTTTTCTCGCAGGCGGACGTTCAATCAGTCAGTATCTTCCGCGACAGCCTCGAGCTTTTTGCTTCGCTTTCAGGGCTACGGGCAAACTCCAGTAAAAGCGAGATGTTTATCTCGAAACGGGCAGAACGACTGAAGGGTACACTCCAGGCTGTTATGGTCTTCCCTATCGGGTCTCTTCCTGTGCGGTACCTGGGGGTCCCCCTTATCACATCGCGATTGACTATCGATGATTGCGCCCCCTTATTACGTTCTATTGATCGTCGGCTTGGTTCTTGGACCAACCACTCGCTCTCATACGCCGGGAGGGTACAGCTCATTCGATCGGTCCTTATGACTATCCATGTATATTGGGCGGGAGTCTTCTTACTCCCCAAGGGAATCATCCGCAGTATCGAGAAGCGTCTTCGAGCTTTGTTGTGGAAGGGATCTAGCGCGAAGGTGGCATGGACCGACGTATGCGCACCAAGGGACGAAGGGGGACTTGGACTGAGATCGATTGAGGTGGAGAACAAGGCGCTGATGATGCGTCTTATTTGGAACATTCTCAGGGGAGATGAGTCTTCGATATGGGCCACATGGATACGACGGACGCGGCTGCACAACACATCCTTCTGGACCATCAGATCCACGGCTAATACCTCATGGAGCTGGAAGAAGCTCCTCAAGCTCAGACCCATCATCCGGCCACTTCTAGAGTTCCGCATTGGGAATGGAGCGAATACACGCCTCTGGACTGACCCATGGCTACTCACGATTCCGCTGGTGAAACGGTACCCGCGTGGTCCATCTGTTATGGGCGTCCCACTTGATTCACGATTGAGCGCGGTGATTGATGAGTCGGGATGGCATTGGCCAGGACAGACAACGGTGGAGTTCATGGATTTTGCTGGTCTCCTACCTCCCATTCAACACGGTGAGATGGACACGATTCGATGGCGGGGGACTCCCAATGGCGTCTTCTCTACTCACTCCGCGAGAAATTGCATACGCCAACATTCTCCGCCTGCATTCTGGACCAACCTGTTCGGAGGCCCTATCTCGATACCACGGCATGAAGTCATTCTATGGCTGGCGATTAGGGAACGCCTGGCGACGAGGGACAAGCCATGGGTGGCCGCGGCAGCAGGAAGTTCAGCTTGCCTCTTGTGTGATGATGGCCATGCTATAGAGACAACACGGCATCTTTTCTTTGAGTGTTCATTTTCCAGACATTGCCTACAGTCTTTGCAGGGAAAGTTACGTTTTGGATGGCCTTACACGGACTGGATCGAAGGGGTTCACTGGGCTGCTCAAAGTGGCGGGGCAAGCACCTCGCATGGATGGGGCCCCGACATGCGCTTCCATCGCTTGTCTATCACCTATGGGCCGAGCGCAACCTACGATGGCGGGAAGGAAGACGAAGACCTCCTACTCATATCGTTGCGGACGTCGAGACTACACTCTGCATACGACTCTCTACCCTTGGAGGGAAGTATCAGCTACAGTCCTGTGCGCTTCGACGTGTTTGGCACATTGCGTGGCCGAGCACGTAGTCACTTGCTTACAGTCTGCTTGCTTGCTTTTGATGTTTGCTTGCTCGATTGGATTGCTTGCGTTGATTATAGGTAGCATGTTATCGAGCGGTGCAGCTTATTGCTGCTGAACATTGTATCTTTCCACATTTTATTTTAATGACCTTTTCCCAAAAAAAAAAAAAAAAGACTTGGTCAACAAGGCATTCTACTTGTTCAAGAAGGCATTGGACTTGTTCAACAAGGCATTCTACTTGGTCAACAAAGTCATTCGACTTGTTCAACAAGGCATTCAACTTGGTCAGCAAGGCATTCGACTTGGTCAACAAAGCATTCGACTTTTTCAACAAGGTATTACTTGGTCAACAAGGCATTCGACTTGACCAACAAGGCTTTCGACTTGTTCAACAAGGCATTACTTGGTCAAGAAGGCTTTCGAGTTGGTCAGCAAGGTACTCGACTTGGTCAACAAGGCATTTGAGTTGTTCAACAAGGCCTTACTTGTTTAAAACGGCATTCGACTTAGTCACCAAGGCATACAAGTCAATCTTCTTGTTGAACAAGGCGTTCAACTTGTTCAACAAGGCATTCTACGTGGTCAACAACACATTCGACTTGTTCAACAAGTCATTCTACATGTTACCAAGGCGTGAGTTGGTGAACAAGGCATTGAACATGGTTCACAAGGCATTCGAATTGTTCAACAAGGCATTACATGGTAAACAAGGTAGTCGACTTGGTCAACAAGGCATTCTACTTGTTCAAAAAGTCATTTGACTTGTTCAACAACGCATTCTACTTTGGTCAACAAGGTCATTCGACTTGTTCAACAAGGCATTCAACTTGGTCAGCAAGGCATTCGACTTGGTCAACAAAGCATTTGACTTTTTCAAAAAGGCATTCAACTTGGTCAACAAGGCATTACTTGGAAAACAAGGCATTCCACTTGACCAACAAGGCATTCGACTTGTTCCACAAGGCATTCGACTTGGTTAACAAGGCATTTGGATTGTTCAAGAAGGCATTTTACTTGTTTAAAAGGGCATTCGACTTAGTCAACAAGGCATACAAGGCATTCTTCTTGTTGAACAAGGCGTTCAACTTGTTCAACAAGGCATTCTACGTGGTCAACAACACATTCGACTTGTTCAACAAGGCATTCTAGTGTTAACAAGGCGTGACTTGGTGAACAAGCTATGGAATTTGGTTCACAACGCATTCGACTTGTTCAACAAGGCTTTCGAGTTGGTGAGCAAGGCACTCAACTTGGTCAACAAGGCATTTAGTTGTTCAACAAGGCCTTACTTGTTTAAAAGGGCATTCGACTTAGTCAACAAGGCATAGAAGGCATCTAATTGTTGAACAAGACATTTAACTTGTTCAACAAGGCATTCTACTTGGTAGACAAGGCTGTCGACATGGTCAACAAAGCATCTACTTGTTCAAAAAGCCATTTGACTTGTTCAACAAGGCATTCTACTTGGTCAACAAGGTTATTCGACTTGTTGAAAAAGGCATTCAAGTTTGTCAGCGAGGCATTCGACTTGGTCAACAAAGCATTCGAATTTTTAACAAGGCATTCGACTTGGCCACCAAAGAATTCACTTGTTCAACAAGGCATTCGACTTGGTTAACAAGGCATTTGGATTGTTCAACAAGGCATTTTACTTGTTTAAAAGGGCATTCGACTTAGTCAACAAGGCATACAAGGCATTCTACTTGTTGAACAAGGCATTCTACTTGTTCAACAAGGCATTCTACGTGGTCAACAACACATTCGACTTGTTCAACAAGGCATTCTACTTGTTAACAAGGCGTGACTTGGTGAACAAGCTATTGAATTTGGTTCACAAGGCATTCGACTTGTGCAACAAGGCATTACTTGGTCAACAAGGCTTTCGAGTTGGTCAGCAAGGCACTCGACTTGGTCAACAAGGCATTTAAGTTATTCAACAAGGCCTTACTTGTTTAAAAGGGCATTCGACTTAGTCAACAAGGCATAGAAGGCATCTAATTGTTGAACAAGACATTTAACTTGTTCAACAAGGCATTCTACTTGGTAGACAAGGCTGTCGACATGGTCAACAAAGCATTCTACTTGTTCCAAAAGCCATTTGACTTGTTCAACAAGGAATTCTACTTGGTCAACAAGGTCATTCGACATGTTCAAAAAAGCATTCAACTTTGTCAGCAAGGCATTCTACGTGGTCAACAACACATTCGACTTGTTCAACAAGGCATTCTACTTGTGAACAAGGCGTGACTTGGTGAACAAGGCATTCCACTTGTTCAACAAGGCATTACTTGGTCAACAAGGTTTTCGACTTGGTCAGCAAGGCGTTCGACTTGGTCAACAAAGCATTCGACTTTTTCAACAAGGTATTACTTGGACAACAAGGCATTCGACTTGACCAACAAGGCATTCGACTTGTTCAAAAAGGCATTCAACTTTGTCAGCAAGGCATTCTACGTGGTCAACAACACATTCGACTTGTTCAACAAGGCATTCTACTTGTAAACAAGGCGTGACTTGGTGAACAAGGCATTGAACTTGGTTCACAAGGCATTCGACTTGTTCAACAAGGCATTACTTGGTCAACAAGGCTTTCGACTTGGTCAGCAAGGCGTTCGACTTGGTCAACAAAGCATTCGACTTTTTCAACATGGCATTCGACTTGGCCAACAAGGCATTCATTTGTTCCACAAGGCATTACTTGGTCAACAAGGCATTCGCTTGTTCAACAAGGCATTCGACTTGGTTAACAAGGCATTTGGATTGTTCAACAAGGCATTTTACTTGTTCAAAAGGGCATTCGACTTAGTCAACAAGGCATACAAGGCATTCTACTTGTTGAACAAGGCGTTCAACATGTTCAACAAGGTATTCTACGTGGTCAACAACACAGTCGACTTATTCAACAAGGCATTCTACTTGTTAAGAAGGCGTGACTTGGTAAACAAGGCATTGAACTTGGTTCACAAGGCATTCGACTTATTCAACAAGGCATTACTTGGTCAAGAAGGCTTTCGAGTTGGTCAGCAAGGTACTCGACTTGGTCAACAAGGCATTTGAGTTGTTCAACAAGGCCTTACTTATTTAAAAGGGCATTCGACTTAGTCACCAAGGCATACAAGTCAATCTTCCTGTTGAACAAGGCGTTCAACTTGTTCAACAAGGCATTCTACGTGGTCAACAACAGATTCGACTTGTTCAACAAGTCATTCTACTTGTAAACAAGGCGTGGCTTGGTGAACAAGGCATTAAACATGGTTCACAAGGCATTCGACTTGTTCAACAAGGCATTACATGGTAAACAAGGTAGTCGACTTGTTCAACAAGGCATTCTACTTGTTCAAAAAGTCATTTGACTTGTTCAACAACGCATTCTACTTTGGTCAACAAGGTCATTTGACTTGTTCAACAAAGCATTCAACTTGGTCAGCAAGGCATTCGACTTGGTCAACAAAGCATTTGACTTTTTCAAAAAGGCATTCGACTTGGCCAACAAGGCATTACTTGGAAAACAAGGCATTCGACTTGACCAACAAGGCATTCGACTTGTTCCACAAGGCATTCGACTTGGTTAACATGGCATTTGGATTGTTCAAGAAGGCATTTTACTTGTTTAAAAGGGCATTCGACTTAGTCAACAAGGCATACAAGGCATTCTTCTTGTTGAACAAGGCGTTCAACTTGTTCAACAAGGCATTCTACGTGGTCAACAACACATTCGACTTGTTCAACAAGTCGTTCTACTAGTTAACAAGGCGTGACTTGGTGAACAAGGCATTGAACATGGTTCACAAGGCATTCGACTTGTTTAACAAGGCATTACATGGTAAAGAAGGTAGTCGACTTGGTCAACAAGGCATTCTCCTTGTTCAAAAAGGCATTTGACTTGTTCAACAAGGCATTCTACTTTTCTCAACAAGGTCATTCGACTTGTTCAACAAGGCATTCAACTAGGTCAGCAAGGCATTCGACTTGGTCAACAAAGCATTTGACTTTTTCAAAAAGGCATTCGACTTGGCCAACAAGACATTACTTGGAAAACAAGGCATTCGACTAGTTCCACAAGGCATTCGACTTGGTTAACAAGGCATTTGAAATGTTCAAGAAGGCATTTTACTTGTTTAAAAGGGCATTCGACTTAGTCAACAAGGCATACAAGGCATTCTTCTTGTTGAACAAGGCGTTCAACTTGTTCAACAAGGCATTCTACGTGGTCAACAACACATTCGACTTGTTCAACAAGGCATTCTACTTGTTAACAAGGCGTGACTTGGTGAACAAGCTATTGAATTTGGTTCACAAGGCATTCGACTTGTTCAACAAGGCATTACTTGGTCAACAAGGCTTTCGAGTTGGTCAGCAAGGCACTCGACTTGGTCAACAAGGTATTTAAGTTGTTCAACAAGGCCTTACTTGTTTAAAAGGGCATTCGACTTACTCAACAAGGCATAGAAGGCATCTAATTGTTGAACAAGACATTTAACTTGTTCAACAAGGCATTCTACTTGGTAGACAAGGCTGTCGACATGGTCAACAAAGCATCTACTTGTTCAAAAAGCCATTTGACTTGTTCAAAAAGCCATTTGACTTGTTCAACAAGGCATTCTACTTGGTCAACAAGGTCATTCGACTTGTTCAAAAAGGCATTCATCTTTGTCAGCAAGGCATTCGACTTGGTCAACAAAGCATTCGAATTTTTAACAAGGCATTCGACTTGGCCACCAAGGAATTCACTTGTTCAACAAGGCATTCGACTTGGTTAACAAGGCATTTGGATTGTTCAAGAAGGCATTTTACTTGTTTAAAGGGGCATTCGACTTAGTCAACAAGGCATTCTACTTGTTGAACAAGGCATTCAACTTGTTCAACAAGGCATTATACGTGGTCAACAACACATTCGAGTTGTTCAACAAGACATTCTACTTGTTAACAAGTCGTGACTTTGTGAACAAGGCATTGAACATGGTTTACAAGGCGTTCCACTTGTTCAACAAGGCATTACATGGTAAACAAGGTAGTCGACTTGGTTAACAAGGCATTCTACTTGTTTAAAAAGGCATTTGACTTGTTCAACAACGCATTCTACTTGGTCAACAAGGTCATTCGACTTGTTCAACAAGGCATTCAACTTGGTCAGCAAGGCATTCGACTTGGTCCACAAAGCATTTGACTTTTTCAAAAAGGCATTCGACTTGGCCAACAAGGCATTCACTTGTTCAACAAGGCATTCGACTTGGTTAATAAGGCATTTGGATTGTTCAACAAGGCATTTTACTTGTTTTAAAGGGCATTCGACTTAGTCAACAAGGCATTCTACTTGTTGAACAAGGCATTCTACTTGTTCAACAAGGCATTCTACGTGGTCAACAACACATTCGACTTGTTCAACAAGGCATTCTACTTGTTAACAAGGCGTGACTTGGTGAACAAGCTATTGAATTTGGTTCACAAGGCATTCGACTTGTGCAACAAGGCATTACTTGGTCAACAAGGCTTTCGAGTTGGTCAGCAAGGCACTCGACTTGGTCAACAAGGCATTTAAGTTATTCAACAAGGCCTTACTTGTTTAAAAGGGCATTCGACTTAGTCAACAAGGCATAGAAGGCATCTAATTGTTGAACAAGACATTTAACTTGTTCAACAAGGCATTCTACTTGGTAGACAAGGCTGTCGACATGGTCAACAAAGCATTCTACTTGTTCCAAAAGCCATTTGACTTGTTCAACAAGGAATTCTACTTGGTCAACAAGGTCATTCGACATGTTCAAAAAAGCATTCAACTTTGTCAGCAAGGCATTCTACGTGGTCAACAACACATTCGACTTGTTCAACAAGGCATTCTACTTGTAAACAAGGCGTGACTTGGTGAACAAGGCATTGAACTTGGTTCACAAGGCATTCGACTTGTTCAACAAGGCATTACTTGGTCAACAAGGCTTTCGACTTGGTCAGCAAGGCGTTCGACTTGGTCAACAAAGCATTCGACTTTTTCAACATGGCATTCGACTTGGCCAACAAGGCATTCATTTGTTCCACAAGGCATTACTTGGTCAACAAGGCATTCGCTTGTTCAACAAGGCATTCGACTTGGTTAACAAGGCATTTGGATTGTTCAACAAGGCATTTTACTTGTTCAAAAGGGCATTCGACTTAGTCAACAAGGCATACAAGGCATTTTACTTGTTGAACAAGGCGTTCAACATGTTCAACAAGGTATTCTACGTGGTCAACAACACAGTCGACTTATTCAACAAGGCATTCTACTTGTTAAGAAGGCGTGACTTGGTAAACAAGGCATTGAACTTGGTTCACAAGGCATTCGACTTATTCAACAAGGCATTACTTGGTCAAGAAGGCTTTCGAGTTGGTCAGCAAGGTACTCGACTTGGTCAACAAGGCATTTGAGTTGTTCAACAAGGCCTTACTTATTTAAAAGGGCATTCGACTTAGTCACCAAGGCATACAAGTCAATCTTCCTGTTGAACAAGGCGTTCAACTTGTTCAACAAGGCATTCTACGTGGTCAACAACAGATTCGACTTGTTCAACAAGTCATTCTACTTGTAACAAGGCGTGGCTTGGTGAACAAGGCATTAAACATGGTTCACAAGGCATTCGACTTGTTCAACAAGGCATTACATGGTAAACAAGGTAGTCGACTTGTTCAACAAGGCATTCTCCTTGTTCAAAAAGGCATTTGACTTGTTCAACAAGGCATTCTACTTTTCTCAACAAGGTCATTCGACTTGTTCAACAAGGCATTCAACTAGGTCAGCAAGGCATTCGACTTGGTCAACAAAGCATTTGACTTTTTCAAAAAGGCATTCGACTTGGCCAACAAGGCATTACTTGGAAAACAAGGCATTCGACTAGTTCCACAAGGCATTCGACTTGGTTAACAAGGCATTTGAAATGTTCAAGAAGGCATTTTACTTGTTTAAAAGGGCATTCGACTTAGTCAACAAGGCATACAAGGCATTCTTCTTGTTGAACAAGGCGTTCAACTTGTTCAACAAGGCATTCTACGTGGTCAACAACACATTCGACTTGTTCAACAAGGCATTCTACTTGTTAACAAGGCGTGACTTGGTGAACAAGCTATTGAATTTGGTTCACAAGGCATTCGACTTGTTCAACAAGGCATTACTTGGTCAACAAGGCTTTCGAGTTGGTCAGCAAGGCACTCGACTTGGTCAACAAGGTATTTAAGTTGTTCAACAAGGCCTTACTTGTTTAAAAGGGCATTCGACTTAGTCAACAAGGCATAGAAGGCATCTAATTGTTGAACAAGACATTTAACTTGTTCAACAAGGCATTCTACTTGGTAGACAAGGCTGTCGACATGGTCAACAAAGCATCTACTTGTTCAAAAAGCCATTTGACTTGTTCAAAAAGCCATTTGACTTGTTCAACAAGGCATTCTACTTGGTCAACAAGGTCATTCGACTTGTTCAAAAAGGCATTCATCTTTGTCAGCAAGGCATTCGACTTGGTCAACAAAGCATTCGAATTTTTAACAAGGCATTCGACTTGGCCACCAAGGAATTCACTTGTTCAACAAGGCATTCGACTTGGTTAACAAGGCATTTGGATTGTTCAACAAGGCATTTTACTTGTTTAAAAGGGCATTCGACTTAGTCAACAAGGCATACAAGGCATTCTACTAATTGAACAAGGCATTCAACTTGTTCAACAAGGCATTCTACGTGGTCAACAACACATTCGACTTGTTCAACAAGGCATTCTACTTGTTAACAAGGCGTGACCTTGTGAACAAGCTATTGAATTTGGTTCACAAGGCATTCGACTTGTTCAACAAGGCATTACTTGGTCAACAAGGCTTTCGAGTTGGTCAGCAAGGCACTCGACTTGGTCAACAAGGCATTTAAGTTGTTCAACAAGGCCTTACTTGTTTAAAAGGGCATTCGACTTAGTCAACAAGGCATAGAAGGCATCTAATTGTTGAACAAGACATTTAACTTGTTCAACAAGGCATTCTACTTGGTAGACAAGGCTGTCGACATGGTCAACAAAGCATTCTACTTGTTCAAAAAGCCATTTGACTTGATCAACAAGGAATTCTACTTGGTCAACAAGGTCATTCGACTTGTTCAAAAAGGCATTCAACTTTGTCAGCAAGGCATTCGACTTGGTCAACAAAGCATTCGAATTTTTAACAAGGCATTCGACTTGGCCACCAAGGAATTCACTTGTTCAACAAGGCATTCGACTTGGTTAACAAGGCATTTGGATTGTTCAAGAAGGCATTTTACTTGTTTAAAGGGGCATTCGACTTAGTCAACAAGGCATTCTACTTGTTGAACAAGGCATTCAACTTGTTCAACAAGGCATTATACGTGGTCAACAACACATTCGAGTTGTTCAACAAGACATTCTACTTGTTAACAAGTCGTGACTTTGTGAACAAGGCATTGAACATGGTTTACAAGGCGTTCCACTTGTTCAACAAGGCATTACATGGTAAACAAGGTAGTCGACTTGGTTAACAAGGCATTCTACTTGTTTAAAAAGGCATTTGACTTGTTCAACAACGCATTCTACTTGGTTAACAAGGTCATTCGACTTGTTCAACAAGGCATTCAACTTGGTCAGCAAGGCATTCGACTTGGTCAACAAAGCATTTGACTTTTTCAAAAAGGCATTCGACTTGGCCAACAAGGGCATTCACTTGTTCAACAAAAGGCATTCGACTTGGTTAATAAGGCATTTGGATTGTTCAACAAGGCATTTTATTTATTTAAAAGGGCATTCGACTTAGTCAACAAGGCATACAAGGCATTCTACTTGTTGAACAAGGCGTTCAAGTGTTCACGTTGACCAACTCAAATGCCCTATGCTAGAGAGAGAAACTAGAGAGAGAAACTAGAGAGAATTCGTAAACCTAACGTGTTCAGCCACCGAGGCTGTTTTTCATCGCCTACTACCGCCGTTTGGCCACTCCCGGATAGGGCGTGACCAGCCGGTGGCAGGGACCTCCATCACCGGCGTTAGTCCGGCGTTTGGAGGGTTACACCACGTGTTTTTACTCTTTGAATTCTTGAATTTTTTAGGATCCTAGTTATGGCATCTTCTTCTTCTATGGATGGTTCAAAGCTCTCGACATCTTCTAATTCATGCGATCCACGCTTGCAACAACCAGATCTTGATGGACTATGTTCTGCATACCCGGAGTTTGCCACGCAATTATCGGCGTTTGCATCTTTGAAGGCGCGGGTTCAGGATCACGACCCGACGATGGATGCATCGGCGGAGATGACGACATTTTTGCATGATCCATCTATTTCCGGCGAAGATTTGGCGCATCTGGAACATCAAGCAGAGAATAATCCAATTTTGGTAAAGATCCTTACATATCTTCGGGCAAATATGCGAATATCCTGTCCAGGTTCGACGTATCTGCACCAAGATCGGGCTATGGATTCATCTATTTCCGACGAAGATTTGGCGCATCTGGAGCAGCAAGCAGAGAATAACCCAATTATGGCAAAGATCCTCGCATATCTTCGGGCAGATATGGGAATATCTCGTCCAGGTTCGATGTATCTGCACCAAAATCGGGCACCCAAAAATAGAATGCCTTGTATGGAATCCTCAACGACGGATTGGGCAGAGATTGGATCCATTCTCTACAATTCGCTTTCAGAAAATATTCCCGGATTTAGCGAACGATTTGATGTGGCAGCGTTCGAAGATCTAATTGGGCGCTTTCATGGAGCTCCACCGGAGCAGCAACCACCACCGTCGACACATATGGCTAGCGGATCGCTATACAGGCCGGACATACAGAATAATCCTATGCGCTCGTGGACCCGCCGCCAACGGCGCTACCCGGACATTATCGGCCCGCTACGTGACCCACGGATTGGAAATGACCGCCCTATACGCCCAGGCACACCACCGCCGCCATCTGGCATGGCCTTGATCAACGATGATGCGTCAGATGATCCAATGATGAAGCCGCAGTCACTGAACACGACGGCTGCGAGGAACGAGGTTAGGGCCGATGCTGATGGGCCTAGGGTGTCCCGGGTTGCTGATGGGCCCAAGGAGTCGCCGCCCAGGGTTTCGCCGTCTAGGGCTGCGGCGGAAGGAACTAGGGCTTCAACGTTTAGGATCTCGCCGTCTCGGGTTTCCACTTATGGGCCTAGGGTTATCAATCCTAGGGTTTCACCGTCAATAACTCACTCGGCTGTACCTCATGGGCTGCAAACCATGGCACCATTGCCGACGCGCAAGGAGGTGTCTACCTCGCCGCACGCAAACTCTCAACCATCGTTTGCTACGGTAACTCGCGGGACGGTGCACGAAGAAGCACCTCGCAAACCAAGCCCTACACGCTATACCTTGACATATACAGCCCCAACTCTCAAGGACGGTGTAGCGGAGGCCTGCCCATCATGGGAGGTCGCAAAGAGGGGTGCGGCACGTTGGGACAATACCCTCGTAGGGTATTTTCTGGGGAAGAAACCATATTTCCCGTTTGTTGAACGGCATTTCCGTTCAATTTGGGAGAAACTGTTGGACGTACGCGCAACGGCCAACGGTTTTTTCAAATTCAGATTTGCAACCGCGGCAGCAGCCAATGCGGTTCTTGAAGGAGAACCGTGGCTCATGCAAGGTCAACCCATTTTTCTCGAGGCTTGGCGAACGGGGATGTCTCTCGAGAAAATTCAGCACACCCATGTTCCGCTATGGGTGAAATTGCGTAACGTACCGGGCGAGTTCTTGACACAAGAGGGGTTAGGCATTGTCGCTAGCGTCGTCGGGAAGCCACTCTTCGCAGATTCTATGACGATTTCAGCGGAACGTATTGACTACGCTCGGGTATGCATATCAAAGAATCTCCAGGAGCCTTTTCTTGAAAACTTCAATATTCGCATTCCACGTGAAGGTGGAGGATCTGACGGCGCGGTTACAGTTCGTGTCGAGTACGAATGGAGGCCGCGGAAGTGCTCCTTATGCGGTACATGGACCCACGGGGCGGGAACATGTCCCTCTCGTCGAACCAAACAGCCACGACCAAATACGGGACCGAGGCAATCCACGGGGCAGCGCACATCGACGATGCCGAAGAAACCCCAGAATGGCCCACACACACGGCGCGAATGGAGAAGAGTTGGTCATCCCGACAAGGGCAAGGAGGTTGTTCCACCCACCAACATGGAGCAAGATCACGAGCCGCGGCTGCAGGAGTACCCGAAGCCTGTAGATGGATGTTCAACAAGTTCAGCCAACGCGCAGCAGGGAGCTATTGTACTAGCTAGCATTAACCCATTCGAGGTTCTTGCGGACTTGGACGACTTGGACACGGCGAACACACTTAAGGGTCCTGAAGCAGCCCTTATCGACGTGTGCCCATGATCCCAATCGCCGTTTGGAATGTACGTGGTCTAAACAGGGTAGACCACAGATGGGCGGTGGGGGATATTATTACTAAGTATAAGATGTTGATTATCGGGCTGTACGAGACACGGGTCTCCGAGCAGAATGCGGCTACCCTTTTACATTCTACCAGGGCTTGGAGTTGGTTCTTTGAATACGATAATGGGCCGGCGTCTCGTATCTGGGTGGGCTGGGATGCCCGCCTAGTTTACTGTCACAATTCTTGCGTACACCACTTAGACCATTCACTGTAAGGCGACGATCCTTGCGGAGCGTGAGGATTTCTTCATCACATTCGCATACAGTCATAATCAGAGGGTGTTCCGACGCGACCTTTGGATGGATCTCATCGAGACCTCACAGCTGCACGCAAACTCACCATGGCTTGTTATGGGGGATTTCAACGCGATCATGGCAAGCACGGACGCGCGGGGAGGATCGACCACGGGGGGCTGTCCGGAGATGATTGCATGCATGACTACATCGGACCTCGCAACCCTGCCATGCACGGGGCAACTCTACACGTGGTATAATCAGCAAGGGGGCACGTCGGGTGTATGGCGACGCCTCGATAGGATGCTTGGCAACCCTTCTTGGTTCGCTAGATTTGGGGACCTTACTTATCATTGCGCAACCCCTGCTACATCGGACCACTCTCCACTCATCCTCGCGACTACAGCTAGGGCTTCTGAGAGGAATAATTCTTTTCGTTTTGATAATTTTTTGGCACAGGATCCTCGTTTTCTTCCTATCGTGGCGGAAACTTGGAGTCTGCAAGCAAATGGATACCCGATGTATGTAGTCGTCCAGAGACTGAAAGCGATGAAGAGGGAACTACGACAATTACGACGAGACAAGGGTGATCTCAATCGTAACGTGCTCGAGGCGCGCAAATTTCTAGAGATTGCTCAGGACATGGTGGCAAACTATCCATTGGAGGGTCAATTACTAATCTTGGAGAAGCAATGTCGGCTTGTGTACGCCAAAGCGGTCGAATTGGAGCATTCGGCACTCCTTCAGCGGGCGAAAGTGGCATGGCTCAAGGACGGTGACCAATGCACTTCTTTTTTCTTCAAGAAAGTGGCCACACGACGGGTTGGAAATCGTATCTTCCACTTGGAGGATGAGGCGGGAAACACGTTCGAGGGTGGTGCACAAGTGCAGGCTGAATTGGTCCGATATTACTCGGAACTCCTCGGGCAATCCATGCGGACAACCCCAATATCCGCTTCTGACGTCGCACCTTACTTCGGGGAAGCGCTCAGCACAACCGACGCGGAGGCAATGGTTCAGCCGGTCACTGATGTGGAAATCAACAACGCGCTGCATGCAATGGGAGATAACAAATCGCCAGGGCCAGACGGGTACTCCGTGGTTTTCTACAAGCGGGCATGACACATCATCGGGGAGGATATCTCGTTCGCCATTCTTCCGGACGGGACGCCTCCTGGGGAGCTAAATTCGACCCTTATCACTCTCATTCCAAAAGGGGATAATCCACGCATGGCGAAGGACTTTCGACCAATTGCCTGATGCAACGTTCTCTATAAGATCATCCCCAAGACCAATTGCTAATCGGCTACGAGACAGCTTGGGGAAACTTGTCCATCCTACACAGACGGCATTCATCCCTGGAAGGCGTATCTCCGACAACATTCTCTTAGCCCAAGAGATTTGTCACGGATACAATAGAGCCGGGCTGCCTGAACGGGTGGCTCTTAAGGTCGACCTCGCCAAGGCATATGATACGATCGAGTGGGATTTTATCATTGCCACACTTCAGGCACTTCACTTTCACCCGACCTTCATTGGGTGGGTCCGGTCATGCCTCACGTCGATGCATTTTTCCATCAACATCAACGATAGGCCGGAGGGTTTCTTCAAAGGACGGCGGGGTCTCAGACAAGGCGACCCCATATCACCTTATCTCTTTGTGTTGGTGATGGAGGCTTTACATGGAATCATAGCGTCCCGCATCCAACTTAGCAGCAGCTTCCGATACCATTGGCGATGCGAGGCCACATCCCTCTTCATGTTGACCTTCGCCGATAATCTTCTTCTTTTCTCGCAGGCGGACGTTCACTCAGTCAGTATCTCCCGCGACAGCCTCGAGCTTTTTGCTTCGCTTTCAGGGCTACGGGCAAACTCCAGTAAAAGCGAGATGTTTATCTCGAAACGGGCAGAACGACTGAAGGGTACACTCCAGGCTGTTATGGTCTTCCCTATCGGGTCTCTTCCTGTGCGGTACCTGGGGGTCCCCCTTATCACATCGCAATTGACTATCGATGATTGCGCCCCTTATTACGTTCTATTGATCGTCGGCTTGGTTCTTGGACCAACCACTCGCTCTCATACGCCGGGAGGGTACACCTCATTCGATCGGTCCTTATGGCTATCCATGTGTATTGGGCGGGAGTCTTCTTACTCCCCAAGGGAATCATCCGCAGTATCGAGAAGCGTCTTCGAGCTTTCTTGTGGAAGGGATCTAGCGCGAAGGTGGCATGGGCCGACATATGCGCACCAAAGGACGAATGGGGACTTGGATTGAGATCGATTGAGGTGGAGAACAAGGCGCTGATGATGCATCTAATTTGGAACATTCTCAGGGGAGATGAGTCTTCGATATGGGCCACATGGATACGACGGACGCGGCTGCACAACACATCCTTCTGGACCATCAGATCCACGGCCAATACCTCATGGAGCTGGAAGAAGCTCCTCAAGCTCAAACCCATCATCCGGCCACTTCTAGAGTTCCGCATTGGGAATGGAGCGAATACACGCCTCTGGACTGACCCATGGCTACTCACAATTTCGCTGGTGGAACGGTACCCGCGTGGTCCATCTGTTATGGGCCTCCCACTTGATTCACGATTGAGCTCGGTGATTGATGAGTCGGGATGGCATTGGCCAGGACAGACAACGGTGGAGTTCATGGATTTTGCTGGTCTCCTACCTCCCATTCAACACGGTGAGATGGACACGATTCGATGGCGGGGGACTCCCAATGGCGTCTTCTCTACTCACTCCGCGAGAAATTGCATACGCCAACATTCTCCGCCTGCATTCTGGACCAACCTGTTCGGAGGCCCTATCTCGATACCACGGCATGAAGTCATTTTATGGCTGGCGATTAGGGAACGCCTGGCGACGAGGGACAAGCCATGGGTGGCCGCGGCAGCAGGAAGTTAAGCTTGCCTCTTGTGTGATGATGGCCATGCTATAGAGACAACACGACATCTTTTCTTTGAGTGTTCATTTTCCAGACATTGCCTACAGTCTTTGCAGGGAAAGTTACGTTTTGGATGGCCTTACACGGACTGGATCGAAGGGGTTCACTGGGCTGCTCAAAGGTGGCGGGGCAAGCACCTCGCATGGATGGGGCCCCGACATGCGCTTGCATCGCTTGTCTATCACCTATGGGCCGAGCGCAACCTGCGATGGCGGGAAGGAAGACGAAGACCTCCTACTCATATCGTTGCGGACGTCGAGACTACACTTTGTTTACGGCTCTCTACCCTTGGAGGGAAGTATCAGCTACAGTCCTATGCGCTTCGACGTGTTTGGCGCATTGCGTGGCCGAGCACGTAGTCACTTGCTTACAGTCTGCTTGCTTGCTTTTGATGTTTGCTTGCTCGATTGGATTGCTTGCGTTATTTATAGGTAGCATGTTAACGAGCGGTGCAACTTATTGCTGCTGAACATTGTATCTTTCCACATTTTATTTTAATGACCTTTTCCCAAAAAAAAAAACAAGGCATTCGACTTGTTCCACAAGGCATTCGACTTGGTCAACAAGGCATTTGGATTGTTCAAGAAGGCATTTTACTTGTTTAAAAGGGCATTCGACTTAGTCAACAAGGCATACAAGGCATTCTTCTTGTTGAACAAGGCGTTCAACTTGTTCAACAAGGCATTCTACGTGGTCAACAACACATTCGACTTGTTCAACAAGGCATTTACTGTTAACAAGGCGTGACTTGGTGAACAAGGCATTGAATTTGGTTCACAAGGCATTCGACTTGTTCCTTCAAAGGACGGCGGGGGCTCAGACAAGGCGACCCCATATCATCTTATCTTTGTGTTGGTGATGGAGGCTTTACATGGAATCATAGCGTCCCGCATCCAACTTAGCAGCAGCTTCCGATACCATTGGCGATGCGAGGCCACATCCCTCTTCATGTTGACCTTCGCGATGATCTTCTTCTTTTCTCGCAGGCGGACGTTCAATCAGTCAGTATCTTCCGCGACAGCCTCGAGCTTTTGCTTCGCTTTCAGGGCTACGGGCAAACTCCAGTAAAAGCGAGATGTTTATCTCGAACGGGCAGAACGACTGAAGGGTACACTCCAGGCTGTTATTGGCTTCCCTATCGGGTCTCTTCCTGTGCGGTACCTGGGGGTCCCCCTTATCACATCGCGATTGACTATCGATGATTGCGCCCCCTATTACGTTCTATTGATCGTCGGCTTGGTTCTTGGACCAACCACTCGCTCTCATACGCCGGGAGGTACAGCTCATTCGATCGGTCCTTATGGCTATCCATGTGTATTGGACGGGAGTCTTCTTACTCCCCAAGGGAATCATCCGCAGTATCGAGAAGCGTCTTCGAGCTTTCTTGTGGAAGGGATCTAGCGTGAAGGTGGCATGGACCGACGTATGCGCAACAAGTCGATGGCGGGAAGGAAGACGAAAACCTCCTACTCATATCATTGCGGACGTCGAGACTACACTCTGTATACGGCTCTCTACCCTTGGAGGGAAGTATCAGCTACAGTCCTGTGCGCTTCGACGTGTTTGGCGCATTGCGTGGCCGAGCACGTAGTCACTTGCTTACAGTCTGCTTTGATGTTTGCTTGCTCGATTGGATTGCTTGCGTTGTTTATAGGTAGCATGTTACCGAGCGGTGCAGCTTATTGCTGTTGAACATTGTATCTTTTCACATTTTATTCTAATGACCTTTTTCCCAAAAAAAACAAGGCGTTCAACTTGTTCAACAAGGCATTCTACGTGGTCAACAACACATTCGACTTGTTCAACAAGGCATTCTACTTGTTAACAACGCGTGACTTGGTGAACAAGGCATTGAACATGGTTCACAAGGTATTCGACTTGTTCAACAAGGCATTACATGGTAAACCACGTAGTCGACTTGGTCAACAAGGCATTCTACTGTTCAAAAAGGCATTTGACTTGTTCAACAACGGATTCTACTTGGTCAACAAGGTCATTCGACTTGTTCAACAAAGCATTCAACTTGGTCAGCAAGGCATTCGACTTGGTCAACAAAGCATTCGACTTTTTCAAAAAGGCATTTGACTTGGCCAACAAGGCATTCACTTGTTCAACAAGGCATTACTTGGTCAACAAGACATTCGCTTGTTCAACAAGGTATTCGACTTGGTTAACAAGGCATTTTACTTGTTTAAAAGGGTATTCGACTTAGTCAACAAGGCATACAAGGCATTATACTTGTTGAACAAGGCGTTCAACTTCTTCAACAAGGCATTTTATTGTTCAAAAGGGCATTCGACTTAGTCACCAAGGCCTACACTTCATTCTTCGTGTTGAACAAGGCGTTCAACTTGTTCAACAAGGCATTCTACGTGGTCAACAACACATTCCACTTGTTCAACAAGTCATTCTACTTGTTAACAAGGCGTGACTTGGTGAACAAGGCATTGAACATGGTTCACAAGGCATTCGACTTGTTCAACAAGGCATTACATGGTAAACAAGGTAGTCGACTTGGTCAACAAGGCATTCAACTTGTTCAAAAAGGCATTTGACTTATTCAACAAGGCATTCTACTTGGTCAACAAGGTCATTCGACTTGTTCAACAAGGCATTCAACTTGGTCAACAAGGCATTCGACTTGGTCAACAAAGCATTTGACTTTTGGGAAAAGGTCATTAAAATAAAATGTGGAAAGATACAATGTTCAGCAGCAATAAGCTGCACCGCTCGGTAACATGCTACCTATAATCAACGCAAGCAATCCAATCGAGCAAGCAAACATCAAAAGCAAGCAAGCAGACTGTAAGCAAGTGACTACGTGCTCGGCCACGCAATGCGCCAAACACGTCGAAGCGCACAGGACTGTAGCTGATACTTCCCTCCAAGGGTAGAGAGCCGTATACAGAGTGTAGTCTCGACGTCCGCAACGATATGAGTAGGAGGTCTTCGTCTTCCTTCCCGCCATCGTAGGTTGCGCTCGGCCCATAGGTGATAGACAAGCGATGCAAGCGCATGTCGGGGCCCCATCCATGCGAGGTGCTTGCCCCGCCACCTTTGAGCAGCCCAGTGAACCCTTCGATCCAGTCCGTGTAAGGCCATCCAAAACGTAACTTTCCCTGCAAAGACTGTAGGCAATGTCTGGAAAATGAACACTCAAAGAAAAGATGCCGTGTTGTCTCTATAGCATGGCCATCATCACACAAGAGGCAAGCTAAACTTCCTGCTGCGCGGCCACCCATGGCTTGTCCCTCGTCGCCAGGCGTTCCCTAATCGCCAGCCATAGAATGACTTCATGCCGTGGTATCGAGATAGGACCTCCGAACAGGTTGGTCCATAATGCAGGTGGAAAATGTTGGCGTATGCAATTTCTCGCGGAGTGAGTAGAGAAGACGCCATTGGGAGTCCCCCGCCATCGAATCGTGTCCATCTCACCGTGTTGAATGGGAGGTAGGAGACCAGCAAAATCCATGAACTCCACCGTTGTCTGTCCTGGCCAATGCCATCCCGACTCATCAATGCCATCAAGGCATTCTACTTGTTCAAAAAGGCATTTGACTTGTTCAACAAGGCATTCTACTTGGTCAACAAGGCATTCAACTTGGTCAGCAAGGCATTCGACTTGGTCAACAAAGCATTCGACTTTTTCAACAAGGTATTACTTGGTCAACAAGGCATTCGACTTGACCAACAAGGCATTCGACTTGTTCAACAAGGCATTACTTGGTCAACAAAGCATTTGCTTGTTCAACAAGGCATTCGACTTGGTCAACAAGGCATTTTATTGTTCAAAAGGGCATTCGACTTAGTCACCAAGGCATACAACTCATTCTTCTTGTTGAACAAGGCGTTCAACTTGTTCAACAAGGCATTCTACGTGGTAAACTACACATTCGACTTGTTCAACAAGTCGTTCTACTTGTTAACAAGGCGTGACTTGGTGAACAAGGCATTGAACATGGTTCACAAGGCATTCGACTTGTTCAACAAGGCATTACATGGTAAAGAATGTAGTCGACTTGGTCAACAAGGCATTCTACTTGTTCAAAAAGGCATTTGACTTATTCAACAACGCATTCTACTTGGTCAACAAGGTCATTCGACTTGTTCAACAAGGCATTCAACTTGGTCAACAAGGCATTCGACTTGGTCAACAAAGCATTTGACTTTTTCAAAAAGGCATTCGACTAGGCCAACAAGGCATTCACTTGTTCAACAAGGCATTCGACTTGGTTAACAAGGCATTTGGATTGTTCAACAAGGCATTTTACTTATTTAAAAGGGCATTCGACTAAGTCAACAAGGCATTCAAGGCATTCTACTTGTTGAACAAGGCATTCAACTTGTTTAACAAGGCATTCTACGTGGTCAACAACACATTCGACTTGTTCAACAAGGCATTCTACTTGTTAACAAGGCGTGACTTGGTGAACAAGGCATTGAATTTGGTTCACCAGGCATTCGACTTGTTCAACAAGGCATTACTTGGTCAACAAGGCTTTTGAGTTGGTCAGCAAGGCACTCGACTTGGTCAACAAGGCATTTAAGTTTTTCAACAAGGCCTTACTTGTTTAAAAGGGAATTCGACTTAGTCAACAAGGCATAGAAGGCATCTAATTGTTGAACAAGACATTCAACTTGTTCAACAAGGCATTCTACTTGGTAGACAAGGCTGTCGACATGGTCAACAAGGCATTCTACTTGTTCAAAAAGCCATTTGACTTGTTCAACAAGGCATTATACTTGGTCAACAAGGCCATTCGACTTGTTCAACAAGGCATTAACCTTTGTCAGCAAGGCATTCGACTTGGCCAAACAAAGCATTCGAATTTTAAACAAGGCATTCGACTTGGCCACCAAGGAATTCACTTGTTCAACAAGGCATTCGACTTGGTTAACAAGGCATTTGGATTGTTCAACAAGGCATTTTACTTGTTTAAAAGGGCATTCGACTTAGTCAATAAGGCATACAAGGCATTCTACTTGTTGAACAAGGCGTTCAACTTATTCAACAAGGCATTCTACGTGGTCAACAACACATTCGACTTGTTCAACAAGGCATTCTACTTGTTAACAAGGCGTGACTTGGTGAACAAGGCATTGAACATGGTTCACAAGGTATTCGACGTGTTCAACAAGGCATTACATGGTAAACAAGGTAGTCGACTTGGTCAACAAGGCATTTTACTTGTTCAAAAAGGCATTTGACTTGTTCAACAAGGCATTCTACTTGGTCAACAAGGCCATTCGACTTGTTCAACAAGGCATTTAACTTTGTCAGCAAGGCATTCGACTTGGTCAACAAAGCATTCGAATTTTTAACAAGGCATTCGACTTGGCCACCAAGGAATTCACTTGTTCAACAAGGCATTCGACTTGGTTAACAAGGCATTTGGATTGTTCAACAAGGCATTTTACTTGTTTAAAAGGGCATTCGACTTAGTCAATAAGGCATACAAGACATTCTACTTGTGGAACAAGGCGTTCAACTTGTTCGACAAGGCATTCTACTGGTCAACAAACATTCGACTTGTTTAACAAGGCATTCTACTTGTTAACAAGGCGTGACTTGGTGAACAAGGCATTGAACATGGTTCACAAGGCATTCGACTTGTTCAACAAGGCATTACATGGTAAACAAGGTAGTCGACTTGGTCAACAAGGCATTCTACTTGTTCAAAAAGGTATTTGACTTGTTCAATAACGCATTCTACTTCGGTCAACAAGGTCATTCGACTTGGTCAACAAGGCATTCAACTTGGTCAACAAGGCCATTCGACTTGTTCAACAAGGCATTCAACTTTGTCAGCAAGGCATTCGACTTGGTCAACAAAGCATTCGAATTTTTAACAAGGCATTCGACTTGGCCACCAAGGAATTCACTTGTTCAACAAGGCATTCGACTTGGTTAACAAGGCATTTGGATTGTTCAACAAGGCATTTTACTTGTTTAAAAGGGCATTCGACTTAGTCAATAAGGCATACAAGGCATTCTACTTGTTGAACAAGGCATTCAACTTGTTCAACAAGGCATTCTACGTGGTCAACAACACATTCGACTTGTTCAACAAGGCATTCTACTTGTTAACAAGGCGTGACTTGGTGAACAAGGCATTGAACATGGTTCACAAGGTATTCGACGTGTTCAACAAGGCATTACATGGTAAACAAGGTAGTCGACTTGGTCAACAAGGCATTTTACTTGTTCAAAAAGGCATTTGACTTGTTCAACAAGGCATTCTACTTGGTCAACAAGACATTCGACTTGTTCAACAAGGCATTCTACTTGTTCAACAAGGCCATTCGACTTGTTCAACAAGGCATTCAACTTTGTCAGCAAAGCATTCGACTTGGTCAACAAAGCATTCGAATTTTTAACAAGGCATTCGACTTGGCCACCAAGGAATTCACTTGTTCAACAAGGCATTCGACTTGGTTAACAAGGCATTTGGATTGTTCAACAAGGCATTTTACTTGTTTAAAAGGGCATTCGACTTAGTCAATAAGGCATACAAGGCATTCTACTTGTTGAACAAGGCGTTCAACTTGTTCAACAAGGCATTCTACGTGGTCAACAACACATTCGACTTGTTCAACAAGGCATTCTACTTGTTAACAAGGCGTGACTTGGTGAACAAGGCATTGAACATGGTTCACAAGGTATTCGACGTGTTCAACAAGGCATTACATGGTAAACAAGGTAGTCGACTTGGTCAACAAGGCATTTTACTTGTTCAAAAAGGCATTTGACTTGTTCAACAAGGCATTCTACTTGGTCAACAAGGGCATTCGACTTGTTCAACAAGGCATTCTACTTGGTCAACAAGGCCATTCGACTTGTTCAACAAGGCATTTAACTTTGTCAGCAAGGCATTCGACTTGGTCAACAAAGCATTCGAATTTTTAACAAGGCATTCGACTTGGCCACCAAGGAATTCACTTGTTCAACAAGGCATTCGACTTGGTTAACAAGGCATTTGGATTGTTCAACAAGGCATTTTACTTGTTTAAAAGGGCATTCGACTTAGTCAATAAGGCATACAAGACATTCTACTTGTGGAACAAGGCGTTCAACTTGTTCGACAAGGCATTCTACGTGGTCAACAAAACATTCGACTTGTTTAACAAGGCATTCTACTTGTTAACAAGGCGTGACTTGGTGAACAAGGCATTGAACATGGTTCACAAGGCATTCGACTTGTTCAACAAGGCATTACATGGTAAACAAGGTAGTCGACTTGGTCAACAAGGCATTCTACTTGTTCAAAAAGGTATTTGACTTGTTCAATAACGCATTCTACTTCGGTCAACAAGGTCATTCGACTTGGTCAACAAGGCATTCAACTTGGTCAACAAGGCCATTCGACTTGTTCAACAAGGCATTCAACTTTGTCAGCAAGGCATTCGACTTGGTCAACAAAGCATTCGAATTTTTAACAAGGCATTCGACTTGGCCACCAAGGAATTTACTTGTTCAACAAGGCATTCGACTTGGTTAACAAGGCATTTGGATTGTTCAACAAGGCATTTTACTTGTTTAAAAGGGCATTCGACTTAGTCAATAAGGCATACAAGACATTCTACTTGTTGAACAAGGCGTTCAACTTGTTCGACAAGGCATTCTACGTGGTCAACAAAACATTCGACTTGTTCAACAAGGCATTCTACTTGTTAACAAGGCGTGACTTGGTGAACAAGGCATTGAACATGGTTCACAAGGCATTCGACTTGTTCAACAAGGCATTACATGGTAAACAAGGTAGTCGACTTGGTCAACAAGGCATTCTACTTGTTCAAAAAGGCATTTGACTTGTTCAATAACGCATTCTACTTCGGTCAACAAGGTCATTCGACTTGGTCAACAAGGCATTCAACTTGGTCAACAAGGCCATTCGACTTGTTCAACAAGGCATTCAACTTTGTCAGCAAGGCATTCGACTTGGTCAACAAAGCATTCGAATTTTTAACAAGGCATTCGACTTGGCCACCAAGGAATTCACTTGTTCAACAAGGCATTCGACTTGGTTAACAAGGCCTTTGGATTGTTCAACAAGGCATTTTACTTGTTTAAAAGGGCATTCGACTTAGTCAATAAGGCATACAAGGCATTCTACTTGTTGAACAAGGCGTTCAACTTGTTCAACAAGGCATTCTACGTGGTCAACAACACATTCGACTTGTTCAACAAGACATTCTACTTGTTAACAAGGCGTGACTTGGTGAACAAGGCATTGAACATGGTTCACAAGGTATTCGACGTGTTCAACAAGGCATTACATGGTAAAAACGTAGTCGACTTGGTCAACAAGGCATTTTACTTGTTCAAAAAGGCATTTGACTTGTTCAACAAGGCATCTACTTGGTCAACAAGGTCATTCGACTTGTTCAACAAGGCATTCTACTTGGTCAACAAGGCCATTCGACTTGTTCAACAAGGCATTCAACTTTGTCAGCAAGGCATTCGACTTGGTCAACAAAGCATTCGAATTTTTAACAAGGCATTCGACTTGGCCACCAAGGAATTCACTTGTTCAACAAGGCATTCGACTTGGTTAACAAGGCATTTGGATTATTCAACAAGGAATTTTACTTGTTTAAAAGGGCATTCGACTTAGTCAATAAGGCATACAAGGCATTCTACTTGTTGAACAAGGCGTTCAACTTATTCAACAAGGCATTCTACGTGGTCAACAACACATTCGACTTGTTCAACAAGGCATTCTACTTGTTAACAAGGCGTGACTTGGTGAACAAGGCATTGAACATGGTTCACAAGGTATTCGACGTGTTCAACAAGGCATTACATGGTAAACAAGGTAGTCGACTTGGTCAACAAGGCATTTTACTTGTTCAAAAAGGCATTTGACTTGTTCAACAAGGCATTCTACTTGGTCAACAAGGGCATTCGACTTGTTCAACAAGGCATTCTACTTGGTCAACAAGGCCATTCGTTTTGTTCAACAAGGCATTTAACTTTGTCAGCAAGGCATTCGACTTGGTCAACAAAGCATTCGAATTTTTAACAAGGCATTCGACTTGGCCACCAAGGAATTCACTTGTTCAACAAGGCATTCGACTTGGTTAACAAGGCATTTGGATTGTTCAACAAGGCATTTTACTTGTTTAAAAGGGCATTCGAATTAGTCAATAAGGCATACAAGACATTCTACTTGTGGAACAAGGCGTTCAACTTGTTCGACAAGGCATTCTACGTGGTCAACAAAACATTCGACTTGTTCAACAAGGCATTCTACTTGTTAACAAGGCGTGACTTGGTGAACAAGGCATTGAACATGGTTCACAAGGCATTCGACTTGTTCAACAAGGCATTACATGGTAAACAAGGTAGTCGACTTGGTCAACAAGGCATTCTACTTGTTCAAAAAGGTATTTGACTTGTTCAATAACGCATTCTACTTCGGTCAACAAGGTCATTCGACTTGGTCAACAAGGCATTCTACTTGGTCAACAAGGCCATTCGACTTGTTCAACAAGGCATTCAACTTTGTCAGCAAGGCATTCGACTTGGTCAACAAAGCATTCGAATTTTTAACAAGGCATTCGACTTGGCCACCAAGGAATTCACTTGTTCAACAAGGCATTCGACTTGGTTAACAAGGCATTTGGATTGTTCAACAAGGCATTTTACTTGTTTAAAAGGGCATTCGAATTAGTCAATAAGGCATACAAGACATTCTACTTGTGGAACAAGGCGTTCAACTTGTTCGACAAGGCATTCTACGTGGTCAACAAAACATTCGACTTGTTTAACAAGGCATTCTACTTGTTAACAAGGCGTGACTTGGTGAACAAGGCATTGAACATGGTTCACAAGGCATTCGACTTGTTCAACAAGGCATTACATGGTAAACAAGGTAGTCGACTTGGTCAACAAGGCATTCTACTTGTTCAAAAAGGTATTTGACTTGTTCAATAACGCATTCTACTTCGGTCAACAAGGTCATTCGACTTGGTCAACAAGGCATTCAACTTGGTCAACAAGGCCATTCGACTTGTTCAACAAGGCATTCAACTTTGTCAGCAAGGCATTCGACTTGGTCAACAAAGCATTCGAATTTTTAACAAGGCATTCGACTTGGCCACCAAGGAATTCACTTGTTCAACAAGGCATTCGACTTGGTTAACAAGGCATTTGGATTGTTCAACAAGGCATTTTACTTGTTTAAAAGGGCATTCGACTTAGTCAATAAGGCATACAAGGCATTCTACTTGTTGAACAAGGCGTTCAACTTATTCAACAAGGCATTCTACGTGGTCAACAACACATTCGACTTGTTCAACAAGGCATTCTACTTGTTAACAAGGCGTGACTTGGTGAACAAGGCATTGAACATGGTTCACAAGGTATTCGACGTGTTCAACAAGGCATTACATGGTAAACAAGGTAGTCGACTTGGTCAACAAGGCATTTTACTTGTTCAAAAAGGCATTCTACTTGGTCAACAAGGGCATTCGACTTGTTCAACAAGGCATTCTACTTGGTCAACAAGGCCATTCGACTTGTTCAACAAGGCATTTAACTTTGTCAGCAAGGCATTCGACTTGGTCAACAAAGCATTCGAATTTTTAACAAGGCATTCGACTTGGCCACCAAGGAATTTACTTGTTCAACAAGGCATTCGACTTGGTTAACAAGGCATTTGGATTGTTCAACAAGGCATTTTACTTGTTTAAAAGGGCATTCGACTTAGTCAATAAGGCATACAAGACATTCTACTTGTTGAACAAGGCGTTCAACTTGTTCGACAAGGCATTCTACGTGGTCAACAAAACATTCGACTTGTTCAACAAGGCATTCTACTTGTTAACAAGGCGTGACTTGGTGAACAAGGCATTGAACATGGTTCACAAGGTATTCGACGTGTTCAACAAGGCATTACATGGTAAACAACGTAGTCGACTTGGTCAACAAGGCATTTTACTTGTTCAAAAAGGCATTTGACTTGTTCAACAAGGCAATCTACTTGGTCAACAAGGTCATTCGACTTGTTCAACAAGGCATTCTACTTGGTCAACAAGGCCATTCGACTTGTTCAACAAGGCATTCAACTTTGTCAGCAAGGCATTCGACTTGGTCAACAAAGCATTCGAATTTTTAACAAGGCATTCGACTTGGCCACCAAGGAATTCACTTGTTCAACAAGGCATTCGACTTGGTTAACAAGGCCTTTGGATTGTTCAACAAGGCATTTTACTTGTTTAAAAGGGCATTCGACTTAGTCAATAAGGCATACAAGGCATTCTACTTGTTGAACAAGGCGTTCAACTTGTTCAACAAGGCATTCTACGTGGTCAACAACACATTCGACTTGTTCAACAAGACATTCTACTTGTTAACAAGGCGTGACTTGGTGAACAAGGCATTGAACATGGTTCACAAGGTATTCGACGTGTTCAACAAGGCATTACATGGTAAACAACGTAGTCGACTTGGTCAACAAGGCATTTTACTTGTTCAAAAAGGCATTTGACTTGTTCAACAAGGCAATCTACTTGGTCAACAAGGTCATTCGACTTGTTCAACAAGGCATTCTACTTGGTCAACAAGGCCATTCGACTTGTTCAACAAGGCATTCAACTTTGTCAGCAAGGCATTCGACTTGGTCAACAAAGCATTCGAATTTTTAACAAGGCATTCGACTTGGCCACCAAGGAATTCACTTGTTCAACAAGGCATTCGACTTGGTTAACAAGGCATTTGGATTATTCAACAAGGAATTTTACTTGTTTAAAAGGGCATTCGACTTAGTCAATAAGGCATACAAGGCATTCTACTTGTTGAACAAGGCGTTCAACTTATTCAACAAGGCATTCTACGTGGTCAACAACACATTCGACTTGTTCAACAAGGCATTCTACTTGTTAACAAGGCGTGACTTGGTGAACAAGGCATTGAACATGGTTCACAAGGTATTCGACGTGTTCAACAAGGCATTACATGGTAAACAAGGTAGTCGACTTGGTCAACAAGGCATTTTACTTGTTCAAAAAGGCATTTGACTTGTTCAACAAGGCATTCTACTTGGTCAACAAGGGCATTCGACTTGTTCAACAAGGCATTCTACTTGGTCAACAAGGCCATTCGTTTTGTTCAACAAGGCATTTAACTTTGTCAGCAAGGCATTCGACCTGGTCAACAAAGCATTCGAATTTTTAACAAGGCATTCGACTTGGCCACCAAGGAATTCACTTGTTCAACAAGGCATTCGACTTGGTTAACAAGGCATTTGGATTATTCAACAAGGAATTTTACTTGTTTAAAAGGGCATTCGACTTAGTCAATAAGGCATACAAGGCATTCTACTTGTTGAACAAGGCGTTCAACTTATTCAACAAGGCATTCTACGTGGTCAACAACACATTCGACTTGTTCAACAAGGCATTCTACTTGTTAACAAGGCGTGACTTGGTGAACAAGGCATTGAACATGGTTCACAAGGCATTCGACTTGTTCAACAAGGCATTACATGGTAAACAAGGTAGTCGACTTGGTCAACAAGGCATTCTACTTGTTCAAAAAGGTATTTGACTTGTTCAATAACGCATTCTACTTCGGTCAACAAGGTCATTCGACTTGGTCAACAAGGCATTCTACTTGGTCAACAAGGCCATTCGACTTGTTCAACAAGGCATTCAACTTTGTCAGCAAGGCATTCGACTTGGTCAACAAAGCATTCGAATTTTTAACAAGGCATTCGACTTGGCCACCAAGGAATTCACTTGTTCAACAAGGCATTCGACTTGGTTAACAAGGCATTTGGATTCTTGAACAAGGCATTTTACTTGTTTAAAAGGGCATTCGACTTAGTCAATAAGGCATACAAGGCATTCTACTTGTTGAACAAGGCGTTCAACTTATTCAACAAGGCATTCTACGTGGTCAACAACACATTCGACTTGTTCAACAAGGCATTCTACTTGTTAACAAGGCGTGACTTGGTGAACAAGGCATTGAACATGGTTCACAAGGTATTCGACGTGTTCAACAAGGCATTACATGGTAAACAAGGTAGTCGACTTGGTCAACAAGGCATTTTACTTGTTCAAAAAGGCATTTGACTTGTTCAACAAGGCATTCTACTTGGTCAACAAGGGCATTCGACTTGTTCAACAAGGCATTCTACTTGGTCAACAAGGCCATTCGACTTGTTCAACAAGGCATTTAACTTTGTCAGCAAGGCATTCGACTTGGTCAACAAAGCATTCGAATTTTTAACAAGGCATTCGACTTGGCCACCAAGGAATTCACTTGTTCAACAAGGCATTCGACTTGGTTAACAAGGCATTTGGATTGTTCAACAAGGCATTTTACTTGTTTAAAAGGGCATTCGACTTAGTCAATAAGGCATACAAGACATTCTACTTGTGGAACAAGGCGTTCAACTTGTTCGACAAGGCATTCTACGTGGTCAACAAAACATTCGACTTGTTTAACAAGGCATTCTACTTGTTAACAAGGCGTGACTTGGTGAACAAGGCATTGAACATGGTTCACAAGGCATTCGACTTGTTCAACAAGGCATTACATGGTAAACAAGGTAGTCGACTTGGTCAACAAGGCATTCTACTTGTTCAAAAAGGTATTTGACTTGTTCAATAACGCATTCTACTTCGGTCAACAAGGTCATTCGACTTGGTCAACAAGGCATTCAACTTGGTCAACAAGGCCATTCGACTTGTTCAACAAGGCATTCAACTTTGTCAGCAAGGCATTCGACTTGGTCAACAAAGCATTCGAATTTTTAACAAGGCATTCGACTTGGCCACCAAGGAATTCACTTGTTCAACAAGGCATTCGACTTGGTTAACAAGGCCTTTGGATTGTTCAACAAGGCATTTTACTTGTTTAAAAGGGCATTCGACTTAGTCAATAAGGCATACAAGGCATTCTACTTGTTGAACAAGGCGTTCAACTTGTTCAACAAGGCATTCTACGTGGTCAACAACACATTCGACTTGTTCAACAAGACATTCTACTTGTTAACAAGGCGTGACTTGGTGAACAAGGCATTGAACATGGTTCACAAGGTATTCGACGTGTTCAACAAGGCATTACATGGTAAACAAGGTAGTCGACTTGGTCAACAAGGCATTTTACTTGTTCAAAAAGGCATTCTACTTGGTCAACAAGGGCATTCGACTTGTTCAACAAGGCATTCTACTTGGTCAACAAGGCCATTCGTTTTGTTCAACAAGGCATTTAACTTTGTCAGCAAGGCATTCGACTTGGTCAACAAAGCATTCGAATTTTTAACAAGGCATTCGACTTGGCCACCAAGGAATTCACTTGTTCAACAAGGCATTCGACTTGGTTAACAAGGCATTTGGATTGTTCAACAAGGCATTTTACTTGTTTAAAAGGGCATTCGACTTAGTCAATAAGGCATACAAGACATTCTACTTGTTGAACAAGGCGTTCAACTTGTTCGACAAGGCATTCTACGTGGTCAACAAAACATTCGACTTGTTCAACAAGGCATTCTACTTGTTAACAAGGCGTGACTTGGTGAACAAGGCATTGAACATGGTTCACAAGGCATTCGACTTGTTCAACAAGGCATTACATGGTAAACAAGGTAGTCGACTTGGTCAACAAGGCATTCTACTTGTTCAAAAAGGCATTTGACTTGTTCAATAACGCATTCTACTTCGGTCAACAAGGTCATTCGACTTGGTCAACAAGGCATTCACTTGGTCAACAAGGCCATTCGACTTGTTCAACAAGGCATTCAACTTTGTCAGCAAGGCATTCGACTTGGTCAACAAAGCATTCGAATTTTTAACAAGGCATTCGACTTGGCCACCAAGGAATTCACTTGTTCAACAAGGCATTCGACTTGGTTAACAAGGCCTTTGGATTGTTCAACAAGGCATTTTACTTGTTTAAAAGGGCATTCGACTTAGTCAATAAGGCATACAAGGCATTCTACTTGTTGAACAAGGCGTTCAACTTGTTCAACAAGGCATTCTACGTGGTCAACAACACATTCGACTTGTTCAACAAGACATTCTACTTGTTAACAAGGCGTGACTTGGTGAACAAGGCATTGAACATGGTTCACAAGGTATTCGACGTGTTCAACAAGGCATTACATGGTAAACAACGTAGTCGACTTGGTCAACAAGGCATTTTACTTGTTCAAAAAGGCATTTGACTTGTTCAACAAGGCATTCTACTTGGTCAACAAGGTCATTCGACTGGTTCAACAAGGCATTCTACTTGGTCAACAAGGCCATTCCACTTGTTCAACAATGCATTCCACTTTGTCAGCAAGGCATTCGACTTGGTCAACAAAGCATTCGAATTTTTAACAAGGCATTCGACTTGGCCACCAAGGAATTCACTTGTTCAACAAGGCATTCGACTTGGTTAACAAGGCATTTGGATTATTCAACAAGGCATTTTACTTGTTTAAAAGGGCATTCGACTTAGTCAATAAGGCATACAAGGCATTCTACTTGTTGAACAAGGCGTTCAACTTATTCAACAAGGCATTCTACGTGGTCAACAACACATTCGACTTGTTCAACAAGGCATTCTACTTGTTAACAAGGCGTGACTTGGTGAACAAGGCATTGAACATGGTTCACAAGGTATTCGACGTGTTCAACAAGGCATTACATGGTAAACAACGTAGTCGACTTGGTCAACAAGGCATTTTACTTGTTCAAAAAGGCATTTGACTTGTTCAACAAGGCATTCTACTTGGTCAACAAGGTCATTCGACTGGTTCAACAAGGCATTCTACTTGGTCAACAAGGCCATTCCACTTGTTCAACAATGCATTCCACTTTGTCAGCAAGGCATTCGACTTGGTCAACAAAGCATTCGAATTTTTAACAAGGCATTCGACTTGGCCACCAAGGAATTCACTTGTTCAACAAGGCATTCGACTTGGTTAACAAGGCATTTGGATTGTTCAACAAGGCATTTTACTTGTTTAAAAGGGCATTCGACTTAGTCAATAAGGCATACAAGACATTCTACTTGTTGAACAAGGCGTTCAACTTGTTCGACAAGGCATTCTACGTGGTCAACAAACCATTCGACTTGTTCAACAAGGCATTTACTTGTTAACAAGGCGTGACTTGGTGAACAAGGCATTGAACATGGTTCACAAGGTATTCGACGTGTTCAACAAGGCATTACATGGTAAACAACGTAGTCGACTTGGTCAACAAGGCATTTTAGTTGTTCAAAAAGGCATTTGACTTGTTCAACAAGGCATTCTACTTGGTCAACAAGGTCATTCGACTGGTTCAACAAGGCATTCTACTTGGTCAACAAGGCCATTCCACTTGTTCAACAATGCATTCCACTTTGTCAGCAAGGCATTCGACTTGGTCAACAAAGCATTCGAATTTTTAACAAGGCATTCGACTTGGCCACCAAGGAAT
Source organism: Linderniella brevidens (assembly GCA_004919715.1). Classification (NCBI taxonomy): domain Eukaryota; kingdom Viridiplantae; phylum Streptophyta; class Magnoliopsida; order Lamiales; family Linderniaceae; genus Linderniella; species Linderniella brevidens. The sequence continues at coordinate 243,934 of SWDC01000004.1, forward strand.
TCACTTGTTCAACAAGGCATTCGACTTGGTTAACAAGGCATTTGGATTGTTCAACAAGGCATTTTACTTGTTTAAAAGGGCATTCGAATTAGTCAATAAGGCATACAAGACATTCTACTTGTGGAACAAGGCGTTCAACTTGTTCGACAAGGCATTCTACGTGGTCAACAAAACATTCGACTTGTTCAACAAGGCATTCTACTTGTTAACAAGGCGTGACTTGGTGAACAAGGCATTGAACATGGTTCACAAGGCATTCGACTTGTTCAACAAGGCATTACATGGTAAACAAGGTAGTCGACTTGGTCAACAAGGCATTCTACTTGTTCAAAAAGGTATTTGACTTGTTCAATAACGCATTCTACTTCGGTCAACAAGGTCATTCGACTTGGTCAACAAGGCATTCTACTTGGTCAACAAGGCCATTCGACTTGTTCAACAAGGCATTCAACTTTGTCAGCAAGGCATTCGACTTGGTCAACAAAGCATTCGAATTTTTAACAAGGCATTCGACTTGGCCACCAAGGAATTCACTTGTTCAACAAGGCATTCGACTTGGTTAACAAGGCATTTGGATTCTTGAACAAGGCATTTTACTTGTTTAAAAGGGCATTCGACTTAGTCAATAAGGCATACAAGGCATTCTACTTGTTGAACAAGGCGTTCAACTTATTCAACAAGGCATTCTACGTGGTCAACAACACATTCGACTTGTTCAACAAGGCATTCTACTTGTTAACAAGGCGTGACTTGGTGAACAAGGCATTGAACATGGTTCACAAGGTATTCGACGTGTTCAACAAGGCATTACATGGTAAACAAGGTAGTCGACTTGGTCAACAAGGCATTTTACTTGTTCAAAAAGGCATTTGACTTGTTCAACAAGGCATTCTACTTGGTCAACAAGGGCATTCGACTTGTTCAACAAGGCATTCTACTTGGTCAACAAGGCCATTCGACTTGTTCAACAAGGCATTTAACTTTGTCAGCAAGGCATTCGACTTGGTCAACAAAGCATTCGAATTTTTAACAAGGCATTCGACTTGGCCACCAAGGAATTCACTTGTTCAACAAGGCATTCGACTTGGTTAACAAGGCATTTGGATTGTTCAACAAGGCATTTTACTTGTTTAAAAGGGCATTCGACTTAGTCAATAAGGCATACAAGACATTCTACTTGTGGAACAAGGCGTTCAACTTGTTCGACAAGGCATTCTACGTGGTCAACAAAACATTCGACTTGTTTAACAAGGCATTCTACTTGTTAACAAGGCGTGACTTGGTGAACAAGGCATTGAACATGGTTCACAAGGCATTCGACTTGTTCAACAAGGCATTACATGGTAAACAAGGTAGTCGACTTGGTCAACAAGGCATTCTACTTGTTCAAAAAGGTATTTGACTTGTTCAATAACGCATTCTACTTCGGTCAACAAGGTCATTCGACTTGGTCAACAAGGCATTCAACTTGGTCAACAAGGCCATTCGACTTGTTCAACAAGGCATTCAACTTTGTCAGCAAGGCATTCGACTTGGTCATCAAAGCATTCGAATTTTTAACAAGGCATTCGACTTGGCCACCAAGGAATTCACTTGTTCAACAAGGCATTCGACTTGGTTAACAAGGCATTTGGATTGTTCAACAAGGCATTTTACTTGTTTAAAAGGGCATTCGACTTAGTCAATAAGGCATACAAGGCATTCTACTTGTTGAACAAGGCGTTCAACTTATTCAACAAGGCATTCTACGTGGTCAACAACACATTCGACTTGTTCAACAAGGCATTCTACTTGTTAACAAGGCGTGACTTGGTGAACAAGGCATTGAACATGGTTCACAAGGTATTGGACGTGTTCAACAAGGCATTACATGGTAAACAAGGTAGTCGACTTGGTCAACAAGGCATTTTACTTGTTCAAAAAGGCATTTGACTTGTTCAACAAGGCATTCTACTTGGTCAACAAGGGCATTCGACTTGTTCAACAAGGCATTCTACTTGGTCAACAAGGCCATTCGTTTTGTTCAACAAGGCATTTAACTTTGTCAGCAAGGCATTCGACTTGGTCAACAAAGCATTCGAATTTTTAACAAGGCATTCGACTTGGCCACCAAGGAATTCACTTGTTCAACAAGGCATTCGACTTGGTTAACAAGGCATTTGGATTGTTCAACAAGGCATTTTACTTGTTTAAAAGGGCATTCGACTTAGTCAATAAGGCATACAAGGCATTCTACTTGTTGAACAAGGCGTTCAACTTATTCAACAAGGCATTCTACGTGGTCAACAAAACATTCGACTTGTTTAACAAGGCATTCTACTTGTTAACAAGGCGTGACTTGGTGAACAAGGCATTGAACATGGTTCACAAGGCATTCGACTTGTTCAACAAGGCATTACATGGTAAACAAGGTAGTCGACTTGGTCAACAAGGCATTTTACTTGTTCAAAAAGGCATTTGACTTGTTCAACAAGGCATTCTACTTGGTCAACAAGGGCATTCGACTTGTTCAACAAGGCATTCTACTTGGTCAACAAGGCCATTCGACTTGTTCAACAAGGCATTTAACTTTGTCAGCAAGGCATTCGACTTGGTCAACAAAGCATTCGAATTTTTAACAAGGCATTCGACTTGGCCACCAAGGAATTCACTTGTTCAACAAGGCATTCGACTTGGTTAACAAGGCATTTGGATTCTTGAACAAGGCATTTTACTTGTTTAAAAGGGCATTCGACTTAGTCAATAAGGCATACAAGGCATTCTACTTGTTGAACAAGGCGTTCAACTTATTCAACAAGGCATTCTACGTGGTCAACAACACATTCGACTTGTTCAACAAGGCATTCTACTTGTTAACAAGGCGTGACTTGGTGAACAAGGCATTGAACATGGTTCACAAGGTATTCGACGTGTTCAACAAGGCATTACATGGTAAACAAGGTAGTCGACTTGGTCAACAAGGCATTTTACTTGTTCAAAAAGGCATTTGACTTGTTCAACAAGGCATTCTACTTGGTCAACAAGGGCATTCGACTTGTTCAACAAGGCATTCTACTTGGTCAACAAGGCCATTCGACTTGTTCAACAAGGCATTTAACTTTGTCAGCAAGGCATTCGACTTGGTCAACAAAGCATTCGAATTTTTAACAAGGCATTCGACTTGGCCACCAAGGAATTCACTTGTTCAACAAGGCATTCGACTTGGTTAACAAGGCATTTGGATTGTTCAACAAGGCATTTTACTTGTTTAAAAGGGCATTCGACTTAGTCAATAAGGCATACAAGACATTCTACTTGTGGAACAAGGCGTTCAACTTGTTCGACAAGGCATTCTACGTGGTCAACAAAACATTCGACTTGTTTAACAAGGCATTCTACTTGTTAACAAGGCGTGACTTGGTGAACAAGGCATTGAACATGGTTCACAAGGCATTCGACTTGTTCAACAAGGCATTACATGGTAAACAAGGTAGTCGACTTGGTCAACAAGGCATTCTACTTGTTCAAAAAGGTATTTGACTTGTTCAATAACGCATTCTACTTCGGTCAACAAGGTCATTCGACTTGGTCAACAAGGCATTCAACTTGGTCAACAAGGCCATTCGACTTGTTCAACAAGGCATTCAACTTTGTCAGCAAGGCATTCGACTTGGTCATCAAAGCATTCGAATTTTTAACAAGGCATTCGACTTGGCCACCAAGGAATTCACTTGTTCAACAAGGCATTCGACTTGGTTAACAAGGCATTTGGATTGTTCAACAAGGCATTTTACTTGTTTAAAAGGGCATTCGACTTAGTCAATAAGGCATACAAGGCATTCTACTTGTTGAACAAGGCGTTCAACTTATTCAACAAGGCATTCTACGTGGTCAACAACACATTCGACTTGTTCAACAAGGCATTCTACTTGTTAACAAGGCGTGACTTGGTGAACAAGGCATTGAACATGGTTCACAAGGTATTGGACGTGTTCAACAAGGCATTACATGGTAAACAAGGTAGTCGACTTGGTCAACAAGGCATTTTACTTGTTCAAAAAGGCATTTGACTTGTTCAACAAGGCATTCTACTTGGTCAACAAGGGCATTCGACTTGTTCAACAAGGCATTCTACTTGGTCAACAAGGCCATTCGTTTTGTTCAACAAGGCATTTAACTTTGTCAGCAAGGCATTCGACTTGGTCAACAAAGCATTCGAATTTTTAACAAGGCATTCGACTTGGCCACCAAGGAATTCACTTGTTCAACAAGGCATTCGACTTGGTTAACAAGGCATTTGGATTGTTCAACAAGGCATTTTACTTGTTTAAAAGGGCATTCGAATTAGTCAATAAGGCATACAAGACATTCTACTTGTGGAACAAGGCGTTCAACTTGTTCGACAAGGCATTCTACGTGGTCAACAAAACATTCGACTTGTTCAACAAGGCATTCTACTTGTTAACAAGGCGTGACTTGGTGAACAAGGCATTGAACATGGTTCACAAGGCATTCGACTTGTTCAACAAGGCATTACATGGTAAACAAGGTAGTCGACTTGGTCAACAAGGCATTCTACTTGTTCAAAAAGGTATTTGACTTGTTCAATAACGCATTCTACTTCGGTCAACAAGGTCATTCGACTTGGTCAACAAGGCATTCTACTTGGTCAACAAGGCCATTCGACTTGTTCAACAAGGCATTCAACTTTGTCAGCAAGGCATTCGACTTGGTCAACAAAGCATTCGAATTTTTAACAAGGCATTCGACTTGGCCACCAAGGAATTCACTTGTTCAACAAGGCATTCGACTTGGTTAACAAGGCATTTGGATTCTTGAACAAGGCATTTTACTTGTTTAAAAGGGCATTCGACTTAGTCAATAAGGCATACAAGGCATTCTACTTGTTGAACAAGGCGTTCAACTTATTCAACAAGGCATTCTACGTGGTCAACAACACATTCGACTTGTTCAACAAGGCATTCTACTTGTTAACAAGGCGTGACTTGGTGAACAAGGCATTGAACATGGTTCACAAGGTATTCGACGTGTTCAACAAGGCATTACATGGTAAACAAGGTAGTCGACTTGGTCAACAAGGCATTTTACTTGTTCAAAAAGGCATTTGACTTGTTCAACAAGGCATTCTACTTGGTCAACAAGGGCATTCGACTTGTTCAACAAGGCATTCTACTTGGTCAACAAGGCCATTCGACTTGTTCAACAAGGCATTTAACTTTGTCAGCAAGGCATTCGACTTGGTCAACAAAGCATTCGAATTTTTAACAAGGCATTCGACTTGGCCACCAAGGAATTCACTTGTTCAACAAGGCATTCGACTTGGTTAACAAGGCATTTGGATTGTTCAACAAGGCATTTTACTTGTTTAAAAGGGCATTCGACTTAGTCAATAAGGCATACAAGACATTCTACTTGTTGAACAAGGCGTTCAACTTGTTCGACAAGGCATTCTACGTGGTCAACAAAACATTCGACTTGTTCAACAAGGCATTCTACTTGTTAACAAGGCGTGACTTGGTGAACAAGGCATTGAACATGGTTCACAAGGTATTCGACGTGTTCAACAAGGCATTACATGGTAAACAACGTAGTCGACTTGGTCAACAAGGCATTTTACTTGTTCAAAAAGGCATTTGACTTTTTCAACAAGGCATTCTACTTGGTCAACAAGGTCATTCGACTGGTTCAACAAGGCATTCTACTTGGTCAACAAGGCCATTCCACTTGTTCAACAATGCATTCCACTTTGTCAGCAAGGCATTCGACTTGGTCAACAAAGCATTCGAATTTTTAACAAGGCATTCGACTTGGCCACCAAGGAATTCACTTGTTCAACAAGGCATTCGACTTGGTTAACAAGGCATTTGGATTATTCAACAAGGCATTTTACTTGTTTAAAAGGGCATTCGACTTAGTCAATAAGGCATACAAGGCATTCTACTTGTTGAACAAGGCGTTCAACTTATTCAACAAGGCATTCTACGTGGTCAACAACACATTCGACTTGTTCAACAAGGCATTCTACTTGTTAACAAGGCGTGACTTGGTGAACAAGGCATTGAACATGGTTCACAAGGTATTCGACGTGTTCAACAAGGCATTACATGGTAAACAAGGTAGTCGACTTGGTCAACAAGGCATTTTACTTGTTCAAAAAGGCATTTGACTTGTTCAACAAGGCATTCTACTTGGTCAACAAGGGCATTCGACTTGTTCAACAAGGCATTCTACTTGGTCAACAAGGCCATTCGACTTGTTCAACAAGGCATTTAACTTTGTCAGCAAGGCATTCGACTTGGTCAACAAAGCATTCGAATTTTCAATAAGGCATTCGACTTGGCCACCAAGGAATTCACTTGTTCAACAAGGCATTCGACTTGGTTAACAAGGCATTTGGATTGTTCAACAAGGCATTTTACTTGTTTAAAAGGGCATTCGACTTAGTCAATAAGGCATACAAGACATTCTACTTGTTGAACAAGGCATTCTACGTGGTCAACAAAACATTCGACTTGTTCAACAAGGCATTCTACTTGTTAAGAAGGCGTGACTTGGTGAACAAGGCATTGAACATGGTTCACAAGGCATTCGACTTGGTCAACAAGGCATTACATGGTAAACAAGGTAGTCGACTTGGTCAACAAGGCATTCTACTTGTTCAAAAAGGCATTTGACTTGTTCAATAACGCATTCTACTTCGGTCAACAAGGTCATTCGACTTGGTCAACAAGGCATTCAACTTGGTGAGCAAGTTATTCGACTTGGTCACCAAACCATTCGACTTTTTCATCAAGGCATTCGACTTGGCCAACAAGGCATTCACTTGTTCAACAAGGCATTACTTGGTCAACAAGGCATTCGCTTGTTCAACAAGGTATTCGACTTGGTTAACAAGGCATTTCGCTTGTTCAACAAGGCATTTAACTTGTTCAAAATGCCATTCGACTTAGTCAACAAGGCATACAAGGCATTCTATTTGTTGAACAAGGCGTTCAACTTGTTCAACAAGGCATTCTACGTGGTCAACAACACCTTCGACTTGTTCAACAACGAATTCTACTTGTTAACAAGGCGTGACTTGGTGAACAAGGCATTGAACATGGTTCACAAGGCATTCGACTTGTTCAACAAGGCATTACATGGTAAACAAGGTAGTCGACTTGGTCAAAAAGGCATTCTACTTGTTCAAAAAGGCATTTGACTTGTTCAACAACGGATTCTACTTGGTCAACAAGGTCATTCGACTTGTTCAACAAAGCATTCAACTTGGTCAGCAAGGCATTCGACTTGGTCAACAAAGCATTGGACTTTTTCAACAAGGCATTACTTGGAAAACAAGGCATTCGACTTGACCAACAAGGCATTCGACTTGTTCCACAAGGCATTACTTGGTCAACAAAGCATTTGCTTGTTCAATAAGGCATTCGACGTGGTTAACAAGGCATTTGGCTTGTTCAACAAGGCATTTTATTGTTCAAAAGGGCGTTCGACTTAGTCACCAAGGCATACAAGTCATTCTTCTTGTTGAACAAGGCGTTCAACTTGTTCAAAAAGGCATTCTACGTGGTCAACAACACATTCGACTTGTTCAACAAGTCATTCTACTTGTTAACAAGGCGTGACTTGGTGAACAAGGCATTGAACATGGTTCACAAGGCATTCGACTTGTTCAACAAGGCATTACATGGTGAACAAGGTAGTCGACTTGGTCAACAAGGCATTCTACTTGTTCAAAAAGGCATTTGACTTGTTCAACAACGCATTCTACTTTGGTCAACAAGGTCATTCGACTTGGTCAACAAGGCATTCAACTTGGTCAGCAAGGCATTCGACTTGGTCACCAAAGCATTCGACTTTTTCAACAAGGCATTCGACTTGGCCAACAAGGCATTCACTTGTTCAACAAGGCATTACTTGGTCAACAAGGCATTCGCTTGTTCAACAAGGCATTCGACTTGGTTAACAAGGCATTCCGCTTGTTCAACAAGGCATTTAACTTGTTCAAAATGCCATTCGACTTAGTCAACAAGGCATACAAGGCATTCTACTTGTTGAACAAGGCGTTCAACTTGTTCAACAAGGCATTCTACGTGGTCAACAACACATTCGACTTGTTCAACAACGAATTCTACTTGTTAACAAGGCGTGACTTGGTGAACAAGGCATTCGACTTGTTCAACAAGGCATTACATGGTAAACAAGGTAGTCGACTTGGTCAACAAGGCATTCTACTTGTTCAAAAAGGCAATTGACTTGTTCAAAAACGGATTCTACTTGGTCAACAAGGTCATTCGACTTGTTCAACAAGACATTCAACTTGGTCAGCAAGGCATTCGACTTGGTCAACAAAGTATTCGACTTATTCAACACGACATTACTTGGTCAACAAGGCATTCGACTTGACCAACAAGGCATTCGACTTGTTCAACAAGACATTACTTGGTCAACAAGGCATTTGCTTGTTCAACAAGGCATTTGACTTGGTTAACAAGGCATTTGGCTTGTTCAACAAGGCATTTTAGTTGTTCAAAAGGGCATTCGACTTAGTCAACAAGGCATACAAGGCATTCTACTTGTTGAACAAGGCGTTCAACTTGTTTAACATGGCATTCTACGTTGTCAACAACACATTCGACTTGTTCAACAAGGCATTCTACTTGTTAACATGTCGTGACTTGGTGAACAAGGCATTGAACTTTGTTCACAAGGCAATTCGACTTGTTCAACAAGGCATTACTTGGTAAACAAGGTAGTCGACTTTGTCAACAAGGCATTCTTCTTGTTCAAAAAGGCATTTGACTTGTTCAACAAGGCATTCTACTTGGTCAACAAGGTCATTCGACTTGTTCAACAAGGCATTCAACTTGGTCAACAAGGCATTCGACTTGGTCAACAAAGCATTCGACTTTTTCAACAAGGCATTAGACTTGGCCAACAAGGCATCCACTTGTTCAACAAGGCATTACTTGGTCAACAAGGCATTCGCTTGTTCAACAAGGCATTCGACTTGGTTACAAGGCATTTGGCTTGTTCAAAAAGGCATTTAACTTGTTCAAAATGGCATTCGACTTAGTCAACAAGGAATACAAGGCATTCTACTTGTTGAACAAGGCGTTCAACTTGTTCAACAAGGCATTCTACGTGGTCACAAGACATTCGACTTGTTCATCATGGCATTCAACTTGTTAACAAGGCGTGACTTAGTGAACAAGGCATTGAACTTGGTTCACAAGGCATTCGACTTGTTCAACAAGGCATTACTTGGTAAACAATGTAGTCGACCTGGTCAACAAGGCATTCTACTTGTTCAAAAGGCAATTGACCTGTTCAACAAGGCATTCTACTTGGTCAACAAGGTCATTCGACTTGTTCAACAAGGCATTCAACTTGTTAACAAGGCGTGACTTGGTGAACTAGGCATTGAACTTGGTTCACAAGGCATTCAACTTGTTCAACAAGGCATTACTTGGTAAACAAGGTAGTCGACTTGGTCAACAAGGCATTCTTCTTGTTCAAAAAGGCATTTGACTTGTTCAACAAGGCATTCTACTTGGTCAACAAGGTCATTCGACTTTTTCAACAAGACATAACACTAGGGCAGCAAGGCATTCGACTTGGGCAACAAAGAATTCGACTTTTTCAACAAGGCATTCGACTTGACCAACATGGCATTCACTTGTTCAACAAGGCATTACCTGGTCAACAAGACATTCGCTTGTTCAACAAGGCATTCAACTTGGTGGACAAGGCATTTGGCTTGTTCAACAAGGCATTCAACTTGTTTAACAAGGCATTCTACGTTGTCAACAACACATTCGACTTGTTCAACAAGGCATTCTACTTGTTAACAAGGCGTGAGTTGGTGAACAAGGCATTGAACTTGGTTCACAAGGCATTCGACTTGTTCAACAAGACATTACTTGGTCAACAAGGTAGTCGACTTGGTCAACAAGGCATTCTTCTTGTTCAAAAAGCTATTTGACTTTTTCAGCAGGGCATTCGACTTTTTTTTTTTTTTGGGAAAAGGTCACTAAAATAGAATGTGGAAAGATACAATGTTCAGCAGCAATAAGCTGCACCGCTCGGTAACATGCTACCTATAAACAACGCAAGCAATCCAATCGAGCAAGCAAACATCAAAAGCAAGCAAGCAGACTGTAAGCAAGTGACTACGTGCTCGGCCACCAAATGCGCCAAACACGTCGAAGCACACAAGACTGTAGCTGATACTTCCCTCCAAGGGTAGAGAGCCGTATACAGAGTGTAGTCTCGACGTCCGCAACGATATGAGTAGGAGGTCTTCGTCTTCCTTCCCGCCATCGTCGGTTGCGCTCGGCCCATAGGTGATAGACAAGCGATGCAAGCGCATGTCGGGGCCCCATCCATGCGAGGTGCTTGTCCCGTGGTCAACAAGGTCATTCGACTTGGTCAACAAAGCATTCGACTTTTTCAACAAGGCATTAGACTTGGCCAACAAGGCATCCACTTGTTCAACAAGGCATTACTTGGTCAACAAGGCATTCGCTTGTTCAACAAGGCATTCGACTTGGTTACAAGGCATTTGGCTTGTTCAAAAAGGCATTTAACTTGTTCAAAATGGCATTCGACTTAGTCAACAAGGAATACAAGGCATTCTACTTGTTGAACAAGGCGTTCAACTTGTTCAACAAGGCATTCTACGTGGTCAACAAGACATTCGACTTGTTCATCATGGCATTCAACTTGTTAACAAGGCGTGACTTAGCGAACAAGGCATTGAACTTGGTTCACAAGGCATTCGACTTGTTCAACAAGGCATTACTTGGTAAACAATGTAGTCGACCTGGTCAACAAGGCATTCTACTTGTTCAAAAAGGCAATTGACCTGTTCAACAAGGCATTCTACTTGGTCAACAAGGTCATTCGACTTGTTCAACAAGGCATTCAACTTGTTAACAAGGCGTGACTTGGTGAACTAGGCATTGAACTTGGTTCACAAGGCATTCAACTTGTTCAACAAGGCATTACTTGGTAAACAAGGTAGTCGACTTGGTCAACAAGGCATTCTTCTTGTTCAAAAAGGCATTTGACTTGTTCAACAAGGCATTCTACTTGGTCAACAAGGTCATTCGACTTTTTCAACAAGACATTCAACTTGGTCAGCAAGGCATTCGACTTGGTCAACAAAGAATTCGACTTTTTCAACAAGGCATTCGACTTGACCAACAAGGCATTCACTTGTTCAACAAGGCATTACCTGGTCAACAAGACATTCGCTTGTTCAACAAGGCATTCAACTTGGTGGACAAGGCATTTGGCTTGTTCAACAAGGCATTCAACTTGTTTAACAAGGCATTCTACGTTGTCAACAACACATTCGACTTGTTCAACAAGGCATTCTACTTGTTAACAAGGCGTGACTTGGTGAACAAGGCATTGAACATGGTTCACAAGGCATTCGACTTGTTCAACAAGACATTACTTGGTCAACAAGGTAGTCGACTTGGTCAACAAGGCATTCTTCTTGTTCAAAAAGCTATTTGACTTTATCAACAAGGCATTCGACTTTTTTTTTTTTTTGGGAAAAGGTCACTAAAATAGAATGTGGAAAGATACAATGTTCAGCAGCAATAAGCTGCACCGCTCGGTAACATGCTACCTATAAAAACGCAAGCAATCCAATCGAGCAAGCAAACATCAAAAGCAAGCAAGCAGACTGTAAGCAAGTGACTACGTGCTCGGCCACCAAATGCGCCAAACACGTCGAAGCACACAAGACTGTAGCTGATACTTCCCTCCAAGGGTAGAGAGCCGTATACAGAGTGTAGTCTCCACGGGCGCAACGATATGAGTAGGAGGTCTTCGTCTTCCTTCCCGCCATCGTCGGTTGCGCTCGGCCCATAGGTGATAGACAAGCGATGCAAGCGCATGTCGGGGCCCCATCCATGCGAGGTGCTTGTCCCGTGGTCAACAAGGTCATTCGACTTGGTCAACAAAGCATTCGACTTTTTCAACAAGGCATTAGACTTGGCCAACAAGGCATCCACTTGTTCAACAAGGCATTACTTGGTCAACAAGGCATTCGCTTGTTCAACAAGGCATTCGACTTGGTTACAAGGCATTTGGCTTGTTCAAAAAGGCATTTAACTTGTTCAAAATGGCATTCGACTTAGTCAACAAGGAATACAAGGCATTCTACTTGTTGAACAAGGCGTTCAACTTGTTCAACAAGGCATTCTACGTGGTCAACAAGACATTCGACTTGTTCATCATGGCATTCAACTTGTTAACAAGGCGTGACTTAGCGAACAAGGCATTGAACTTGGTTCACAAGGCATTCGACTTGTTCAACAAGGCATTACTTGGTAAACAATGTAGTCGACCTGGTCAACAAGGCATTCTACTTGTTCAAAAAGGCAATTGACCTGTTCAACAAGGCATTCTACTTGGTCAACAAGGTCATTCGACTTGTTCAACAAGGCATTCAACTTGTTAACAAGGCGTGACTTGGTGAACTAGGCATTGAACTTGGTTCACAAGGCATTCAACTTGTTCAACAAGGCATTACTTGGTAAACAAGGTAGTCGACTTGGTCAACAAGGCATTCTTCTTGTTCAAAAAGGCATTTGACTTGTTCAACAAGGCATTCTACTTGGTCAACAAGGTCATTCGACTTTTTCAACAAGACATTCAACTTGGTCAGCAAGGCATTCGACTTGGTCAACAAAGAATTCGACTTTTTCAACAAGGCATTCGACTTGACCAACAAGGCATTCACTTGTTCAACAAGGCATTACCTGGTCAACAAGACATTCGCTTGTTCAACAAGGCATTCAACTTGGTGGACAAGGCATTTGGCTTGTTCAACAAGGCATTCAACTTGTTTAACAAGGCATTCTACGTTGTCAACAACACATTCGACTTGTTCAACAAGGCATTCTACTTGTTAACAAGGCGTGAGTTGGTGAACAAGGCATTGAACTTGGTTCACAAGGCATTCGACTTGTTCAACAAGACATTACTTGGTCAACAAGGTAGTCGACTTGGTCAACAAGGCATTCTTCTTGTTCAAAAAGCTATTTGACTTTTTCAGCAGGGCATTCGACTTTTTTTTTTTTTGGGAAAAGGTCACTAAAATAGAATGTGGAAAGATACAATGTTCAGCAGCAATAAGCTGCACCGCTCGGTAACATGCTACCTATAAACAACGCAAGCAATCCAATCGAGCAAGCAAACATCAAAAGCAAGCAAGCAGACTGTAAGCAAGTGACTACGTGCTCGGCCACCAAATGCGCCAAACACGTCGAAGCACACAAGACTGTAGCTGATACTTCCCTCCAAGGTAGAGAGCCGTATACAGAGTGTAGTCTCGACGTCCGCAACGATATGAGTAGGAGGTCTTCGTCTTCCTTCCCGCCATCGTCGGTTGCGCTCGGCCCATAGGTGATAGACAAGCGATGCAAGCGCATGTCGGGGCCCCATCCATGCGAGGTGCTTGTCCCGTGGTCAACAAGGTCATTCGACTTGTTCAACAAGGCATTCCACTTGGTCAGCAAGGAATTCGACTTGGTCAACAAGGCATTCGACTTGGTTAACAAGGCATTACTTGTTCAACAAGGCATTCTACTTGTTAACAAGGCGTGACTTGGTGAACAAGGCATTGAACTTGGTTCACAAGGCATTCGACTTGTTCAACAAGGCATTACTTGGTAAACAGGGTAGTCGACTTGGTCAACAAGGCATTCTTCTTGTTCAAAAAGGCATTTGACTTGTTCAACAAAGCATTCTACTTGGTCAACAAGGTCATTCGACTTGTTCAATAAGACATTCAACTTGGTCAGCGAGGCATTCGACTTGGTCACCAAAGCATTCGAATTTTTCAACATGGCATTACTTGGTCAACAAGGCATTCGACTTGACCAACAAGGCATTCGACTTGTTCCACAAGACATTACTTAGTCAACAAGGCATTTTTGCTTGTTCAACAAGGCATTTTACTTGGTTAACAAGGCATTTGGCTTGTTCAACGAGGCATTTTATTTGTTCAAAAGGGCATTCGACTTAGTCAACAAGGCATACACGACATTCTACTTGTTGAACAAGACGTTCAACTTGTTCAACAAGGCATTCTACGTTATCAACAACACATTCGACTTGTTCAACAAGGCATTCTACTTGTTAACAAGGCGTGACTTGGTGAACAAGGCATTGAACTTGGTTCACAAGGCATTCGACTTGTTCAACAAGGCATTACTTGGTAAACAGGGTAGTCGACTTGGTCAACAAGGCATTCTTCTTGTTCAAAAAGGCATTCGACTTGTTCAACAAGGCATTCTACTTGGTCAACAAGGTCATTCGACTTGTTCAATAAGAGATTCAACTTGGTCAGCAAGGCATTCGACTTGGTCACCAAAGCATTCGACTTTTTCAACATGGCATTCGACTTGGCCAACAAGGGATTTTTATTTTATTTTTTATTTTTTTTGGGTAAAGGTCATTAAAATAAAATGAGGAAAGATACAATGTTCAGCAGCAATAAGCTGCACCGCTCGGTAACATGCTATCTATAAACAACGCAAGCAATCCAATCGAGCAAGCAAACATCAAAAGCAAGCAAGCAGACTGTAAGCAAGTGACTACGTGCTCGGCCACGCAATGCGCCAAACACGTCGAAGCGCACAGGACTGTAGCTGATACTTCCCTCCTTGGGTAGAGAGTCGTATACATAGTGTAGTCTCGACGTCCGCAACGATATGAGTAGGAGGTCTTCGTCTTCCTTCCCGCCATCGTAGGTTGCGTTCGGCCCATAGGTGATAGACAAGTGATGCAAGCGCATGTCGGGGCCCCATCCATGCGAGGTGCTTGCCCCGCCACCTTTGAGCAGCCCAGTGAACCCCTTCGATCCAGTCCGTGAAAGGCCATCCAAAACGTAACTTTCCCTGCAAAGACTGTAGGCAATGTCTGGAAAATGAACACTCAAAGAAAAGATGCCGTGTTGTCTCTATAGCATGGCCATCATCACACAAGAGGCAAGGTGAACTTCCTGCTGCCGCGGCCACCCATGGCTTGTCCCTCGTCGCCAGGCGTTCCCTAATCGCCAGCCATAAAATGACTTCATGCCGTGGTATCGAGATAGGGCCTCCGAACAGGTTGGTCCAGAATGCAGGCGGAGAATGTTGGCGTATGCAATTTCTCGCGGAGTGAGTAGAGAAGACGCCGGGAGTCCCCCGCCATCGAATCGTGTCCATCTCACCGTGTTGAATGGGAGGTAGAAGACCAGCAAAATCCATGAACTCCACCGTTGTCTGTCCTGGCCAATGCCATCCCGACTCATCAATCACCGCGCTCAATGGTGAATAAAGTGGGAGGCCCATAACAGATGGACCACGCGGGTACCGTTCCACCAGCGGAATCGTGAGTAGCCATGGGTCAGTCCAGAGGCGTGTATTCGCTCCATTCCCAATGCAGAACTCTAGAAGTGGCCGGATGATGGGTCTGAGCTTGAGGAGCTTTTTCCAGCTCCATGAGGTATTAGCCGTGGATCTGATGGTCCAGAAGGATGTGTTGTGCAGCCGCATCCGTCGTATCCATGTGGCCCATATCGAAGACTCATCTCCCCTGAGAATGTTCCAAATAAGACGCATCATCAGCGCCTTGTTCTCCACCTCAATCGATCTCAGTCCAAGTCCCCCTTCGTCCCTTGGTGCGCATACGTCGGTCCATGCCACCTTCGCGCTAGATCCCTTCCACAAGAAAGCTCGAAGACGCTTCTCGATACTGCGGATGATTCCCTTGGGAGTAAGAAGACTCCCGCCAAATACACATGGATAGTCATAAGGACCGATCGAATGAGCTGTACCCTCCCGGCGTATGAGAGCGAGTGGTTGGTCCAAGAACCAAGCCGACGATCAATAGAACGTAATAAGGGGGCGCAATCATCGATAGTCAATCGCGATGTGATAAGGGGGACCCCCAGGTACCGCACAGGAAAAGACCCGATAGGGAAGCCCATAACAGCCTGGAGTGTACCCTTCAGTCGTTCTGCCCGTTTCGAGATAAACATCTCGCTTTTACTGGAGTTTGCCCGTAGCCCTGAAAGCGAAGCAAAAAGCTCGAGGCTGTCGCGGAAGATACTGACTGATTGAACGTCCGCCTGCGAGAAAAGAAGAAGATCATCGGCGAAGGTCAACATGAAGAGGGATGTGGCCTCGCATCGCCAATGGTATCGGAAGCTGCTGCTAAGTTGGATGCGGGACGCTATGATTCCATGTAAAGCCTCCATCACCAACACAAAGAGATAAGGTGATATGGAGGGTGGACAAGTTTCCCCAAGCTGTCTCGTAGCCGATTAGCAATGATCTTGGAGATGATCTTATAGAGAACGTTGCAGCAGGCAATCGGTCGAAAATCCTTCGCCATGCGTGGATTATCCCCTTTTGGAATGAGGGTGATAAGGGTCGAATTTAGCTCCCTTAGGAGGCGTCCCGTCCGGAAGAAATCCCGGATGGCGAACGAGATATCCTCCCCGATGATGTGCCATGCCCGCTTGTAGAAAATCGCGGAGTACCCGTCTGGCCCTGGCGATTTGTTATCTCCCATTGCATGCAGCGCGTTGTTAATTTCCCCATCAGTGACCGGCTGAACCATTGCCTCCGCGTCGGTTGTGCTAAGCGCTGCCCCGAAGTAAGGCGCGACGTCAGAGGCGGATTTTGGGGTTGTCCGCATGGATTGCCCGAGGAGTTCCGAGTAATATCGGACCAATTTAGCCCGCACTTGTGCACCACCCTCGAACGTGTTTCCCGCCTCATCCTCCAAGTGGAAGATACGATTTCCAACCCGCCGTGTGGCCACTTTCTTGAAGAAAAAAGAAGTGCATTGGTCACCGTCCTTGAGCCATGCCACTTTCGCCCACTGAAGAGTGCCGAATGCTCCAATTCGACCTCTTTGGCATACACAAGCCGACATTGCTTCTCCAAGATTTGTAATTGATCCTCCAATGGATAGTTTGCCGCCATGTCCTGAGCAATCTCTAGAAATTTGCGCGCCTCGAGCACGTTACGATTGAGATCACCCTTGTCTCGCCGTAGTTGTCATAGTTCCCTCTTCATTGCTTTCAGTCTCTGGACGACTACATACATCGGGTATCCATTTGCTTGCAGACTCCAAGTTTTCGCCACGATAGGAAGAAAACGAGGATTTTGCGCCAAAAAATTATCAAAACGAAAAGAATTGTTCCTCTCAGAAGCCCTAGCTGTAGTCGCGAGGATGAGTGGAGAGTGGTCCGATGTAGCAGGGGTTGCGCAATGATAAGTAAGGTCCCCAAATCTAGCGAACCAAGAGGGGTTGCCAAGCATCCTATCGAGGCGTCGCCATACACCCGACGTGCCCCCTTCCTGGTTATACCACGTGTAGAGTTGCCCCGTGCATGGCAGGGTTGCGAGGTCCGATGTAGTCATGCATGCAATCATCTCCGGACAGCCCCCCGTCGCCGATCCTCCCCGCGCGTCCGTGTTTGCCATGATCGCGTTGAAATCCCCCATAACAAGCCATGGTGAATTTGCGTGCAGCTGTGAGGTCTCGATGAGATCTGTCCAAAGGTCGCGTCGGGACACCCTTTGATTATGACCGTATACGAATGTGATGAAGAAATCCTCACGCTCCGCAAGGATCGTCGCCTTACAGTGAATGGTCTGAGTGGTGTACGCAAGAATTGTGACAGTAACTAGGCGGGCATCCCAGCCCACCCAGATACGAGATGCCGGCCCATTATCGTATTCAAAGAACCAACTCCAAGCCCTGGTAGAATGTGAAAGGGCAGCCGCATTCTGCTCGGAGACCCGTGTCTCGTACAGCCCAATAATCAACAGCTTATACTTAGAAATAATATCCCCCACCGCCCATCTGTGGTCTACCCTGTTTAGACCACGTACATTCCAAACGGCGATTGGGATCATGGGCACACGTCGAGAAGGGCTGCTTCAGGACCCTTAAGTGTGTTCGCCGTTTGGGTACATTCGCTTGTTCAACAAGGCATTCGACTTGGTTAACAAGGCATTTGGCTTGTTCAACAAGGCATTTTTTTTTTTGGTAAAATTTCCCGTAAATAAAACTGAATGAAAACAGAAAAGCGCCCAAGGGAAATCCCATGCCGCAGAAAACCGGTAACAAGCTACCGGAAGCAAACAAACGAGGCAAAACAATCGACAACAGCAGCCGACAAAGCCAAGCAAAGCCTCAAAACAAAACAAAGCCACAAAACAAACAAAAGCAGACTACCATGCAATGCGCCAAAGGTTCCTGAGCGAGGCCGCTTGCAGAATGAAGCGGGAGGGAGCCTGGCTCAACCTCAAGCACGCGATCTCTAAGACCATACTCACAATTTGCTCCGGAGAGCAACGAGTCTGATCCCGCCAACGCCTATTCCTCTCTTGCCAGATATGGTAGACCAGAGAGGCGAGAAGATGACGAGAGATCTCATTATGAAGATGATGACTCCGCCAACGAGCAGCGGCCCACTCGATCCCATGAATCCAATCCCGATGCGGCCACCTCCAATGGGTCTTCCTTCTCAGTAAGAGAATGCATCTCCTGGAGAAAGGCACTCGAAGAAGAGGTGACGGACCGTCTCCGTGCTCTGCGACTCACAAAGAGAGCAAGCATCCGAACCCGAACGAACCATCACCCAAGCACGGTCCCTAGTCGCCAATCTTTCACGAATAGCAAGCCACAGAAGAAATTCATGTCTAGGGACCCGAAAAGGGCCCCCAAACAGAGAAGTCCAAGCAATCCTCGGAGAGTGGGTCCGGATAGCCTCACGAGCACTCCTAACAGAGAACTTCCCATCCGGAGCCACCTTCCAACAAATGGAGTCAGCAGCAGAGGGGTCCACAGCCGGAAGAAGGGGCTGAAGCAGAAGAAACTCCACCGACTGTTGGGCAGGCCAGGTCCATCCAGCATTCGTCACAACAGCAGAGAGCCGGGAATCCAAAGGGAGACCCATAACCAAAGGCCCCCTCGGGAATCTCTCAATGAGAGGGGTATCAGACAGCCAAGGGTCCTTCCAGAGCCAAAGAGAGTTCCCATTTCCAATACGAAAGGAGAAAAGGGAACGGAAGGTACCTCTGAGGTGGAGCAGCTTACGCCAGCTCCAAGCGTCCGAGGAGTTGGGCTGAACATCCCAGAAAGAGCGGTCCCTGAGTTTAGTGGCATAAAGCCACTGGACCCAAATCGAGTCAGGGTCCCGAGAGACAATGTTCCAGAGGTGATGGAAGAGGAGAGCCTGATTGTCGATCAAGAGAGATCGAACGCCAAGACCTCCTTCTTCCACAGGCTTGCAGACGTCATCCCAAGCCACCTTAGCCGGAGATCCATCCCACAGAAATCTTCGAAAGCGAGACTCCAAGGCCTTGATCACTCCTTTCGGGAGGAGGAAGACCCCAGCCCAATAGACCTGCATGGCAGAGAGGACAGACTTAATGAGCTGCAAGCGACCGGCATACGAGAGGGAACGGTTCAGCTAGGATCCAAGCCGTCTATCCACAGACTGGAGCAGAGGGGTGCAGTCCTCCAGTCCGAGACGGGAGTGGATCAAAGGAACTCCAAGGTAGCGGACAGGGAGCTGGCCACGGGAGAAGCCCATGATACTCAGAAGCTGTCCCGAAAGAGGCTCAGCCCTTTTGGAAAGAAACATCTCACTTTTAGCCGGGTTAGGGAGGAGACCCCACAAAGAGCCGAAGGTATCAAGAGCATCACGGAGGGTTCGAACAGAGCAGGCATCCGCGTGACAGAAAAGCAGCAGATCGTCAGCAAAAGACAGCATGGCCAGCTTACTCGTATCACATCTCCAATGGTAACGGAATCCGGGAGAAGACTGGATGCGGGATAAAAGAATCCCATGGAGCACCTCCATGACCAGAACGAACAGGTAAGGAGAGAGGGGGTCGCCTTGGCGGAGGCCCCGCTTACCCGCAAAAAAACCTTCCGGCGCTCCGTTGATGCAAACGGAGAAAGCAGTAGAAGTGATGCATTCCTTGATCCAATGGATGAAGAGAGGGTGGAACCGCATGGCCTGAAGAGTAGCGATAACAAAGCTCCAATCCACCTTATCAAATGCCTTCGCAAGGTCGACCTTGATGGCAGAACGGGGCGGGAGACTCTGGTTCTGGTAACCCCTGCAAATCTCTTGAGCTAACAAATGTTATCGCTGATGCGTCTGCCCGGGATGAAAGCCGTTTGAACCGGATGGACGAGGCCAGAAAGGGCAGATCTGAGCCGATTGGCCAAAATCTTTGCAATGACCTTATACAGGACATTGCAGCAAGAGATTGGTCTAAAGTCGGAAGCACGTCTAGAAGAAGCCCCCTTAGGGATGAGGCTGATGAGAGTACTGTTGACGCCCCGAAGAAGATGACCCGTCCGAAAGAAGTCCTCAACAGCACGAGTGACATCAGCACCCAGGATTCCCCACGTCGCCTTGAAGAAGGCAGCCGTATAGCCATCAGGGCCAGGGGCCTTTTCGCCATCCATAGCGAAAATAACATCGCGAATCTCCACGTCTGAAACTCTCGAGATCATCCCATCCGCATGCTCCCGAGACAAAGTATGCGTGATGAAGCTCTCCACGTCCGCAGCACACACAGGAGCAGATCTACCACACTGGCCCAGAAGATCCTGGTAGAAGCGAATCAGCTCGTCACGAATAGGGCCAGACCCCTCAATCAACTGGCCATCCGCATTCTCAAGAGAGAGAATACGATTGCCACAACGACGGATCGCCACCTTCTTAAAAAAGAAGGAGGAGCATTGATCGCCATCCTTGAGCCAGGCTAACTTGGCTCGCTGGGCAAGGTAAGAGTGCTCCATCTCCACAGCACGAGAGAAGAGCATTCGGCAGATACGTTCGAACTCGTGAAAGAGAGGCTCGTCAGGGTAACGAGCCGTGAAAGATTGGCTGAGATCCAGAAACTCCCTAGCCTCCAACACGTTCCTACTCAAATCGCCCTTAGCACGCCGAAGCTCCTTAAGACGGGGCTTAAGTGACTTCAGACGGCGAACAAGCGAATACATGGGAAAACCCTGAGGCGGGGAGGCCCAAACCTGCTCCACAACCCCCAAGAAGGCCGGGTCCTTCGTGAGGAAGTTATCGAAACTGAAATGGGCATTCCGACGTCCCGTCCTGGCAACCGAGAGCACAAGAGGAGAGTGATCGGAGGTAGCAGGGAGGGCAGCCTGATAGTGAAGATCCGGGAAGAGAGAGAACCACGACGGGTTGCCCACAATGCGGTCAATCCGTCTCCAGATGCCCGCCTCAGCCCGCTGCTGATTGTGCCACGTAAAGAAGGGGCCCGACGATCCCAAATTGGTCAGGTCAGCCTGGATAAGGCAGTCACGAAGATCGGTCACATCCTGAAGAGAGGGGGATCCCCCTTTGGCCTCAGAAAGGTCAGCAATGGCGTTGAAATCCCCGAGAACGAGCCAAGGAACACCAACCCGGTCTGCAGAGGTCACGACAAGCTCCTCCCAAAGCAAGACACGCTCCTCCCTCCGACTCCTGCCGTAGACAAAGGAGAGGAAAACAGTCCCCCTGCTCTCCAGTGAAGTGACTCTGCAATGAACCGCCTGCTCCGAAAAGCTCAAAACGGAGAGGTGTAGGAAGCTGGGGTCCCAACCAATCCAGATCCTCGTTCCAGGTCCGCCATCATAATCAAAGAACCAGTCCCACCGATCTCTAATACCAGAGGAAAGCAGAGTGGCATTAGAGAGAGAGACACGAGTCTCAAGGAGACCCACAAGATGAAGATCAAACCGAGAAATAAGATCCCGAACAGCCCTCCCATGGTCCCTCTTGTTGAGACCCCTCACATTCCATACACCTGTCGGAATCATAAGGAAACACCGGAGCGGGCTGCATATTCAGGGCCCATCGAAGAAGGAGAGTCCTCGTTCAGACTCTGAAGGACATGAAAGTGGTTACGGAATTCCTCCACTGGTTGGGAGGAAGATTTTTCATTAGCCCCACTGCCAGCGCCACGCAGAGGAGACGGGGCGGTCAGTCCCCCACCATCACTCGCAACACCGTCCCGATTAGCCTGGGCAACCGCGGCACTACCTCCTCCACCCCGAGGAGACGGGGTTGCCTCCACCTCCTTCGCTGAGGTAACCATCACCGCTTTCCCCTTCTTCCGCTGCTTCAGCTTTCTCCATGCATCCTTGGCCTGTGGGGCCGTTAGCGTAGTGGGGGTAGCCTTGGTTTGGGAAGCGGCCTGAGCAGCCATCGGGGGAGCAGACGGGGCAGCCACGACAATCTTCCTCGGCGGGTTAGGGGCATGCGCCAACATGGGCTGAACGATCCGTGGGCATTTAGTCTTGGTATGGCTCCAAGACTTACATTCTTCACACATGGTCGGCCTCCACTCGTACTCAACGAGAACCGTAACAGCCCCCGCCGATCCTCCTCCTTCTTTAGGGAGACGGATGGTGAAGCGATCTATGAAGTCATCCTTCAGGTTCTTCAAGACACAAAGTAAGGGCTTGTTTAAAAAGGCATTCGACTTAGTCCACGAAGGACTTCTTCTCGCCGTTCGGGCTAGCCAAAGAGGGGGCAGCCCTCTCGATGTTCTCCGTTAACTCAAGGGGTTTGACATTCGGGGCAGCACCATGACCCACAGCCCCGCAGTCCACTCCGCCTTTAGCCTGGCGGTCCACTCCGGCCTTAGAGGGTGGCGGGGTGCCCGGCCGCCTCTTGTCCATGGAATTCACGCGCGGCTCATCACGGAGAGGTTGAGAGATAACGACCCCACGACGAGGAAGGGTACAAACAGCCCTAACAACCGGGTTCGACCCATGAGAGGGCACCTTCCTCGCGTCCCCCTCCCGTTGTTGAGGGCTCGTCGGCAAGTGAACTTCCGAAAGCCGTGAATCAACGCGGGCAGTCGTGGCATCAACGGCAGTCACCAATTCTATATGTTGGGAGGGCGCAAGGCTCATGTGAACGTCGGGAACGTCGGGAATTCCCGAAGACGCGGCCACGAGGGAGGCGAACTCTTCCGATCCCGAAGCAACGTCCGTAAAGGGTCCCACCTTAGCTTTTGATGCAAGCATTGATTCAATCCCGAGAACACGGCGGAAGAGCTCGTGAAACGCCTCGCCTTTGAAATCCGCGGCAAAGTCGGGGAAGTTTGCCGAGAGAGTGGTGGTGACCTCGGAACCTCCCGTTGCCATCGATGAGGGGAAAGGTCCCGCCATAGTGGAGCTACAAAATGTGGAAGAGGATGAAGAGGATGCCATGAACGCGCAAGGTGGATGAAAAGTCGCGTAACAGAAGCGGCCGCGGATGCCGTGAAGGAAGATGAAAGGTCACGGAAGCGGAAGGTGAAGAGCCTCGGTGCAAATCTCGCCGGAGCACCTCCGAAAGCCGTCTGGACCCGGCGGTGGAGATGCGACCACGCGCGGCAGCGGCGGAGAACGTTGGGAAGCTCGCGGCAGCAGCGGCGTGAAGGAAGATGAAGAGTCACGGAAGCGGTAGGTGAAGAGTCTCGGTATGAAACTCGCCGGAACACCTCCTAGCGCCGTCTGGACCCGGCGGTGGAGATGCGGTCGCGCGCGGCAGCGGTGGAGAAAGCTGGAAAGGTCGCGGCAGCA
Organism: Linderniella brevidens; assembly: GCA_004919715.1. Classification (NCBI taxonomy): domain Eukaryota; kingdom Viridiplantae; phylum Streptophyta; class Magnoliopsida; order Lamiales; family Linderniaceae; genus Linderniella; species Linderniella brevidens. Next base: position 267,553 of record SWDC01000004.1, read on the forward strand.
GCGGCGTGGAAGAAGATGAAGGGTCACGGAAGCGGTAGGTGAAAAGCCTTGGTACGTAATCTCGCCGGAACACCTCCGGGCGCCGTCCGGATCCGGCGTTGGAGATGCGGTCGGTCGCGGCAACGGCGGAGAACGCTGGGAAGAACGCGGCAACAACGGGGTGGTGGGGGAAGTACTCGGGCCGGGAACCAAAAGTGGCGGGCCTCCAAACACCGTTTGAGCCCGGCGATGGAGGACCACGTGAGCAACCCTCGCCGGACCAGGAGATGGTTGCGGAAGAGGTGGAGGGGCTCGCCGGCGGGAAGAGAGGGGAGTGACGTTTGAAATTCAAGGGAAAACAATGAGAGAGAAAATCGCTAGAGAGATGTTAGAGAGAGAAATTGAATGCCTAAGAAGTCCAACAAGTCGCCATCAACAAGGCATTTAACTTGTTCAAAATGGCATTCGACTTAGTCAACACGGCATACAAGGCATTATACTTGTTGAACAAGGCGTTCAACTTGTTTAACAAGGCATTCTACGTGGTCAACAAGACATTCGACTTGTTCAACATGGCATTCAACTTGTTAACAAGGCGTGACTTAGTGAACAAGGCATTGAACTTGGTTCACAAGGCATTCGACTTGTTCAACAATGCATTACTTGGTCAACAAGGTAGTCGACTTGGTCAACAAGGCATTCTACTTGTTCAAAAAGGCATTTGACCTGTTCAACAAGGGCATTCTACTTAGTCAACAATGTCATTCGACTTGTTCAACAAGGCATTCAACTTGTTAACAAGGCATGACTTGGTGAACAAGGTATTGAACTTGGTTCACAAGGCATTCAACTTGTTAAACAAGGCATTACTTGGTAAACAAGGTAGTCGACTTGGTCAACAAGGCATTCTTCTTGTTAAAAAAGGCATTTGACTTGTTCAACAAGGCATTCTACTTGGTCAACAAGGTCATTCGACTTGTTCAACAAGACATTCAACTTGGTCAGCAAGGCATTCGACTTGGTCAACAAAGCATTCGACTTGTTCAACAAGGCATTACTTGGTCACCAAGGCATTCAACTTGACCAACAAGGTATTCGATTTGTTCCACAAGACATTACTTGGTCAACAAGGCATTTGCTTGTTCAACAAGGCATTTTACTTGGTTAACAAGGCATTTGGCTTGTTCAACGAGGCATTTTATTTTTTCAAAAGGGCATTCGACTTAGTCCACAAGGCATACACGACATTCTACTTGTTGAACAAGACGTTCAACTTGTTTAACAAGGCATTCTACGTGGTCAACAACACATTCGACTTGTTTAACATGGCATTCAACTTTTTAACAAGGCGTGACTTAGTTAACAAGGCATTAACTTGGTTCACAAGGCATCCGACTTGTTCAACAAGGCATTACTTGGTAAACAGGGTAGTCGACTTGGTCCAGAAGGCATTCTTCTTGTTCAAAAAGGTATTTGACTTGTTCAACAAGGCATTCTACTTGGTCAACAAGGTCATTCGACTTGTTCAATAAGACATTCAACTTGGTCAGCAAGGCATTCGACTTGGTCAACAAAGCATTCGACTTTTTCAACAAGGCATTCGACTTGGCCAACAAGGCATTCTCTTATTCAACAAGGCATCACCTGGTCAACAATGCATTCGCTTGTTCAACAAGGCATTCGACTTGGTGGACAAGGCATTTGGCTTGTTCAACAAGGCATTTTACTTGTTCAAAAGGGCATTCGACTTAGTCAACAAGGCATACAAGGCATTTTACTTGTTGAACAAGGCGTTCAACTTGTTTAACAAGGCATTCTACGTTGTCAACAACACATTCGACTTTTTAACAAGGCATTGAACTTGGTTCACAAGGCATTCGACTTGTTCAAAAGGCATTACTTGGTAAACAAGGTAGTCGACTTGGTCAACAAGGCATTCTACTTGTTCAAAAAAGCATTTGACTTGTTCAACAAGGCATTTTACTTGGTCAACAAGGTCATTCGACTTGTTCAACAAGGCATTCAACTTGGTCAGCAAGGCATTCGACTTGGTCACCAACGCATTCGACTTTTTCAACAAGGCATTTGACTTGGCCAACAAGGCATTCACTTGTTCAACAAGGCATTACTTGGTCAACAAGGCATTTGCGTGTTCAACAAGGCATTCGACTTGGTTAACAAGGCATTTGGCTTGTTCAACAAGGCATTTAACTTGTTCAAAATGGCATTCGACTTAGTCAACAAGGCATACAAGGCATTCTACTTGTTGAACAAGGTGTTCAACTTGTTCAACAAGGCATTCTACGTGGTCAACAACACATTCGACTTGTTCAACAAGGCATTCTACTTATTAACAAGGCGTGACTTGGTGAACAAGGCATTGAACTTGGTTCACAAGGCATTCGACTTGTTCAACAAGGCATTACTTGGTAAACAGGGTAGTCGACTTGGTCAACAAGGCATTCTTCTTGTTCAAAAAGGTATTTGACTTGTTCAACAAGGCATTTTACTTAGTCAACAAGGTCATTCGACTTGTTCAACAAGACATTCAACTTGGTCAGCAAGGCATTCGACTTGGTCAACAAAGCATTCGACTTGTTCAACAAGGCATTACTTGGTCAACAAGGCATTCGACTTGACCAACAAGGCATTCGACTTGTTCAACAAGACATTACTTGGTCAACAAGGCATTTGCTTGTTCAACAAGGCATTTTACTTGGTTAACAAGGCATTTGGCTTGTTCAACGAGGCATTTTATTTGTTCAAAAGAGCATTCGACTTAGTTAACAAGGCATACACGGCATTCTACTTGTTGAACAAGACGTTCAACTTGTTTAACAAGGCATTCTACGTGGTCAACAACACATTCAACTTGTTCAACATGGCATTCAACTTGTTAACAAGGCGTGACTTAGTGAACAAGGCATTGAACATGGTTCACAAGGCATTCGACCTGTTCAACAAGGCATTACTTGGTAAACAAGGTAGTCGACTTGGTCAACAAGGCATTTTACTTGTTCACCAAGGCGCTCAACTTGTTCACCAAGGCATTCTACTTGGTCAAGAAGGTCATTCCACTTGTTCAACAAGACATTCAACTTGGTCAGCAAGGCATTCGACTTGGTCAACAAAGCATTCGACTTATTCAACACGGCATTACTTGGTCAACAAGGCATTCGACTTGGTCAACTAAAAATTCTATTGGGCATTTGACTTGGTCAACAAGGCATGAATTGGTCAATTAGGCATTCGACTTGTTGAACAAGGCATTTGACTTCTTCAACAAGACATTCTACTTGCTTTTAACAAAGCATTAGTTGGTCAACAAGGCATTCGACTTGTTCAACAAGGAATTACATGGTCAACAAGGCATTCGACTTGTTCAACAAGACATTTTTGTTGTTCAACAAGGCTATCTACTTGTTCAAAAGGGCATTCGACTTGGTCAACACGACATATAAGACATTTTACTTGTTGAACAAGGCATATAACTTGTTTAACAAGGCATTCTAGTTGGTCAACAACGCATTTGACTTGTTCAACAAGGCATTCGACTTGGTTAACAAGGCAATACTTGGTCTACAAGGCATTCGACTAAGTCAACAAGGCATTCGACTTGTTCAACAAGGCATTCGACTTGGTCAACAAGGCATTTTACTTGTTCCTAGTGCATTCGACTTAGTCAACTGGCATACAAGGCATTCTACTTGTTCAACAAGGTTTTCTACTTGGTCAACAACACATTCTACTTGTTCAACAAGGCATTCTACTTGGCGAAGAAGGCAGTCGACTTGGTCGACAAGGCATTCGACTTGTTCATGGAGGCATTCGACTTGGTCGACAAGGCATTCGACTTGGTCGACAAGGCATTCGACTTGGTCGACAAGGCATTCGACTTGTTCGACAAGGCATTCGACTTGGTCAACAAAGCATTTCAGTTGTTCAACAAGGCATTTTACTTGTTCAAAAGGGCATTCGACTTAGTCAACAAGGCATTCTACTTGTTGAACATGGCATTCAACTAGGCATTTTACTTGTTAAACAAGGCATTCGACTTGTTCAATAAGGCATTCTACTTGTTAATAAGGCGTGACTTGGTCAACTAGGCATTCTACTGGACATTCGACTTGCTCAACAAGCCATGACTTGGTCAATAAGGCATTCTACTGGGCATTCGACTTGTTGAACAAGGCATTCGACTTCTTCAACAAGATATTCTACTTGGTTAACAAAGCATTACTTGGTCAACAAGGCATTCGACTTGTTCAACAAGGAATTACTTGGTCAACAAGGCATTCGACTTGTAAACAAAGCATTCGACTTGTTCAACAAGACATTTGAGTAGTTCAAGAAGGCATTCTACTTGTTCAAAAGGGCATTTGACTTGATCAACACGACATACAAGACATTCTACTTGTTGAACAAGGCATATAACTTGTTTAACAAAGCATTATACTTGGTCAACAACGCGTTCGACTTGTTCAACAAGGCATTCGAGTGGTTCCACAAGGCATTCGACTTGCTCAACAAGGCATTTTACTTGGTCAGCAACGCACTCGACTTGGTCAACAAGGCATTTGAGTTGTTCAACAAGGCCTTACTTGTTTAAAAGGGCATTCGACTTAGTCAACAAGGCATAGAAGGCATTCTACTTTTTGAACAAGACATTCAACTTGTTCACTAAGGCATTCTACTTAGTCAACAACGCATTCGACGTGTTCAACAAGGTATTCTACTTTGTAACAAGGCGAGACTTGGTCAAAAGGCATTGTACTTGTTCAAAAAGGCATTCGACTTGGTCAACAATGCATGACTTGGTCAAGAAATCATTCGACTTGTTGAACAAGGCATTTGACAATTTGAACAATGCATTTGACTTGCTTAACAAAGCATTACTTGGTCAACAAGGCATTCGACTTGTTCAACAAGGTATTACTTTTTGAAAGCGCATTTTTTTTTTGGATGAATGTCCCATGTATAAAGAGTGGAAAAACTGTAAAATGAACAGGAGATATACTCCGCAACCAACCAGTAACAGACTACTGGGAACAAACAATAAAGGAATAAACCAATCAACCAATTAACCAATGACCCAATCAAACATACAACCAATCAAACACAACAAAAACCAATCCAACCAAGCCACACGCATTTGAAAGCGCATTTGACTTAGTCAACAAGGCATACAAGGAATTCAACTTGTTCAACAAGGCATTCTACTTGGTCAACGACACATTCGACTTGATCAACAAGGTATTCTACTTGGTGAACAAGGCAGTCGACTTGGTGAACAAGGCATTCGACTTGTTCTACAAGGCATTACTTTGTCAACAAGGCATTCGACTTGTTCAACAAGGCATTCGGCTTGTTCAACAAGGCATGTTACTTGTTCAAAAGGGTATTTGCCTTAGTCAACAAGGCATTCTACTTGTTGAACTAGACATTCAACTTGTTCAATAAGGCATTTTACTTGGTCAACAACCCATTCGACTTGTTCAACAAGCCATTCTACTTGCATGACTTGGTCAGCAAGGCACTCGACTTGTTCAGCAAGGCATTCCACTTGTTTAACAAGGCATTCGACTTGTTCAACAAGGCATTACTTGGTGAACAAGGCATTCGACTTGTTCAAAAAGACATTTGAGTTGATTAACAAGGCATTTGGTATTTCAATAAGGCATTCTACTTGTTCAAAAGGGCATTCGACTTGGTCAACAAGGCATACAAAGCAGATAACTTGTTTCACAAGGCATTCTACTTGGTCAACAAGGCATTACTTGGTCGACAAGGCATTCAACTTATTCAACAAGGCATTCTACTTGGTCAACAAGGCATGACTTAGTCAACAAGGCACACAAGGCATATAACTTGTTTAACAAGGCATTCTACTTGGTCAACAACGCATTCGACTTGTTCAACAAGGCATTTATCAACAACGGGTGACTTGGTAAACAAAGCATTCGACTTGTTCAACAAGGCATTCGACTTGGTCAACAAGGCATTTTACTTGTTCCAAGTGCATTCGACTTAGTCAACTGGCATACAAGGCATTCTACTTGTTCAACAAGGTTTTCTACTTGGTCAACAACACATTCGACTTGTTCAGCAAGGCATTCTACTTAGCGAAGAAGGCAGTCGACTTGGTCGACTTGGCATTCGACTTGTTCAAGAAGGCATTCCACTTGGTCGACAAGGCATTCGACTTGTTCAAGAAGGCATTCGACTTGGTCGACAAGGCATTCGACTTGGTCGACAAGGCATTCGACTTGGTCGACAAGGCATTCGACTTGGTCAACAAAGCATTTCAGTTGTTCAACAAGGCATTTTACTTATTCAAAAGGGCATTCGACTTAGTCAACAAGGCATTCTACTTGTTGAACAAGGCATTCAACTAGGCATTTTACTTGTTAAACAAGGCATTCGACTTGTTCAATAAGGCATTCTACTTGTTAATAAGGCGTGACTTGGTCAACTAGGCATTCTACTGGGCATTCGACTTGGTCAACAAGCCATGACTTAGTCAATAAGGCATTCTACTGGGCATTCGACTTGTTGAACAAGGCATTCGACTTCTTCAACAAGATATTCTACTTGCTTAACAAAGCATTACTTGGTCAACAAGGCATTCGACTTGTTCAACAAGGAATTACTTGGTCAACAAGGCATTCGACTTGTAAACAAAGCATTCGACTTGTTCAACAAGGCATTCGACTTGTTCAACAAGACATTTGAGTAGTTCAAGAAGGCATTCTACTTGTTCAAAAGGGCATTTGACTTGATCAACAAGACATTCTACTTGTTGAACAAGGCATATAACTTGTTTAACAAAGCATTATACTTGGTCAACAACGCGTTCGACTTGTTCAACAAGGCATTCGAGTGGTTACACAAGGCATTCGACTTGCTCAACAAGGCATTTTACTTGTTCAAAATGGCATTCGCTTTAGTCAACAAGGCATTCTACTTGTTGAAAAAGGAATTCAACCTGTCCAATAAGGCATTTTACTTGGTCAACAACGCATACGACTTGTTCAACAAGGCATTGTACTTGTTAACAAGGCGTGACTTGGTCAACACGGCATTCGACTTGGTCAGCAAGGCATTCTACTTGTTTTAAAAGGGCATTCGACTTGGTCAACAAGACATTCGTCTTGTTGAACAAGGCATTCGACTTCTTCAAAAAGGCATCCGAATTTTTGAACAAGGCATTCGACTTCTTCAGCAAGGCGAGTTGTTGAGCAAGGCATTCGACTTGTTCAACAAGGCATTCTACTTGTTCAGAAAGGCACCAGATTCGGTAAAAAAGGCAAGAAGACATTCTACTTATTTAGTAAGCCATTTGACTTGTTCAACAAGTTATTCTACTTTGTCAACAAAGCATTCGACTTGTTCAGCATGGCTTTCTACTTGGAATACAAGGCAAGACTTGGTCAACAAGGCGTTTGACGTGCTCAATAAGGCATTCGACTTGTTCAACAAAGCATTGGACTTGGTCAACAAGGCATTCGACTTGTTAAACAAGACATTGGACTTGGTCGACAAGGCATTCGACTTCTTCAACAAGTCAGTCGACTTGGTCTACAAGGCATTCGACTTGTTCAATAACGCATTCGACATGTTAACAAGGCATTCGACTTGGTCAACAAGCTATTCGACGTGCTGAACAAGGCATTCGACTTGTTCAACACAGCATTGGACATTGTCAATAAGGCATTTGACTTCTTCAACAAGGCATTCGACTTGGTCAACAAGGCTTTCAGCTTGTTCAACAAAGTATCCACGTCTAAACAAGGCATTTGACTTGGTGATCATGGCTTGTTCAGTAAGGCATTCGACTTGGCCAACATGGAATTTGAGTTTTTATTTTTGTGGAAACATGGCATTTGAGTTGTTCAAAAAGGCATTTGAGTCCACTTGTTGAACCAGACATTCTACTTGTTCATAAGGGCATTCAACTTGGTCAAAAAGCCATACAAGGCATTTAATTGTTCAACTGAGCATTCGACTTGTTCAACAAGGCATTCTACTTGGTCAACAAAATATGACTTGGCCAACAAGGCATTCGACTTGTTTAACAAGGCATTCAACTTGTTTAACAAGGCATCGGACTTGGTCATCATGTCATTTGAGTTGTTAACAAGGCATTCGACTTTTTTTTTTTTTTTTTTTTTTTGGAAAAGGTCATTAAAATAAAATGTGGAAAGATACAATGTTCAGCAGCAATAAGCTGCACCGCTCGGTAACATGCTACCTATAAACAACGCAAGCAATCGAATCGAGCAAGCAAACATAAAAAACAAGCAAGCAGACTATAAGCAAGTGACTACGTGCTCGGCCATGCAATGCGCCAAACACGTCGAAGCGCACAGGACTGTAGCTGATACTTCCCTCCAAGGGTAGAGAGCCGTATACAGAGTGTAGTCTCGACGTCCGCAACGATATGAGTAGGAGGTCTTCGTCTTCCTTCCCGCCATCGTTGGTTGCGCTCGGCCCATAGGTGATAGACAAGCGATGCAAGCACATGTCGGGGCCCCATCCATGCGAGGTGCTTGCCCCGCCACCTTTGAGCAGCCCAGTGAACCCCTTCAATCCAGTCCGTGTAAGGCCATCCAAAACGTAACTTTCCCTGCAAAGACTGTAGGCAATGTCTGGAAAATGAACACTCAAAGAAAAGATGCCGTGTTGTCTCTATAGCATGGCCATCATCACACAAGAGGCAAGCTGAACTTCCTGCTGCCGCGGCCACCCATGGCTTGTCCCTCGTCGCCAGGCGTTCCCTAATTGCCAGCCATAGAATGACTTCATGCCGTGGTATCGAGATAGGGCCTCCGAACAGGTTGGTCCAGAACGCAGGCGGAGAATGTTGGCGTATGCAATTTCTCGCGGAGTGAGTAGAGAAGACGCCATTGGGAGTCCCCCGCCATCGAATCGTGTCCATCTCACCGTGTTGAATGGGAGGTAGGAGACCAGCAAAATCCATGAACTCCACCGTTGTCTGTCCTGGCCAATGCCATCCCGACTCATCAATCACCGCGCTCAATCGTGAATCAAGTGGGAGGCCCATAACAGATGGACCACGCGGGTACCGTTCCACCAGCGGAATCGTGAGTAGCCATGGGTCAGTCCAGAGGCGTGTATTCGCTCCATTCCCAATGCGGAACTCTAGAAGTGGCCGGATGATGGGTCTGAGCTTGAGGAGCTTCTTCCAGCTCCATGAGGTATTAGCCGTGGATCTGATGGTCCAGAAGGATGTGTTGTGCAGCCGCGTTCGTCGTATCCATGTGGCCCATATCGAAGACTCATCTCCCCTGAGAATGTTCCAAATAAGACGCATCATCAGCGCCTTGTTCTCCACCTCAATCGATCTCAGTCCAAGTCCCCCTTCGTCTCTTGGTGCGCATACGTCGGTCCATGCCACCTTCGCGCTAGATCCCTTCCACAAGAAAGCTCGAAGACGCTTCTCGATACTGCGGATGATTCCCTTGGGGAGTAAGAAGACTCCCGCCAAATACACATGGATAGTCATAAGGACCGATCGAATGAGCTGTACCCTCCCGGCGTATGAGAGCGAGTGGTTGGTCCAAGAACCAAGCCGACGATCAATAGAACGTAATAAGGGGACGCAATCATCGATAGTCAATCGCGATGTGATAAGGGGGACCCCCAGGTACCGCACAGGAAGAGACCCGATAGGGAAGCCCATAACAGCCTGGAGTGTACCCTTCAGTCGTTCTGCCCGTTTCGAGATAAACATCTCGCTTTTACTGGAGTTTGCCCGTAGCCCTGAAAGCGAAGCAAAAAGCTTGAGGCTGTCGCGGAAGATACTGACTGATTGAACGTCCGCCTGCGAGAAAAGAAGAAGATCATCGGCGAAGGTCAACATGAAGAGGGATGTGGCCTCGCATCGCCAATGGTATCGGAAGCTGCTGCTAAGTTGGATGCGGGACGCTATGATTCCATGTAAAGCCTCCATCACCAACACAAAGAGATAAGGTGATATGGGGTCGCCCTGTCTGAGACCCCGCCGTCCTTTGAAGAAACCCTCCGGCCTACCGTTGATGTTGATGGAAAAATGCGTCGACGTGAGGCATGACCGGACCCACCCAATGAAGGTCGGGTGAAAGTGAAGTGCCTGAAGTGTGGCAAAGATAAAATCCCACTCAATCTTATCATATGCCTTGGCGAGGTCGACCTTAAGAGCCACCCGTTCAGGCAGCCCGGCTCTATTGTATCCGTGACAAATCTCTTGGGCTAAGAGAATGTTGTCGGAAATACGCCTTCCAGGGATGAATGCCGTCTGTGTAGGGTGGACAAGTTTCCCCAAGCTGTCTCGTAGCCGATTAGCAATGATCTTGGAGATGATCTTATAGAGAACGTTGCAGCAGGCAATCGGTCGAAAATCCTTCGCCATGCGTGGATTATCCCCTTTTGGAATGAGGGTGATAAGGGTCGAATTCAGCTCCCCCAGGAGGCGTCCCGTCCGGAAGAAATCCCGGATGGCGAACGAGATATCCTCCCCGATGATGTGCCATGCCCGCTTGTAGAAAACCGCAGAGTACCCGTCTGGCCCTGGCGATTTGTTATCTCCCATTGCATGCAGCGCGTTGTTGATTTCCACATCAGTGACCGGCTGAACCATTGCCTCCGCGTCGGTTGTGCTGAGCGCTGCCCCGAAGTAAGGCGCGACGTCAGAGGCAGATATTGGGGTTGTCCGCATGGATTGTCCGAGGAGTTCCGAGTAATATCGGACCAATTCAGCCCGCACTTGTGCACCACCCTCGAACGTGTTTCCCGCCTCATCCTCCAAGTGAAAGATACGATTTCCAACCCGCCGTGTGGCCACTTTCTTGAAGAAAAAAAAGTGCATTGGTCACCGTCCTTGAGCCATGCCACTTTCGCCCGCTGAAGGAGTGCCGAATGCTCCAATTCGACCGCTTTGGCATACACAAGCCGACATTGCTTCTCCAAGATTAGTAATTGATCCTCCAATGGATAGTTTGCCGCCATGTCCTGAGCAATCTCTAGAAATTTGCGCGCCTCGAGCACGTTACGATTGAGATCACCCTTGTCTCGCCGTAGTTGTCGTAGTTCCCTCTTCATCGCTTTCAGTCTCTGGATGACTACATACATCGGGTATCCATTTGCTTGCAGACTCCAAGTTTCCGCCACGATAGGAAGAAAACGAGGATCCTGCGCCAAAAAAATTATCAAAACGAAAAGAATTATTCTCTCAGAAGCCCTAGCTGTAGTCGCGAGGATGAGTGGAGAGTGGTCCGATGTAGCAGGGGTTGCGCAATGATAAGTAAGGTCCCCAAATCTAGCGAACCAAGAGGGGTTGCCAAGCATCCTATCGAGGCGTCGCCATACACCCGACGTGCCCCCTTGCTGGTTATACCACGTGTAGAGTTGTCCCGTGCATGGCAGGGTTGCGAGGTCCGATGTAGTCATGCATGCAATCATCTCCGGACAGCCCCCCGTGGCCGATCCTCCCCGCGCGTCCGTGTTTGCCATGATCGCGTTGAAATGCCCCATAACAAGCCATGGTGAGTTTGCGTGCAGCTGTGAGGTCTCGATGAGATCCGTCCAAAGGTCGCGTCGGGACACCCTCTGATTATGACCGTATGCGAATGTGATGAAGAAATCCTCACGCTCCGCAAGGATCGTCGCCTTACAGTGAATGGTCTGAGTGGTGTACGCAAGAATTGTGACAGAAGGTATTCTACTTGTGCAGAAGGGCACTCGATTCAGTAAACAAGGCGTACAAGACGTTATACTTGTTTAAATAAGACATCTGACTCTTTTAAGAAGGCATTCTACTTTGGCAACATGGCATTAGAGTTGTTCAGCAAGACATTCGACTTGTTCAACAAGGCATTCTACTTGTTCAGAAGGGCACCAGATTCGGTAAAAAAGGCATAGAAGACATTCTACTTGTTTCGTAAGCCATTTGACTTGTTCAACAAGTTATTCTACTTTGTCAAGAAAGCATTCGACTTGTTCAGCATGGCTTTCTACTTGGAATACAAGGCAAGACTTGGTCAACAAGGCATTTGACGTGCTCAATAAGGCATTCGGCTTGTTCAACAAATCATTGGACTTGGTCAACAAGGCATTCGACTTGTTCAACAAGACATTGGACTTTGTCGACAAAGCATTCGACTTCTTCAACAAGGCAGGCGACTTGGTCTACAAGGCATTCGACTTGTTCAACAAGGCATTCGACATGTTAACAAGGCATACGACTGAGTCAACAAGCTATTCGACGTGCTCAACAAGGCATTCGACTTGTTCAACAAAGCATTGGACATTGTCAATAAGGCATTCGACTTCTTCAACAAGGCATTCGACTTGGTCAACAAGGCATTCAGCTTGTTCAACAAGGTATCCACGTGTTAACAAGGCATTTGACTTGGTGAACATGGCTTGTTCAGTAAGGCATTCGACTTGGCCAACATGGAATTTGAGTTTTTTTTTTTGTGGAAACATGGCATTTGAGTCCACTTGTTGAACCAGCCATTCTACTTGTTCAGAAGGGCATTCAACTTTGTCAAAAAGCCATACAAGGCATTTACTTGTTCAACTGAGCATTCAACTTGTTCAACAAAGCATTCTACTGTTAGGGATATGCCCTCGAATGCTATACGAGGATTGGTAATGTATAGGGCATTAGCTTATTTATCATTCGATTGTCAATGTAATCAAACATTGTTTTGCGTATTAATAAAGGCATTATTCGTTTATTATATAAGTTTTTTACTTAGCATCGGGTAAAGCAATAAATGAATAAATTCAAATGTGTCGAGTTGAGTCACTGTTCTCGATGGGTACGAGAGAGGAAGGCACCAGTGGACTCTTAACCTCGAACATAAAATGTCCATAAGCCTTAGGTTTCAGTTGGGTGCTGGAAAACCAATCATGGCTTCTTTGTCGATGACTTACCGTGTGCCGATATACCGCTTGGAAGCGGAAGTCATGACTTGTGATACGAGTCGAATCAAGGGATTGAATCGTTTCATGGACACTGACTCGCAGGTCGTACGATCAAACATGGCTTATTACTCAAGGAGTGTCAATGATCGACGACAAAACTATAGTAGTCTGCTTGAACCTTAGACCGAAAGGGGCTTTGACGGAGTTGACTTTGAAGTCTTGACTATCACTGGCTTCGCTAGATCCGATTTGCTACTGCATGGGTCAGCGGGACAAATGCGGTCTTGATGGATATTTGTGATTGCCGGGCTTAGACCGCCGAGTACGGATTCACAGTCTCGCAAGTAATCGAGACAAGTGTCCTATGAGAATAACGACGGGAAATTACAAAATCCTTGGCCAAGGTATTAAACTAACTCATGTTAGACATGGAGGGTAGTTTGGTAATTTGCCTCGTGTCATTTTATCATAATATCGAGTTTAGTGAGTTTGAGAAATACCATGGCTCTCATCGATCGGGACACAGCAGAAGGGTTTGTACGTAGTACTATAATCTATAGTTAGGTTCTGGAATGAGACTAGTTTGAAATTCGTGCTCAAGTCGGGATATGTCCGGTACTGCGGGATTGGCTAGGCACCTACCGGACTCTTGGATTCCTCTCTTGCCGATTGAGTCGAACCTAGAGAGTCGGGCTTAAAAAGGATCATCAATGTGTACCGAGAAGGAGAGATTGTGTTTTGGGCCTTAACGGGCCTCGGGTCGTTATGTCACGCCTTATTGGGCCTCGGGGTCATTAAGTGGACTGAAGTCGGACTTCATATGAAACTAACTTTAAGACTTAGGCTTGGCTAAGTGCTTAGAAAGACTTGAGGGAAGAATTGGAATTCTTCTCTAACATTTTCGTCCACAATCGGCCAAATCTTCACTCTTTTTATAATCACCAACCTAACGCCACTTTGTAGGGCGGTGGATCACGATCGGCCGCCTCCATCGCCGGGATCAGACGGCTTTGGAGGGTTGTGTCTCTTTCAATTAGTTTCAATTCGTTAGATAATTCACTTTTACGGTGTTGTTATGGCTTCATGCTCGTTGATGTGCGGATCAACGATGAATTCGATCTCTTCAGTTGAGATGGTGATTGCTGAGGATCCCCCGCCACTCGAGATAGATTCTTTACAGCAAGACTATCCTACGTTTGCTAAGCGTTTTGACGGGGCACGTTTTAATGCGTTGATGGAGAAAGTTCATGGTAGATCCGGTGTCGTGGCTGCCCAAACGCGCGAGATGCCACAACCGGGGGCTGGTATCACGATTCTATAGCCACTACGTGGATCGGGATCTCCAGTCCGAGATCTGATCCGACGAAGGCCGGATACACCACCACCTACTCGTGATCAGCGAAGGCTGGATGGTAAGGAATCGCTGGGAGATCTTGAAGATCAACGAAGGTCGGATGGTAAGAAATCGTTGGGAGATCTTGAAGATATGGAAAGTGCTTCTATTTTGGGAGGAGATCTCGTATACTCAATGAAGGAATCTGCTACTAATCCGTCTTTGGAAAGGATCAGGCCGGATGTTAAGAAATCGGTGGGAGATCTTGAAGATATGGAAAGTGCTTCTATTTTGGGAGGAGATCTCATATACTCAATGAAGGAATCCGCTACTAATCCGTCTTTGGAAAGGATCATGCCGGATGGTAAGAAATCGCTGGGAGATCTTGAAGATATGGAAAGTGCTTCTATTTTGGGAGGAGATCTCGTATACTTAATGAAGGAATCTGCACTAATCCGTCTTTGGAAAGGATCAAGCTGGATGGTAAGAAATCGCTGTGAGATCTTGAAGATATGGAAAATGCTTCTATTTTGGGAGAGGATCTCGTATATTTAATGAAGGAATCTGCTACTAATCCGTCTTTGGAAAGGATACTACAATATCTTCGTAAAGATTTTGGATGGGATAACGAGATATTGGTTGATGCGGCTGCGCCATTGGTCACGCATCATACTCCACGTGTTGATCATACGGTGGTTGGGGATGACGCACAGCCCGATGCGGGAAATTTGCATGATCATCATATGAAGGCTAGGGTTTCTTTGATTGATATGGGCCACCATCATCCACGTGGTCTTGGGCCTAGGTTTTCTCCGGAACGGGAGGCTGGTAGATGCAATCTCACGATTGGGGATGGTGCGAAAGAGGGGATGACGACGTCAGCGCCGACGGCTACCGTGGAAAAAATTTCTATCCTTGATGACGGACCTAGAGTTTCTACAGTGGTGGCAAAGGTGACGGATACGGTTTCGGTGCCGGCTAAGGTAAATCCGCCAAAGCCGACGTTTGCGGTGGTTGCCAAGGGGTCTGCGAGGCAGGCTAACCGCACCGGAGTGCGGCGACTTCCGTTGGTTTACACTGCGCCGGCAGTCATAGATGGGGTGGCGGAGGTTCGACCTACGTCGGAGGTGGCCCATCAAGGTTTTGCGCGATGGGAGCATACACTGGTGGGCTATTTTTTGGGAAAGAAGCCATATTTTCCCTTTGTGGAGCGATTTGTGCGGGCGAATTGGGCTGACCTTGTCGAGGTCAGGGCTACCATTAATGGTTTCTTTAAGTTTTGTTTTATGTCGGCGGATGCAATGCATGGGGTCCTTGAAGGGGGACCTTGGCTCTTCCAAGGGCAGCCACTCTTCTTGGAGGTTTGGAGGCCAGGAATGTCGTTTGCGAAGCGGGATCTCGTAGAAGTACCTCTATGGGTTAAGTTATGGAATGTCCCAAGCGAATTCTGGACTCAGGCTGGTTTGGGGATCGTTGCTAGTGCTGTGGGGCAGCCCTTGTTTGCTGATGGCGTTACAACAAGTGGAGAGCGTATTGATTTTGCACGTGTTTGTGTACTTAAGAAGCTTGCTGACCCGTTTGTGGAGCACTTTAATATTCGACTGCCGTTAGAGTGTGGGGGTACATCGGGTGTTGCAACTGTGCGGGTGGAGTACGAATGGAGACCAACCAAATGTCTGAAAGTGTGCTTCTTGGAATCATGCGTCGACGGCGTGTCCGATGTCCTCCGATGGACAAAGTGCACCGGGAAAACGACCGGATCCTCGGCTGAGGGCTGTTCGGGTGGGTGGCAATAAGCCACGAGTAGAGGGGCAGCAGGTGGGAGCAAAGGGCAAAGCAGCACGGGTGGAGTCACATGTTGGGGCAGATGGGGTTCGAGCGGGAAATGGAGGGGCGGTGATTCCTAGCGCACGTGTAGAGTGGATGCATGTGGGCGCAAAGGGCAAAGCCGTGAGGGTGGAACCACGGGATGGGGCAGCTAATGGTAGAAAACTGGCCCGGTCAACAGAGTGTGCTGGAGGATTGTCGACATCGTCTCGGACCACAGAGCCACATTCGCGGGTGGTGCCCGTGCATGAGGAGGTTGGGTTGGCCTCTAACTCCTTCGCTATTTTGCACTCGTTACGGGATGAGGATAATGATCCTCCTTTTTCGACGGGCCCTGAAGCAACGGCAACCCCAACAGGGGGTGATCCATGATCCCTGTAGGTGTATAGAATGTGCGTGGTCTCAATAAGAGGGACCACGGAAGGGCGGTGGGGGAGCTAGTTATCGATTTCGTTGTTGATACGTAGTTGTACCCGATAGCATGTTATCGGTTGATGCGGCATGAGTTTTTCTCCTGCGCGCTCTTTTGTATTCTTCTTTTCATATAATAAAGGGACATTAATCCAAAAAAAAAAGAATTGGAATTCAACCCTAAGCCGAGAAATTCGAAAAATGCCTTAAAGGGCATTTTCGTAATTTACAAATATGGTAATAAAAATATTTGGAATATTATTTATTAAAACTAAAATTCGAATTTATATTTTATATAAATTTCGAAATTTATTTACCATATTTGAAGATATCTTAGTTAGTTTTTTATTTATAGTATGTTCCTTTAATAGAATTTTGAATTCAATTAGGAGAGATATTTTGGCAAGAATATCTCTCATATTTAGGAACAAATATTTCGAGATTTTAGCCTTGTTTAGGGCTGAAAATTTCGTCCTCCCCTACTATAAATAAGGGTTAGACCCTCGTCAAAGAAAATACACGGGAAAAGACACGGGAAGAGAATCGACGAAATTTCTTGACCCGAGAATCGAAACACGAACACACAAACGCAAACCACTCTCCCGAGCGACGGATCAATTCTCTCTAGCCATCTTCGGAGAATCGAAACCGTGGTACACTGCGAGGTCGGCGTGACGATCAAGACGATACCCAACACGACTGCGGCCGACGACGCAATCGACGAGGAGCTGCCACTCGCTTCAAAGGTAATCTGTCACGGGTATGACCCGCCCTATTACGTGTCAACGTGATTAGAGTTTTCGATCCGAGCTGCGAAGGAACCCGGAAAAAATTTAATTCCGCACCGTATCCCGAGGTGTTGCGTCTCGGGTACAAACCGGGTACCTTTCCCAACAGTGGTATCAGAGCCAGGGCTCGTGATCGGAATCATAACATGAATAAATCGAAACGAGGCTCGTGGGAGACGATCGAAAAGCCAACACACTAGGAGCGTGGGGCTGCTCCATGCGTCGCTTGCCAACCCACGACCACATGGCATTAGACTTGGTGAACAGGGCTTGTTCAGTAAGGCGTTCGACTTGGTCAACATGGCATTTGAGGTTTTGTTTTTGGGGAAACATGGCCATTTGAGTTGTTCAACAAGACATTTGAGTCCACTTGTTGAACAAGACATTCTACTTGTTCATAAGGGCATTCAACTTGGTCAACAAGCCATACAAGGCAGTTACTTGTTCAACTAAGCATTCGAGGTGTTCAACAAGGCATTCTAACTTGGTTAACAAGGTATGACTTGGCCAACAAGGCATTCGACTTGTTCAACAACGCATTCAACTTGTTCAACATTGAACTTGGTCAACATGTCATTTAAGTTGTTCAACAAGGCATTCGACTTGTTCAACAAGGTATTCTACTTGTTCATAAGGGCACTCGATTCGGTAAACAAGGCGTACAAGACATTCTACTTGTTTAATAAGGCATTTAAATTGTTTAAGAATGTATTCTACTTTGCCAACATGGCATTTGAGTTGTTCAGCAAGGCATTCGACTTGTTCAACAAGACATTCTACTTTTTCAGAATTGCACCATATTCGATAGAAAAGGCGTAGAAGACATTCTACTTGTTTAGTAAGCCATTTGACTTATTCAACAAGTTATTCTACTTTGTCAACATAAACATTCGGCTTGTTCAGCATGGCTTTCTAGTTGGAATACAAGGCAAGACTTGGTCAACAAGGCATTTGACGTGCTCAGGAAGGCATTCGACTTGTTCAACAAATCATTGGACTTGGTCAACAAAGCATTCGACTTGTTAAACAAGACATTGGACTTTGTCGACAAGGCATTCGACTTCTTCAACAAGGCAGTCGACTTGGTCTACAAGGCATTTGACATGTCAAACAAGGCATTCGACATGTTAACAAGGCATTCGACTTGGTCAACAAGGTATTCGACGTGCTCAACAAGGCATTCGACTTGTTCAACAACGCATTTGACATTGTCAGTAAGGCATTTGACATCTTCAACAAGGCATTCGACTTGGTCAACAAGGCATTAAGCTTGTTCAACAAGGCATTCCACGTGTTAAAAAGGCATTCGACTTGTTCAACAAGACATTATTTGGTCAATAAGGCAATGGACTTGGTGAACAGGGCTTGTTCAATAAGGCATTTGACTTGGTCAACATGGCATTTGGGGTTTTGTTTTTGGGGAAACATGGCATATGAGTTGTTCAAGAAGACATTTGAGTCCACTTGTTGAACAAGGTATTTACTTGTTCAACTAAGCATTCGACTTGTTCCACAAGGCATTCCACTTGATCAACAAGGTATGACTTGGCCAACAAGGCATTCGGCTTGTTCAACAAGGCATTCAACTTGTTCAATTCAACAAAGCATTGGACTTGTTCAATTCAACATGGCATTGAACTTGTTCAATTCACCAAGGCATTGGACTTGTTCAATTCAACAAGACATTCGACTTAGATAACAAGGCCTTCGACTTGTTCAACAAGGCATTCAACATGTTAACAAGGCATTCAACTTGGTCAACAAGGTATTCGACTTGCTCAACAAGGCATTCCACTTATCCATCAAAGCATTGGACATTGTCAATAAGGCATTCGACTTGCTCAACAAGACATTCTACTTGTTCGGAAGGGCACTCGATTCGGTAAACAAGGCGTACAAGACATTCTACTTGTTTAATAATGCATTTGACTTGTTTAAGAACGCATTCTACTTTGTCAACATGGCATTTGAGTTGTTCATCAAGGCATTTGACTTGTTCAACAAGGTAATCTACATGTTCAGAAGGGTACTGGATTCGGTAAACAAGGCGTATAAGACATTCTACTTGTTTAATAAGCCATTTGACTTGTTTAACAAGGCATTCTACTTTGTCAACAAGGCATTCGACTTATTCAACAAGGCTTTGTGCTTGGAATACAAGGCAAGACTTGGTCAACAAGGCATTTGACGTGCTCAATAAGGCATTGGACTTGTTCATCAAGGCATTGGACTTGTTAATCAAGGCATTCAACTTGGTCAAAAAGCCATACAATGCATTTACATGTTCAACTATGCATTCGACTTGTTCACAAGGCATTATACTTGGTCAACAAGGTATGACTTGGCCAACAAGACATTCGACTCGTTCAACAAGGCATTCAACTTGTTCAACAAGGCATTGGACTTGGTCAACATGGCATTTGATTTGTTCAACATGGCATTTGAGTTGTTCAACAAGGCATCCTACTTTGTCAACATGGCATTTGAGTTGTTCAACAAGGCATTCCACTTGTTCATCAAAGCATTGGACATTGTCAATAAGGCATTCGACTTGCTCAACAAGACATTCTACTTGTTCGGAAGGGCACTCGATTCGGTAAACAAGGCGTACAAGACATTCTACTTGTTTAATAATGCATTTGACTTGTTTAAGAACGCATTCTACTTTGTCAACATGGCATTTGAGTTGTTCATCAAGGCATTTGACTTGTTCAACAAGGTAATCTACATGTTCAGAAGGGTACTGGATTCGGTAAACAAGGCGTATAAGACATTCTACTTGTTTAATAAGCCATTTGACTTGTTTAACAAGGCATTCTACTTTGTCAACAAGGCATTCGACTTATTCAACAAGGCTTTGTGCTTGGAATACAAGGCAAGACTTGGTCAACAAGGCATTTGACGTGCTCAATAAGGCATCAACAACCCGTTAAGGGCTGCGTCAGTATCAGGGCCCGGATGTAGGAAATCCCCATCATCATCAATGAGGTGAAGCATAATAAACGGATTCGTGGGAGGCGGTGTCGCGTGGGAAGATGGTAAGGTATGCGGAATCAGAACCTCCACCTTGCCATTTTCGAGGGCCAGCCGAATCACTCCTCCAGTACTTGCCGAATCACTAGTCGATGTCATCGGGGGGCCGTATGAGGTACCCACAACTTTGCAGAATCAAGATACGGCCGCATCACGCCTCCCGTGCTCTCCGTGTCAGGTAAACAAGATTATTTCGGAGGGGAGATTTACTTTCTATTGGAGATGCGAGCCTTTCCTTATTTTCATGCTGACATTTGCCAACGATCTTCTTCTTTTCAGCCACGCGGACACCCATCTAGACTTTTCGAGCGGGGTTGGATGAATTTGCGATACTTTCAGTGCTAAGGGCTAACTTGGAAAAAGCGAGATGTTTCTTTCCAAACGGGCGAGCGACAGCCAACCCTTATTATCATCTATTATTGGTTTTCATTTAGGTCATTTACCAGTGAGGTACTTGGGTGTTCCATTACTTACATCACGACTGACTATTCAAGACTGTACTCCACTTATACAGCGCATTGACCAACGCTTAGGCTCTTGGCTCAATCGCTCTCTTTCATATGCTGGGAGGGTACAGTTGATCCGTTCAGTCATTGCTGCGCTGCATGGGTGGGTATTGGTCGAGGGTGTTCATCCAGCCCAAATGCGTTATTAGAGTGATTGAGCAACGATTCAGATCTTTCCTCTGGGCGGGTTCTGCAGCCAACGTTGCTTGGGATGATGTATGTCTCCCGGTGGATGAGGGTGGTTTGGGCATTCGCTCGCTTGTGGACGATAACAAGGCCCTTCTTCTAAAGCACATATGAAGTATTCTGACTAATGATCCCAATTCTAATTGGGTATCGTGGCTTCTCCAGACGCGGCTGCAAAATCGCTCGTTGTGGACTATATCGGGACCTACCCAATCAGCGTGGAGTTGGAGGAAACTCTTACAACTACGCCCTATACTTCGATCGAATGTTAGCCGTATTGGTAATGGCGACACTATTTGGTTGTGGCGGGGCCCATGGGTCGATGACAGGCCGCTTCTGGAGCGTTTTCCACGGGGACCGATGATTATGGGCCTTTTATGATGATTCACGTTTGAGTCGACTCATTGCTAGTGACGGTTGGAGGTGGCCGGCGACATCCTCGACGGAATTTCTGATGATTGATCCCATGCTCCCGGAGGTTCACCCATTGGAAGCTGACTCTTACCGATGGTTTAGGGTCCCAAGCTATGAATTCATCTTATGGCTTGGTATTCGTAAACGCTTAGCTACCAGAGATAAGCCTTGGGTTGCCCTTAAGGCCGCGTCGAGTGCTTGCTTACTGTGTGACGCGGATGAGATAGAGACGATCAATAACATTTTCTTTGATTACCCGTACACATCTCGATGCTTACGACTTATTCGGCGGCAAATTCGATTTCTCTGGCCTTATCGCCATTGGCAGCAGGGGATTAGGTGGGCTGCCCTGCGGTTGAAAGGAATGCACCTTCAGCATCTGACATATCGACATGTTCTGGCTTCGATGATTCACCACATTTGGACTGGGCGAAACCACCGTTGGACTGATGGCAGACAACAGCATCCGCAGTAGCTTGTTGAGGATATCGTGAGGGTATTGCTTATGCACCTGTCCTTACTACCGTGTCAATATGAGTTACAGTTTTGTGCCCTGCGTCGCCTGTGGCACATTGCTTGGTAGATATATCTTTGTTATCTACGGTAGTTATTTACGGTAGTTTGTTTGGTAGATAGAGATTAGATCCATCTTGTACACAGTGGCATGTCACGGTTCTTTGCGACATGAATCCTATCATGTGCGCTTTATTATCCTTTTTCCCATTTATTTAGTGAACGTTCCCCTAAAAAAAAGAATTGTTGAACAAGGCATTCTACTTGTTCAGAAGGGCATTCAACTTGGTCAAAAAGCCATACAAGGCATTTACTTGTTCAACTAGGCATTCAACAAGGCATTCGATGTGTTAACAAGGCATTAGACTTGGTCAACAAGGCATTCGACGTGCTCAACAAGGCATTCGACTTGTTCTACAAGGTATATGACCTTGTCAATAAGGCCTTCGACTTCTTCAACAAGGCATTCGACTTGGTCAACAAGGCATTCCGCTTGTTCAAGAAGGCATTTAACGTGTTAACAAGGCATTCGACGTTTTCAACAAGGCATTGGACTTGGTCAACAAGGCTTTCGACTTGTTCAACAAGGCATTGGACTTGGTCACCAAGGCTTCGACTTTTCAACAAGGCATTCTACTTGTTCAGAAGGGCATTCCACTTGGTCAAAAAGCCATACAAGGCATTTACTTGTTCAACTAGGCATTCAACAAGGCATTCGATGTGTTAACAAGGCATTAGACTTTGGTCAACAAGGCATTCGACGTGCTCAACAAGGCATTCGACTTGTTTTACAAGGTATATGACCTTGTCAATAAGGCCTTCGACTTCTTCAACAAGGCATTCGACTTGGTCAACAAGGCATTCTGCATGTTCAAGAAGGCATTTAACGTGTTAACAAGGCATTCGACGTTTTCAACAAGGCATTGGACTTGGTCAACAAGGCTTTCGACTTGTTCAACAAGGCATTGGACTTGGTCACCAAGGCTTCGACTTTTTCAACAAGGCATTCAACTTGATCAAAAAGGCATTTGACTTGGTCAACAAGGTATTCGACTTGTTCGACAAGGCATTCGACGTGTGAACAAGGCATTCGACTTGGTCAATAAGGCATTCGACATGTTCAATAGGGCATTCGACTTGGTCAACAAGGCATTCGACTTGTTCAACAAGGCATTGGACTTGGTCAACAAGGCATTCGACTTCTTCAACAAGACATTTGACCTTGTCGATACGACATTCGACCTCTTCAACAAGGCACTCAACGTGTTAACAAGGCATTCGTCTTGTCCAACAAGGCATTCGACGTGTTAACAAGGCATTCGACGTGTTAACAAGGCATTCGACTTGTTTAACAAGGCATTATTTGGTCAATAAGGAATTGAATTTGGTGAATAAGGCTTTTTAGTAAGGCATTCGACTTGGTCAACATGGCATTTGAGTTGTTCAACAAGGCATTCGACTTTTTGAACAAGGCATTCTACTTGTTAAGAATGACATTCAACTCGGTCAAAAAGCCATACAAGGCAATTACTTGTTCAACTAGGCATTCGACTTGTTCAACAAGGCATTCTACTAGATAAAAAAGATATGACTTGGTCAACAAGGCATTCGACTTGTTCAATAAGGCATTCGACTTGTTCAATAAGGCATTCGACTTGTTTAACAAAGCATTTGACTTAGTCAACAAGGCATTTGAGTTGTTCAACAAGGCATTCGACTTGTTCACTAAGACATTCTAATTGTTTAATAAGTCATTTGACTTGGTAAACAAGGCATTCGACTTGGTCAACAAGGCATTCAACGTGCTAAACAAGGCACTCGACTTGTTCAAAAGGGCATTTGACCTTGTCAATAAGGCATTCGACTTCTTAACCAAGGCATTCGACTTGGCCAACAAGGCATTCGAGGTGTTAACAAGGCATTCGGCTTGTTTAACAAGGCATTGTTTTGGGAAACATGGCATTTGAGTTGTTCAACAATGCATTCGACTTGTTCAAGAAGGCATTTTACTTGTTCTGAAGGGCACTCGATTTGGTAAACAAGGCGTACAAGGCTTTTTACTTGTTTAATAAGGCATTTAACTTGTCAACAAGGCATTACCCTCTGTCAACAAGGCATTCGACTTGTTCAACAAGGCTTTCTACTTGGTATACAATGCAAAACTTGGTCAACAAGACATTTGACGTGCTCAACAAGGCACTCGACTTTTTCAACAAGGGATTGGACTTGGTCAACAAGGCATTCGACTTGTTCAACAAGGCGTTGAACTTGGTCAAGAAGACATTCAACTTCTTCAACTAGGCATTCGACTTGGTCAGCAAGGCATTCGACTTGGTCAACAAGCCATTCGACGTTTTCAACAAGGCATTGGACTTGGTCAACAAGGCTTTCGACTTGTTCAACGAGGCATTGGACTTGGTCACCAAGGCTTCGACTTTTTCAACAAGGCATTCAACTTGGTCAAAAAGGCATTTGACTTGGTCAACAAGGTATTCGACTTGTTCGACAAGGCATTCGACGTGTGAACAAGGCATTCGACTTGGTCAATAAGGCATTCGACATGTTCAATAGGGCATTCGACTTGGTCAACAAGGCATTCGACTTGTTCAACAAGACATTTGACCTTGTCGATACGACATTCGACCTCTTCAACAAGGCACTCAACGTGTTAACAAGGCATTCGTCTTGTCCAACAAGGCATTCGACGTGTTAACAAGGCATTCGACGTGTTAACAAGGCATTCGACTTGTTTAACAAGGCATTATTTGGTCAATAAGGAATTGAATTTGGTGAATAAGGCTTTTTAGTAAGGCATTCGACTTGGTCAACATGGCATTTGAGTTGTTCAACAAGGCATTCGACTTTTTGAACAAGGCATTCTACTTGTTAAGAATGACATTCAACTCGGTCAAAAAGCCATACAAGGCAATTACTTGTTCAACTAGGCATTCGACTTGTTCAACAAGGCATTCTACTAGATAAAAAAGATATGACTTGGTCAACAAGGCATTCGACTTGTTCAATAAGGCATTCGACTTGTTCAATAAGGCATTCGACTTGTTTAACAAAGCATTTGACTTAGTCAACAAGGCATTTGAGTTGTTCAACAAGGCATTCGACTTGTTCACTAAGACATTCTAATTGTTTAATAAGTCATTTGACTTGGTAAACAAGGCATTCGACTTGGTCAACAAGGCATTCAACGTGCTAAACAAGGCACTCGACTTGTTCAAAAGGGCATTTGACCTTGTCAATAAGGCATTCGACTTCTTAACCAAGGCATTCGACTTGGCCAACAAGGCATTCGAGGTGTTAACAAGGCATTCGGCTTGTTTAACAAGGCATTGTTTTGGGAAACATGGCATTTGAGTTGTTCAACAATGCATTCGACTTGTTCAAGAAGGCATTTTACTTGTTCTGAAGGGCACTCGATTTGGTAAAAAAGGCATACAAGGCATTTTACTTGTTTAATGAGGCATTTAACTTGTTGAACAAGGCATTACCCTTTGTCAACAAGGCATTCGACTTGTTCAACAAGGCTTTCTACTTGGTATACAATGCCAAGACATTTGACGTGCTCAACAAGGCATTCGAATTTTTCAACAAGGCATTGGACTTGGTCAACATGGCATTCGACTTGTCAACAAGGCGTTGAACTTGGTCAAGAAGGCATTCAACTTCTTCAACTAGGCATTCGACTTGGTCAACAAGGCATTCGACTTGGTCAACAAGCCATTCGATGTGTTAACAATGCATTCGACTTTTTCAACAAGGCATTGGACTTGGTCAACAAGGCATTCGCCTTGTTCAATAAGGCATTGGACTTGGTCACAGAGGCTTCGACTTTTTCAACAAGGCATTCGACTTGGTCAACCAGGTATTTTTTTTTTTGGGGAACGTTCACTAAATAAATGAAATAAATGACACTAAAGCGCACATGATATGATTCATGTCACAAAGACCAATGACATGCCACTGTGTACAAGATGGATATAATCTCTATCCACCAAACAAACTACCATACGTTCATACATCTACCAAGCAATGTGCCACAGGAGACGCAGGGCAGAATACTGTAGCTCATATCGACACGGTAGTAATGATAGGTGCATAAGCAATACCCTCACAATATCCTCAACGAGCTGCTGGGGATGCTGCTGTCTGCCATCAGTCCAACGGTGGTTTCGCTCAGTCCAGATGTGGTGAATCGTCGAAGCCAGAACATGTCGATATGCCAGATGCTGGAGGTGCATACCTTTCCACCGCAGGCTAGCCCACCTAATCCCTTGCTGCCAATCGCGGTAAGGCCAGAGAAACCGAATCTGCCGCCGAAGAAGTCGTAAGCATCGAGATGTGTATGGGCAATCAAAGAAAACGTGATTGATCGTCTCCATCTCATCTGTGTCATACAATAAGCAAGCACTCGACGCGGCCTTGAGCGCAACAAATAAGGGGGTGCAACACGAGTCAACCAGGTATTCGACTTGCTCAACAAGGCATTCGACTTTTTCAACAAGACATTGGACTTGGTCAACAAGGCATTCGACTTGTTCAACAAGGCATTGAACTTGGTCAAAAAAAGGCATTCAACTTCTTCAACTAAGCATTCGACTTGGTCAACAAGGCATTCGACTTGGTCAACAAGCCATTCGATGTGTTAACAATGCATTCGACTTTTTCAACAAGGCATTGGACTTGGTCAACAAGGCATTGGACTTGGTCAATAAGGCATTGGACTTGATCACAGAGGCTTCGACTTTTTCAACAAGGCATTCTACTTGTTCAGAATGACATTCAACTCGGTCAAAAAGCCATACAAGGCAATTACTTGTTCAACTAGGCATTCGACTTGTTCAACAAGGCATTCTACTAGATAAAAAAGATATGACTTGGTCAACAAGGCATTCGACTTGTTCAATAAGGCATTCGACTTGTTTAACAAAGCATTTGACTTAGTCAACAAGGCATTTGAGTTGTTCAACAAGGCATTCGACTTGTTCAATAAGACATTCTAATTGTTTAATAAGTCATTTGACTTGGTAAACAAGGCATTCGACTTGGTCAACAAGGCATTCAACGTGCTGAACAAGGCACTCGACTTGTTCAAAAGGGCATTTGACCTTGTCAATAAGGCATTCGACTTCTTAACCAAGGCATTCGACTTGGTCAACAAGGCATTCGAGGTGTTAACAAGGCATTCGGCTTGTTTAACAAGGCATTGTTTTGGGAAACATGGCATTTGAGTTGTTCAACAATGCATTCGACTTGTTCAACAAGGCATTTTACTTGTTCTGAAGGGCACTCGATTTGGTAAACAATGCGTACAAGGCTTTTTACTTGTTTAATAAGGCATTTAACTTGTCAACAAGGCATTACCCTCTGTCAACAAGGCATTCGACTTGTTCAACAAGGCTTTCTACTTGGTATACAATGCAAAACTTGGTCAACAAGACATTTGACGTGCTTAACAAGGCACTCGACTTTTTCAACAAGGCATTGGACTTGGTCAACAAGGCATTCGACTTGCTCAACAAGGCGTTGAACTTGGTCAAGAAGACATTCAACTTCTTCAACTAGGCATTCGACTTGGTCAGCAAGCCATTCGACTTGGTCAACAAGCCATTCGATGTGTTAACAAGGCATTCGACTTTTTCAACAAGGCATTGGACTTGGTCAACAAGGCACTCGACTTGTTCAATAAGGCATTGGACTTGGTCACAGAGGCTTCGACTTTTTCAACAAGGCATTCGACTTGGTCAACCAGGTATTTTTTTTTTGGGGAACGTTCACTAAATAAATGAAATAAAGGACAGTAAATCGCACATGATATGATTCATGTCGCAAAGACCAGTGACATGCCACTGTGTACAAGATGGATATAATATCTATCCACCAAACAAACTACCATAAATAACGTTCATACATCTACCAAGCAATGTGCCACAGGCGACGCAGGGCACAATACTGTAGCTCATATCGACACGGTAGTAATGATAGGTGCATAAGCAATACCCTCACAATATCCTCAACGAGCTGCTGGGGATGCTGCTGTCTGCCATCAGTCCAACGGTGGTTTCGCTCAGTCCAGATGTGGTGAATCGTCGAAGCCAGAACATGTCGATATGCCAGATGCTGGAGGTGCATACCTTTCCACCGCAGGCCAGCCCACCGAATCCCTTGCTGCCAATCGCGGTAAGGCCAGGGAAACCGAATCTGCCGCCGAAGAAGTCGTAAGCATCGAGATGTGTATGGGCAATCAAAGAAAAGGTGATTGATCGTCTCCGTCTCATCTGCGTCACACAATAAGCAAGCACTCGACGCGGCCTTGAGCGCAACAAATAAGGGGGTGCAACACGAGTCAACCAGGTATTCGACTTGCTCAACAAGGTTTTCGACTTTTTCAAACAGGCATTGGACTTGGTCAACAAGGCATTCGACTTGTTCAACAAGGCATTGAACTTGGTCAAGAAGGCATTCAACTTCTTCAACTATGCATTCGACTTGGTCAACAAGGCATTCGAATTGGTCAACAAGCCATTCGATGTGTTAACAAGGCATTCGACTTTTTCAACAAGGCATTGGACTTGGTCAACAAGGCATTGGACTTGGTCAATAAGGCATTGGACTTGATCACAGAGGCTTCGACTTTTTCAACAAGGCATTCTACTTGTTCAGAATGACATTCAACTCGGTCAAAAAGCCATACAAGGCAATTACTTGTTCAACTAGGCATTCGACTTGTTCAACAAGGCATTCTACTAGATAAAAAAGATATGACTTGGTCAACAAGGCATTCGACTTGTTCAATAAGGCATTCGACTTGTTTAACAAAGCATTTGACTTAGTCAACAAGGCATTTGAGTTGTTCAACAAGGCATTCGACTTGTTCAATAAGACATTCTAATTGCTTAATAAGTCATTTGACTTGGTAAACAAGGCATTCGACTTGGTCAACAAGGCATTCAACGTGCTGAACAAGGCACTCGACTTGTTCAAAAGGGCATTTGACCTTGTCAATAAGGCATTCGACTTCTTAACAAGGGCATTCGACTTGGTCAACAAGGCATTCGAGGTGTTAACAAGGCATTCGGCTTGTTTAACAAGGCATTGTTTTGGGAAACATGGCATTTGAGTTGTTCAACAATGCATTCGACTTGTTCAACAAGGCATTTTACTTGCTCTGAAGGGCACTCGATTTGGTAAACAAGGCGTACAAGGCTTTTTACTTGTTTAATAAGGCATTTAACTTGTCAACAAGGCATTACCCTCTGTCAACAAGGCATTCGACTTGTTCAACAAGGCTTTCTACTTGGTATACAATGCAAAACTTGGTCAACAAGACATTTGACGTGCTCAACAAGGCACTCGACTTTTTCAACAAGGCATTGGACTTGGTCAACAAGGCATTCGACTTGTTCAACAAGGCGTTGAACTTGGTCAAGAAGACATTCAACTTCTTCAACTAGGCATTCGACTTGGTCAACAAGCCATTCGATGTGTTAACAAGGCATTCGATTTTTTCAACAAGGCATTGGACTTGGTCAACAAGGCATTCGACTTGTTCAATAAGGCATTGGACTTGGTC
Organism: Linderniella brevidens; assembly: GCA_004919715.1. Classification (NCBI taxonomy): domain Eukaryota; kingdom Viridiplantae; phylum Streptophyta; class Magnoliopsida; order Lamiales; family Linderniaceae; genus Linderniella; species Linderniella brevidens. The sequence continues at coordinate 297,058 of SWDC01000004.1, forward strand.
ACAGAGGCTTCGACTTTTTCAACAAGGCATTCGACTTGGTCAACCAGGTATTTTTTTTTTGGGGAACGTTCACTAAATAAATGAAATAAAGGACAGTAAATCGCACATGATATGAGTCATGTCGCAAAGACCAGTGACATGCCACTGTGTACAAGATGGATATAATCTCTATCCACCAAACAAACTACCATAAATAACGTTCATACATCTACCAAGCAATGTGCCACAAGCGACGCAGGGCACAATACTGTAGCTCATATCGATACGGTAGTAATGATAGGTGCATAAGCAATACCCTCACAATATCCTCAACGAGCTGCTGGGGATGCTGTTGTCTGCCATCAGTCCAACGGTGGTTTCGCTCAGTCCAGATGTGGTGAATAGTCGAAGCCAGAACATGTCGATATGCCAGATGCTGGAGGTGCATACCTTTCCACCGCAGGCCAGCCCACCTAATCCCTTGCTGCCAATCGCGGTAAGGCCAGGAAAACCGAATCTGCCGCCGAAGAAGTCGTAAGCATCGAGATTTGTATGGGCAATCAAAGAAAAGGTGATTGATCGTCTTCATCTCATCTGCGTCACACAATAAGCAAGCACTCGACGCGGCCTTGAGCGCAACAAATAAGGGGGTGCAACACGAGTCAACCAGGTATTTGACTTGCTCAACAACGCATTCGACTTTTTCAACAAGGCATTGGACTTGGTCAACAAGGCATTCGACTTGTTCAACAAGGCATTGCACTTGGTCAAGAAGGCATTCAACTTCTTCAACTATGCATTCGACTTGGTCAACAAGGCATTCGACTTGGTCAACAAGCCATTCGATGTGTTAACAAGGCATTCGACTTTTTCAACAAGGCATTGGACTTGGTCAACAAGACATTGGACTTGGTCAATAAGACGTTGGACTTGATCACAGAGGCTTCGACTTTTTCAACAAGGCATTCGACTTGGTCAACAAGGCATTCGACTTGGTCAACCAGATATTCGACTTGTTCGAAAAGGCATTCGACATGTTAACAAGGCAATCAACTTGGTCAATAAGGCATTCGACGTGCTCAACAAGGCATTTAATTTCTTCAATAAGGCATTCGACTTCTTCAACAAGGCATTCAACTTGGTTAACAAGGCATTAAACTTCGTCAACAAGGCATTATTTGGCCAAAAAGGAATTGGACCTGGTGAACAAGGCTTGTTCAGTAAGACATTCGACTTGGTCAAAATGGCATTTGAGTTGTTCAACAAGGCATTCGAGTTGTTGAGCAAACCATACAAGGCATTTACTGGTTCAGCTAGGCATTCTACTTTATCAAAAAGGTATTTGACTTTTTCAATAAGGCATTCGACTTGTTCAACAAGGCATTTGACTTAGTCAACAAGGCATTGGAGTTGTTCAACAAGACATTCGACTTGTTTGACAAGACATTCTACTTGTTCAATAAGGCATTTGACCTATTTAACAAGGCATTCGACGTTTTCACAAGTCATTCGACTTGGTCAACAAGGCATTGGACGTGCTTGACAAAGCATTCAACTTGTTCAATAGGGCATTTTACCTTGTCAATAAGGCATTCGACTTCTTAACCAAGGCATTCTACTTGGTCAACAAGACATTCGGCTTTTTCAACAAGGCATTCGACTTGTTCAACAAGGCATTGGACTTGGTGAACAAGGCTTGTTCAGTAAGGCATTCGGCTTGATCAACATGGCATTTGAGTTTTTGTTTGGGGAAACATGGCATTGGAGTTGTTCAACAACGCATTGGAGTTTTTCAACAAGGCATTCTACTTGTTCAGAAGGGCACTCAATTCGGTGAACAAAGGGCGTACAAGACATTCTACTTGTTTAATAAGGCATTTGACTTGTTAACCAAGGCATTCTACTTTTTCAACATGGCATTCGACTTGTTCAACAAGGCTTTCTACTTGGTATACAATGCAAGACTTGGTCAACAAGGCATTTGACGTGCCTAACAAGGCATTCGACATGTTCAACAAGGCATTGGAGTTGGTTAACAAGGCATTCGACTTGTTCAACAAGGCATCGGACTTGGTCAAGTAGGCATTCGACTTCTTCAACAAGGCATTCGACTTGATCCACTAGGCACTCGAAATGTTAAGAAGGCATTCGACATGTTCAATTGGGTATTATTTGGTCAATAAGGCCATGCATCTGGTGAACAAGGCTTGTTCAGTAAGACCTTCGACTTGGTCAACATGGCATTTGAGTTGTTCAACCAGACATTCGACTTGTTGAACAAGACATTCTACTTGCTCAGAAGGGCATTCAACTTGGTAAAAAACCATACAAGGCATTTACTTGTTCAACTAGGCATTCGACTTGTTCAACAAAGCATTCTACTTTCTCAAAAAGGTATGTCTTGGTCATAAATACATTCGACCGTTTCAATAAGGCATTTGACTTGTTCAACAAGGCATTTGACTTAGTCAACAAGGCATTTGAGTTGTTCAACAAGGCATTCGACTTGTTTGACAAGACATTCTACTTGTTCAATAGGGCATTTGACCTATTTAACAAGGCATTCGACGTTTTGACAAGGCATTCGACTTGGTCAACAAGGCATTGGACGTGCTTGACAAAGCATTCAACTTGTTCAATAGGGCATTTTACCTTGTCAATAAGGCATTCGACTTCTTAACCAAGGTATTCTACTTGGTCAATAAGACATTCGACTTTTTCAACAAGGCATTCGACGTGTTAACAAGGCATTCGACTTGTTCAACAAGGCATTGGACTTGGTGAACAAGGCTTGTTCAGTAAGGCATTCGGCTTGATCAACATGGCATTTGAGTTTTTGTTTGGGGAAACATGGCATTGGAGTTGTTCAACAAGGCATTGGAGTTTTTCAACAAGGCATTCTACTTGTTCAGAAGGGCACTCAATTCGGTGAACAAAGGCGTACAAGACATTCTACTTGTTTAATAAGGCATTTGACTTGTTCAACAAGGCATTCTACTTTTTCAACATGGCATTCGACTTGTTCAACAAGGCTTTCTACTTGGTAAACAATGCAAGGCTTGGTCAACAAGGCATTTGACGTGCCCAACAAGGCATTCGACATGTTCAACAGGGCATTGGAGTTGGTTAACAAGGCATTCGACTTGTTCAACAAGGCATCGGACTTGGTCAAGAAGGCATTCGACTTCTTCAACAAGGCATTCGACTTGATCAACTAGGCACTCGAAATGTTAAGAAGGCATTCGACTTGTTCAATTGGGTATTATTTGGTCAATAAGGCCATGCATCTTGTGAACAAGGCTTGTTCAGTAAGACCTTCGACTTTGGTCAACATGGCATTTGAGTTGTTCAACCAGGCATTCGACTTGTTGAGCAAGACATTCTACTTGCTCAGAAGGGCATTCAACTTGGTCAAAAAACCATACAAGGCATTTACTTGTTCAACTAGGCATTCGACTTGTTCAACAAAGCATTCTACTTTCTCAAAAAGGTATGTCTTGGTCATAAATGCATTCGACCGTTTCAATAAGGCATTCGACTTGTTCAACAAGGCATTTGACTTAGTCAACAAGGCATTTGAGTTGTTCAACAAGGCATTCGACTTGTTTGACAAGACATTCTACTTGTTCAATAAGACATTTGACCTATTTAACAAGGCATTCGACGTTTTGACAAGGCATTCGACTTGGTCAACAAGGCATTGGACGTGCTTGACAAAGCATTCAACTTGTTCAATAGGGCATTTTACCTTGTCAATAAGGCATTCGACTTCTTAACCAAGGCATTCTACTTGGTCAACAAGACATTCGGCTTTTTCAACAAGGCATTCGACGTGTTAACAAGGCATTCGACTTGTTCAACAAGGCATTGGACTTGGTGAACAAGGCTTGTTCAGTAAGGCATTCGGCTTGATCAACATGGCATTTGATTTTTGTTTGGGGAAACATGGCATTGGAGTTGTTCAACAAGGCATTCTACTTGTTCAGAAGGGCACTCAATTCGGTGAACAAAGGCGTACAAGACATTCTACTTGTTTAATAAGGCATTTGACTTGTTCAACAAGGCATTCTACTTTTCAACATGGCATTCGACTTGTTCAACAAGGCTTTCTACTTGGTATACAATGCAAGACTTTGTCAACAAGGCATTTGACGTGCCCAACAAGGCATTCGACATGTTCAACAGGGCATTGGAGTTGGTTAACAAGGCATTCGACTTGTTCAACAAGGCATCGGACTTGGTCAAGAAGGCATTCGACTTCTTCAACAAGGCATTCGACTTGATCAACTAGGCACTCGAAATGTTAAGAAGGCATTCGACTTGTTCAATTGGGTATTATTTGGTCAATAAGGCCATGCATCTGGTGAACAAGGCTTGTTCAGTAAGACCTTCGACTTGGTCAACATGGCATTTGAGTTGTTCAACCAGGCATTCGACTTGTTGAACAAGACATTCTACTTGCTCAGAAGGGCATTCAACTTGGTCAAAAAACCATACAAGGCATTTACTTGTTCAACTAGGCATTCGACTTGTTCAACAAAGCATTCTACTTTCTCAAAAAGGTATGTCTTGGTCATAAATGCATTCGACCGTTTCAATAAGGCATTCGACTTGTTCAACAAGGCATTTGACTTAGTCAACAAGGCATTTGAGTTGTTCAACAAGGCATTCGACTTGTTTGACAAGACATTCTACTTGTTCAATAAGGCATTTGACCTATTTAACAAGGCATTCGACGTTTTCACAAGGCATTCGACTTGGTCAACAAGGCATTGGACGTGCTTGACAAAGCATTCAACTTGTTCAATAGGGCATTTTACCTTGTCAATAAGGCATTCGACTTCTTAACCAAGGCATTCTACTTGGTCAACAAGACATTCGGCTTTTTCAACAAGGCATTCGACGTGTTAACAAGGCATTCGACTTGTTCAACAAGGCATTGGACTTGGTGAACAAGGCTTGTTCAGTAAGGCATTCGGCTTGATCAACATGGCATTTGATTTTTGTTTGGGGAAACATGGCATTGGAGTTGTTCAACAAGGCATTCTACTTGTTCAGAAGGGCACTCAATTCGGTGAACAAAGGCGTACAAGACATTCTACTGTTTAATAAGGCATTTGACTTGTTCAACAAGGCATTCTACTTTTTCAACATGGCATTCGACTTGTTCAACAAGGCTTTCTACTTGGTATACAATGCAAGACTTGGTCAACAAGGCATTTGACGTGCCCAACAAGGCATTCGACATGTTCAACAGGGCATTGGAGTTGGTTAACAAGGCATTCGACTTGTTCAACAAGGCATCGGACTTGGTCAAGAAGGCATTCGACTTCTTCAACAAGGCATTCGACTTGATCAACTAGGCACTCGAAATGTTAAGAAGGCATTCGACTTGTTCAATGGGTATTATTTGGTCAATAAGGCCATGCATCTGGTGAACAAGGCTTGTTCAGTAAGACCTTCGACTTGGTCAACATGGCATTTGAGTTGTTCAACCAGGCATTCGACTTGTTGAACAAGACATTCTACTTGCTCAGAAGGGCATTCAACTTGGTCAAAAAACCATACAAGGCATTTCTTGTTCAACTAGGCATTCGACTTGTTCAACAAAGCATTCTACTTTCTCAAAAAGGTATGTCTTGGTCATAAATGCATTCGACCGTTTCAATAAGACATTCGACTTGTTCAACAAGGCATTTGACTTAGTCAACAAGGCATTTGAGTTGTTCAACAAGGCATTCGACTTGTTTGACAAGACATTCTACTTGTTCAATAAGGCATTTGACCTATTTAACAAGGCATTCGACGTTTTGACAAGGCATTCGACTTGGTCAACAAGGCATTGGACGTGCTTGACAAAGCATTCAACTTGTTCAATAGGGCATTTTACCTTGTCAATAAGGCATTCGACTTCTTAACCAAGGCATTCTACTTGGTCAACAAGACATTCGGCTTTTTCAACAAGGCATTCGACGTGTTAACAAGGCATTCGACTTGTTCAACAAGGCATTGGACTTGGTGAACAAGGCTTGTTCAGTAAGGCATTCGGCTTGATCAACATGGCATTTGATTTTTGTTTGGGGAAACATGGCATTGGAGTTGTTCAACAAGGCATTCTACTTGTTCAGAAGGGCACTCAATTCGGTGAACAAAGGCGTACAAGACATTCTACTTGTTAATAAGGCATTTGACTTGTTCAACAAGGCATTCTACTTTTTCAACATGGCATTCGACTTGCTCAACAAGGCTTTCTACTTGGTATACAATGCAAGACTTGGTCAACAAGGCATTTGACGTGCCCAACAAGGCATTCGACATGTTCAACAGGGCATTGGAGTTGGTTAACAAGGCATTCGACTTGTTCAACAGGCATCGGACTTGGTCAAGAAGGCATTCGACTTCTTCAACAAGGCATTCGACTTGATCAACTAGGCACTCGAAATGTTAAGAAGGCATTCGACTTGTTCAATTGGGTATTATTTGGTCAATAAGGCCATGCATCTTGTGAACAAGGCTTGTTCAGTAAGACCTTCGACTTGGTCAACATGGCATTTGATTTGTTCAACCAGGCATTCGACTTGTTGAACAAGACATTCTACTTGCTCAGAAGGGCATTCAACTTGGTCAAAAAACCATACAAGGCATTTACTTGTTCAACTAGGCATTCGACTTGTTCAACAAAGCATTCTACTTTCTCAAAAAGGTATGTCTTGGTCATAAATGCATTCGACCGTTTCAATAAGGCATTCGACTTGTTCAACAAGGCATTTGACTTAGTCAACAAGGCATTTGAGTTGTTCAACAAGGCAGTCGACTTGTTTGACAAGACATTCTACTTGTTCAATAAGGCATTTGACCTATTTAACAAGGCATTCGACGTTTTCACAAGGCATTGGACGTGCTTGACAAAGCATTCAACTTGTTCAATAGGGCATTTTACCTTGTCAATAAGGCATTCGACTTCTTAACCAAGGCGTTCTACTTGGTCAACAAGACATTCGGCTTTTTCAACAAGGCATTCGACGTGTTAACAAGGCATTCGACTTGTTCAAAAAGGCATTTGACTTAGTCAACAAGGCATTTGAGTTGTTCAACAAGGCATTCGACTTGTTTGACAAGACATTCTACTTGTTCAATAGGGCATTTGACCTATTTAACAAGGCATTCAACGTTTTGACAAGGCATTCGACTTGGTCAACAAGGCATTGGACGTGCTTGACAAAGCATTCAACTTGTTCAATAGGGCATTTTACCTTGTCAATAAGGCATTCGACTTCTTAACCAAGGCATTCTACTTGGTCAACAAGACATTCGGCTTTTTCAACAAGGCATTCGACGTGTTAACAAGGCATTCGACTTGTTCAACAAGGCATTGGACTTGGTGAACAAGGCTTGTTCAGTAAGGCATTCGGCTTGATCAACATGGCATTTGATTTTTGTTTGGGGAAACATGGCATTGGAGTTGTTCAACAAGGCATTCTACTTGTTCAGAAGGGCACTCAATTCGGTGAACAAAGGCGTACAAGACATTCTACTTGTTTAATAAGGCATTTGACTTGTTCAACAAGGCATTCTACTTTTTCAACATGGCATTCGACTTGTTCAACAAGGCTTTCTACTTGGTATACAATGCAAGACTTGGTCAACAAGGCATTTGACGTGCCCAACAAGGCATTCGACATGTTCAACAGGGCATTGGAGTTGGTTAACAAGGCATTCGACTTGTTCAACAAGGCATCGGACTTGGTCAAGAAGGCATTCGACTTCTTCAACAAGGCATTCGACTTGATCAACTAGGCACTCGAAATGTTAAGAAGGCATTCGACTTGTTCAATTGGGTATTATTTGGTCAATAAGGCCATGCATCTGGTGACAAGGCTTGTTCAGTAAGACCTTCGACTTGGTCAACATGGCATTTGAGTTGTTCAACCAGGCATTCGACTTGTTGAACAAGACATTCTACTTGCTCAGAAGGGCATTCAACTTGGTCAAAAAACCATACAAGGCATTTACTTGTTCAACTAGGCATTCGACTTGTTCAACAAAGCATTCTACTTTCTCAAAAGGTATGTCTTGGTCATAAATGCATTCGACCGTTTCAATAGGGCATTCGACTTGTTCAACAAGGCATTTGACTTAGTCAACAAGGCATTTGAGTTGTTCAACAAGGCATTCGACTTGTTTGACAAGACATTCTACTTGTTCAATAGGGCATTTGACCTATTTAACAAGGCATTCGACGTTTTGACAAGGCATTCGACTTGGTCAACAAGGCATTGGACGTGCTTGACAAAGCATTCAACTTGTTCAATTGGGCATTTTACCTTGTCAATAAGGCATTCGACTTCTTAACCAAGGCATTCTACTTGGTCAACAAGACATTCGGCTTTTTCAACAAGGCATTCGACGTGTTAACAAGGCATTCGACTTGTTCAACAAGGCATTGGACTTGGTGAACAAGGCTTGTTCAGTAAGGCATTCGGCTTGATCAACATGGCATTTGAGTTTTTGTTTGGGGAAACATGGCATTGGAGTTGTTCAACAAGGCGTTGGAGTTTTTCAACAAGGCATTCTACTTGTTCAGAAGGGCACTCAATTCGGTGAACAAAGGGCGTACAAGACAATCTACTTGTTTAATAAGGCATTTGACTTGTTCAACAACGCATTCTACTTTGTCAACATGGCATTCGACTTGTTCAACAAGGCTTTCTACTTGGTATACAATGCAAGACTTGGTCAACAAGGCATTTGACGTGCCCAACAAGGCATTCGACTTGTTCAACAAGGCATTGGAGTTGGCTAACAAGGCATTCGACTTGTTCAACAAGGCATCGCACTTGGTCAAAAAGGCATTCGACTTCTTCAACAAGGCATTCGACTTGATCAACTAAGCACTCGAAATGTTAAGAAGGCATTCGACTTGTTCAATTGGGTATTATTTGGTCAATAAGGCCATGCATCTGGTGAACAAGGCTTGTTCAGTAAGACCTTCGACTTGGTCAACATGGCATTTGAGTTGTTCAACCAGGCATTCGACTTGTTGAACAAGACATTCTACTTGCTCAGAAGGGCATTCAACTTGGTCAAAAACCATACAAGGCATTTACTTGTTCAACTAGGCATTCGACTTGTTCAACAAAGCATTCTACTTTCTCAAAAAGGTATGTCTTGGTCATAAATGCATTCGACCGTTTCAATAAGGCATTCGACTTGTTCAACAAGGCATTTGACTTAGTCAACAAGGCATTTGAGTTGTTCAACAAGGCATTCGACTTGTTTGACAAGACATTCTACTTGTTCAATAAGGCATTTGACCTATTTAACAAGGCATTCGACGTTTTCACAAGGCATTCGACTTGGTCAACAAGGCATTGGACGTGCTTGACAAAGCATTCAACTTGTTCAATAGGGCATTTTACCTTGTCAATAAGGCATTCGACTTCTTAACCAAGGCATTCTACTTGGTCAACAAGACATTCGGCTTTTTCAACAAGGCATTCGACGTGTTAATAAGGCATTCGACTTGTTCAACAAGGCATTGGACTTGGTGAACAAGGCTTGCTCAGTAAGGCATTCGGCTTGATCAACATGGCATTTGATTTTTGTTTGGGGAAACATGGCATTGGAGTTGTTCAACAAGGCATTGGAGTTTTTCAACAAGGCATTCTACTTGTTCAGAAGGGCACTCAATTCGGTGAACAAAGGCGTACAAGACATTCTACTTGTTTAATAAGGCATTTGACTTGTTCAACAAGACATTCTACTTTGTCAACATCGCATTCGACTTGTTCAACAAGGCTTTCTACTTGGTATACAATGCAAGCTTGGTCAACAAGGCATTTGACGTGCCCAATAAGGCATTCGACATGTTCAACAAGGCATTGGAGTTGGTTAACAAGGCATTCGACTTGTTCAACAAGGCATCGGACTTGGTCAAGAAGGCATTCGACTTCTTCAACAAGGCATTCGACTTGATCAACTAGGCACTCGAAATGTTAAGAAGGCATTCGACTTGTTAAATTGGGTATTATTTGGTCAATAAGGCCATGCATCTGATGAACAAGGCTTGTTCAGTAAGACCTTCGACTTGGTCAACATGGCATTTGAGTTGTTCAACCAGGAATTCGACTTTTTGAACAAGACATTCTACTTGCTCAGAAGGGCATTCAACTTGGTCAAAAAACCATACAAGGCATTTACTTGTTCAACTAGGCATTCGACTTTTCAACAAAGCATTCTTCTTTCTCAAAAAGGTATGTCTTGGTCATAAATGCATTCGACCGTTTCAATAAGACATTCGACTTGTTCAACAAGGCATTGACTTAGTCAACAAGGCATTTGAGTTGTTCAACAAGGCATTCGACTTGTTTGACAAGACATTCTACTTGTTCAATAAGGCATTTGACCTATTTAACAAGGCATTCGACGTTTTCACAAGGCATTCGACTTGGTCAACAAGGCATTGGACGTGCTTGACAAAGCATTCAACTTGTTCAATAGGGCATTTTACCTTGTCAATAAGGCATTCGACTTCTTAACCAAGGCATTCTACTTGGTCAACAAGACATTCGGCTTTTTCAACAAGGCATTCGACGTGTTAATAAGGCATTCGACTTGTTCAACAGGCATTGGACTTGGTGAACAAGGCTTGCTCAGTAAGGCATTCGGCTTGATCAACATGGCATTTGATTTTTGTTTGGGGAAACATGGCATTGGAGTTGTTCAACAAGGCATTGGAGTTTTCAAAAGGCATTCTACTTGTTCAGAAGGGCACTCAATTCGGTGAACAAAGGCGTACAAGACATTCTACTTGTTTAATAAGGCATTTGACTTGTTCAAACAGTTCTACTTTGTCAACATGGCATTCGACTTGTTCAACAAGGCTTTCTACTTGGTATACAATGCAAGCTTGGTCAATAAGGCATTTGACGTGCCCAATAAGGCATTCGACATGTTCAACAAGGCATTGGAGTTGGTTAACAAGGCATTCGACTTGTTCAATAAGGCATCGGACTTGGTCAAGAAGGCATTCGACTTCTTCAACAAGGCATTCGACTTGATCAACTAGGCACTCGAAATGTTAAGAAGGCATTCGACTTGTTCAATTGGTTATTATTTGGTCAATAAGGCCATGCATCTGGTGAACAAGGCTTGTTCAGTAAGACCTTCGACTTGGTCAACATGGCATTTGAGTTGTTCAACCAGGCATTCGACTTGTTGAACAACATTCTACTTGCTCAAAGGGCATTCAACTTGGTCAAAAAACCATACAAGGCATTTACTTGTTCAACTAGGCATTCGACTTGTTCAACAAAGCATTCTACTTTCTCAAAAAGGTATGTCTTGGTCATAAATGCATTCGACCGTTTCAATATGGCATTCGACTTGTACAACAAGGCATTTGACTTAGTCAACAAGGCATTACGACTTGTTCCATAAGGCATTTGACCTGTTTAACATGGCATTCAACGTTTTCACAAGGGTATTGGACTTGGTGAATAAGGCTTTTTCAGTAAGGCATTCGACTTGGTCAACATGGCATTTGAGTTGTTCAACAAGGCATTCGACTTGTTAAACAACGCATTCTACTTGTTCAGAATGGCATTCAACTCGGTCAAAAATCCATACAAGGCAATTACTTGTTCAACTAGGCATTCGACTTGTTCAACAAGGCATTCTACTTGATAAAAAAGATATGACTTAGTCAACAAGGTATTCGACTTCTTCAATAAGGCATTCCACTTGTTCAACAAGTCATTTGACTTAATCAACAAGGCATTTGAGTTGTTTATCAAGGCATTCGACTTGTTCAATAAGACATTCTAATTTTTCAATAAGGCATTTGACTTGGTAAACAAGGTATTCGACTTGGTCAACAAGGTATTCGACGTGCTCAACAAGGCAGTCGACTTGTTCAAAAGGGCATTTGACCTTGTCAATAAGGCATTTACTTCTTAACCAAGGCATTCGACTTGGTCAACAAGGCATTCGACTTGGTCAACAAGGCATTCGACTTGTTCAACAAGGCATTCGGCGTGCTAACAAGGCATTCGGCTTGTTTAACAAGGCATTTTTTGGGAAAACATGGCATTTGAGTTGTTCAACAATGCATTCGACTTGTTCAACAAGGCATTTTACTTGTTCAGAAGGGCACTCGATTCGGAAAACTAGACGTACAAGACATTCTACTTGTTTAATAAGGCATTCGACTTGTTGAACAAGACATTCTATTTGTTCAAAAAACCATACAAGAAATTTACTTGTTCAACTAAGCATTCGACTTGTTCAATAAGGTTATCTACTTTATCAAAAAGGTATGACTTGGTCAACAATGCATTCGACTTGTTCAAGAAGGCATTCGACTTGTTCAACAAGGCATTGGACGTGCTCAAAAGGGGAATCAACTTGTTCAATAGGGCATTCTACCTTGTTAATAACGCATTCGGCTTCTTAATCAAGGCATTCAACTTCGTCAACAAGACATTCGGCTTGTTCAACAAGGCATTCGACGTGTTAACAAGGCATTCGACTTGTTCAACAAGGCATTATTTTGTCAATAAGGCATTGGACTTGGTGAACAAGCCTTGTTCAGTAATGTATTTGGCTTGGTCAACATGGCATTTTAGTTTTTGTTTTGGGGAAACATGTCGTTGGAGTTGTTCAACAAGGCATTCGACTTGTTCAATAAGGCATTCCACTTGTTCCGAAGGGCACTCAATTCGGTGAACAAGGCGTACAAGACATTCTACTTGTTTAATAAGGTATTTGACTTGTTCAACAAGGCATTCTACTTTGTCAACATGGCATTCGACTTGTTCAACATGCTTTCTACTTGGTACAATGTAAGACTTGGTCAACAAGGCATTTGACGTGCCCGACAAGGCATTCGACATGTTCAACAAGGCATGGAGTTGGTAAACAAGGCATTCGACTTGTTCAACAAGGCATTCGACTTGTTCAACAAGGCATCGGACTTGCTCAAGAAGGCATTCGACTTCTTCAACAAGGCATTCGACTTGATCAACTAGGCACTCGAAATGTTAAGAAGGCATTCGACTTGTTCAATTGGGTATTATTTGGTCAATAAGGCCATGCATCTGGTGAACAAGGCTTGTTCAGTAAGACCTTCGACTTGGTCAACATGGCATTTTAGTTGTTCAACAAGGCATTCGACTTGTTGAACAAGACATTGTACTTGCTCAGAAGGGCATTCAACTTGGTCAGAAAACCATACAAGGCATTTACTTGTTCAACTAGGCATTCGACTTGTTCAACAAAGCATTCTACTTTCTCAAAAAGGTATGTCTTGGTCATAAATGCATTCGACCGTTTCAATAAGGCATTCGACTTGTACAACAAGGCATTTGACTTAGTCAACAAGGCATTACGACTTGTTCAATAAGGCATTTGACCTGTTTAACATGGCATTCAACGTTTTCACAAGGTATTGGACTTGGTGAATAAGGCTTTTTCAGTAAGGCATTCGACTTGGTCAACATGGCATTTGAGTTGTTCAACAAGGCATTCGACTTGTTCAACAACGCATTCTACTTATTCAGAATGGCATTCTACTCGGTCAAAAATCCATACAAGGCAATTACTTGTTCAACTAGGCATTCGACTTGTTCAACAAGGCATTCTACTTGATAAAAAAGGTATGACTTGGTCAAAAAGGCATTCGACTTGTTCAATAAGGCATTCGATTTGTTCAATAAGGCATTCGACTTGTTCTACAAGGCATTTGACTTAGTCAACAAGGCATTTTAGTTGTTCAACCAAGCATTCGACTTGTTCAACAAGACATTCTACTTGATCAATAACGCAGTTGACCTGTTCAAGAGGGCATTCGACATGTTAACAAGGCATTCGCCTTGGTCAACACAAGGCATTCTACTTGGTCAACAAGGTCATTCGACTTGTTCAACAAGGCATTCAACTTGGTGAGCGAGGCATTCGACTTGATCGACAAAGCATTCGACTTGTTCAGCAAGGCATTCGACTTGGCCAACAAGGCATTCACTTGTTGAACAAGGCAATACTTGGTCAACAAGGCATTCGACTTGGTTAACAAGGCATTCTACTTATTCAACAAGGCATTCTACTTGGTCAACAAGGCAGTCGACTTGGTCAACAAGGCATTCTACTTGTTCAAAAAGGCATTTGACTTGTTCAACAAGGTCATTCGACTTGTTCAACAAGGCATTCAACTTGGTCAGCAAGGCTTTCGACTTTGTCAACAAAGCATTCGACTTGTTCAACAAGACATTCGACTTGGCCACCGAGGCATTCACTTGTTCAACAAGGCATTACATGGTCAACAAGGAATTCGCTTGTTCAACAAGGCATTCGACTTGGTTAACAAGGCATTTGGCTTGTTCAACAAGGCATTTTACTTGTTCAAAAGGGCATTCAACTAAGTCAACAAGGCATAGGAGGCATTCTACTTGGTCAACCAAACATTCGACTTGTTCAACAAGGCATTCTACTTGGTCAACAAGGCATTCACTTGTTCAAAAAGGCATTTGACTTGCTCAACAAGGCATTCTACTTGCTCAACAAGGCATTCTACTTGCTCAACAAGGTCATTCGACTTGTTCAACAAGGCATTCAACTTTGTCAGAAAGGCTTTCGACTTGGCCAACAAGGCATTACTTGGTCAACAAGGCTTTCGACTTGGTCAGCAACGCACTCGACTTGGTCAACAAGGCATTTGAGTTGTTCAACAAGGCCTTACTTGTTTAAAAGGGCATTCGACTTAGTCAACAAGGCATAGAAGGCATTCTACTTGTTGAACAAAACATTCAACTTGTTCAACAAGGCATTCTACTTGGTCAACAACACATTCGACTTGTTCAACAATGCATTCTACTTGGTAAACAAGGCAGTCGACTTGGTCAACAAGGCATTCTACTTGTTCAAAAAGGCATTTGACTTGTTCAACAAGGCATTCTACTTGGTCAATAAGGTCATTCGACTTGTTGAACAAGGCATTCAACTTGGTCAAAAAGGCTTTCGACTTGGCCAACAAGGCTTTTGACTTTGTCAGCAAGGCATTCGACTTAGTCAACAAGGCATAGAAGGCATTCTACTTGTTTCACAAAAAATACAACCTGTTCAACAAGGCATTCTACTTGGTCAACAACACATTAGACTTGTTCAACAAGGCATTTTACTTTGTAAACAGGCAGTCGACTTGGTCAACAAGGCATTCTACTTGTTCAAAAAGGCATTTGACTTGTTCCACAAGGCATTCTACCTGGTCAACAAGGTCATTCGACTTGTTCAACAAGGCATTCAACTTGGTCAGCAAGGCATTCGACTTGCTCAACAAAGCATTCGACTTGTTCAACAAGGCATTCGACTTGGCCAACAAGGCATTCACTTGTTCAACAAGTCATTACATGGTGAACAAGGCATTCGCTTGTTCAACAAGGCATTCGACTTGGTTAACAAGGCATTTGGCTTGTTCAACAAGGCATTTTACTTGTTCAAAAGGGCATTCAACTAAGTCAACAAGGCATAGAAGGCATTCTACTTGGTCATCAAACATTCGACTTGTTGTTCAACAAGGCATTCTACTTTGGTCAACAAGGCATTCACTTGTTCAAAAAGGCATTTGACTTGCTCAACAAGGCATTCTACTTGGTCAACAAGGTCATTCGACTTGTTGAACAAGGCATTCAACTTGGTCAGCAAGGTTTTCGACTTGGCCAACAAGGCATTTGACTTGTTTAACAAGGCATTACTTGGTCAACAAGTCATTCGCTTGTTCAACAAGGCATTCGACTTGGTTAACATGGCATTTGGCTTATTCAACAAGGTGTTTGCGTGTTCAAAAGGGCATTCGACTTAGTCTACAAGGCATACAAGGCATTCTATTTGTTGAACAAGACGTTCAACTTGTTCAACCAGGCATTCTACGTGGTCAACAACACATTCGACTTGTTCAACAAGGCATTCTACTTGTTAACAAGCCGTGACTTGGTGAACAAGGAATTGAACTTGGTTCACAAGGCATTCGACTTGTTCAACAAGGCATTACTTGGTCAACAAGGCTTTCGACTGTGTCAGCAAGGCACTCGACTTGGTCAACAAGGCATTACTTGGTCAACAAGGCCTTACTTGTTTAAAAGGGCATTCGACTTAGTCAACAAGGCATAGAAGGCATTCTACTTGTTGAACAATGCATTCGATTCGTTCAACAAGGCATTCTACTTTGTCAACAACACATTCGACTTGTTCAACAAGGCATTCTACTTGGTCAACAAGGTAGTCGACTTGGTCAACAAGGCATTCTACTTGTTCAAAAAGCCATTTGACTTGTTCAACAAGGCATTCTACTTGGTCAACAAGGTCATTCGACTTGTTCAACAAGGCATTCAACTTGGTCAGCAAAGCATTCGACTTGGTCAACAAAGCATTCGACTTGTTCAACAAGGCATTCGACTTGGCCAACAAGGCATTCACTAGTTCAGCAAGGCATTACTTGGTCAACAAGGCATTCGACTTGTTTAAAAAGGCATTTGGCTTGTTCAACAAGGCATTTTACTTGTTCAAAAGGGCATTCGACTTAGTCAAGAAGGCATAGAAGGCATTCTACTTGTTGAACAATGCAGTCAATTCGTTGAACAAGGCATTCTACTTGGTCAACAACACATTCGACTTGTTCAACAAGGCATTCTACTTGGTAAACAATACAGTCGACTTGGTCAACAAGGCATTCTAATTGTTCAAAAAGGCATTTGACTTGTTCAACAAGGCATTCTACTTGGTCAACAAGGTCATTCGACTTGTTCGACAAGGCATTCAACTTGGTCAGCAAGGCATTCGACTTTGTCAACAAAGTATTCGACTCTTTCAACAAGGCATTTTTTGGTCAACAAGGCATTCGACTTGTTCAACAAGGCATTACTTGGTCAACAAGGCATTAGTTGTTCAACAAGGCATTCGACGTGGTTAACAAGGCATTTGGCTTGTTCAACAAGGCATTTTATTGTTCAAAAGGGCATTCGACTTAGTTACCAAGGCATACAAGTCATTCTTTCTTGTTGAACAAGGCGTTCAACTTGTTCAACAAGGCATTCTACGTGGTCAACAACACATTCGACTTGTTCAACAAGGCTAACTACTTGTTAACAAGGCGTGACTTGGTGAACAAGGCATTCGACTCGTTCAACAAGGCATTCGACTTGTTCAACAAGGCATTACTTGGTCAACAAGGCTTTCGACTTGGTCAGTAAGGCACTCGACTTGGTCAACAATGCATTTGAGTTGTTCAACAAGGCCTTACTTTTTTAAAAGGGCATTCGACTTAGTCAACAAGGCATAGATGGCATTCAAATTTTTGAACAAGACATTCAACTTGTTCAACATGGCATTCTACTTCGTAAACAAGGCTGTCGACTTGGTCAACAAGGCATTCTACTTGTTCAAAAAGGCATTTGACTTGTTCAACAAGGCATTCTACTTGGTCAACAAGGTCATTCAACAACTTGGTCAGCAAGGCAATCGACTTGGTAAACAAAGCATTCTACTTGTTCAACAAGGCATTCGACTTGGCCAACAAGGCATTCACTTGTTCAACAAGGCATTCGACTTGGTCAACAATGCATTATACTTGTTCAAAAAGGCATTTGACTTGTTCAACAAGGCATTCTACTTGGTCAACAAGGTCATTCGACTTGTTCAACGAGGCATTCAACTTGGTCAGCAAGGCATTCGACTTGGTCAACAAAGCATTCGACTTGTTCAACAAGGCATTCGACTTGGCCAACAAGGCATTCACTTGTTCAAAAGGATTACTTGGTCAACAAGGCACTGGACTTGGTTAACAAGGCATTGAGGTTGTTCAACAAGGCATTTTACTTGTTCAAAAGGGCATTCGACTTAGTCAACAAGCATACAAGGCATTTTACTTGTTGAACAAGGTGTTCAACTTGTTCAAACAAGGCATTCTACTTGTTAACAAGACGTGACTTGGTGAACAAGGCATGACGTTGGTAACAAGACATTCGACTTGTTCAACAAGGCATACTAGGTCAACAAGGCTTTGGACTTGGTCAAACAAGGCACTCGACTTGGTCAACAAGGCATTACTTGGTCAACAAGGCCTTATTTGTTTAAAAGGGCATTCGACTTAGTCAGAAGGCATAGAAGGCATTCTACTTATTTGAACAAGACATTCAACTCGTTCAACAAGGCATTTTACTTTGTCAACAAGGTAGTCGACTGGTCAACAAGGCATTCTACTTGTTCAAAAATCCATTTGACTTGTTCAACAATGCATTATACTTGGTCACAAGTCATTCGACTTGTTCATTAAGGCATTCAACTTGGTCAACAAAGCATTCGACTTGGTCAACAAGCATTCGACTTGTTCAACAAGGCATTCGACTTGGCCAACAAGGCATTCACTGTTTAACAAGGCATTACTTGGTCAACAAGGCACTCGACTTGGTTAACAGGCATTTGGCTTGTTCAACAAGGCATTTACTTGTTCAAAAGGGCATTCGACTTAGTTAACAAGGCATACAAGGCATTCTACTTGTTGAACAAGGCGTTCAACTTGTTCAACAAGGCATTCTACGTGGTCAACAACACATTCGACTTGTTCAACAAGGCATTCTACTAGTTAACAAGACGTCACTTGGTGAACAAGGCATTGAACTTGGTTCACAAGGCATTCAACTTGTTCAACAAGGCATTACTTGGTCAACAACGCTTTCGACTTGGTCAGCAACGCACTCGACTTGGTCAACAAGGCATTTGAGTTGTTCAACAAGGCCTTACATGTTTAAAAGGGCATTCGACTTAGTCAACAAGGCATAGAAGGCATTCTACTTGTTGAACAAAACATTCAACTTGTTCAACAAGGCATTCTACTTGGTCAACAACACATTCGACTTGTTCAACAATGCATTCTACTTGGTAAACAAGGCAGTCGACTTGGTCAACAAGGCATTCTACTTGTTCAAAAAGGCATTTGACTTGTTCAACAAGGCATTCTACTTGGTCAATAAGGTCATTCGACTTGTTGAACAAGGCATTCAACTTGGTCAAAAAGGCTTTCGACTTGGCCAACAAGGCTTTCGACTTGGTCAGCAAGGCATTCGACTTAGTCAACAAGGCATAGAAGGCATTCTACTTGTTTCACAAAACATACAACCTGTTCAACAAGGCATTCTACTTGGTCAACAACACATTAGACTTGTTCAACAAGGCATTTTACTTTGTAAACAAGGCAGTCGACTTGGTCAACAAGGCATTCTACTTGTTCAAAAAGGCATTTGACTTGTTCCACAAGGCATTCTACCTGGTCAACAAGGTCATTCGACTTGTTCAACAAGGCATTCAACTTGGTCAGCAAGGCATTCGACTTGCTCAACAAAGCATTCGACTTGTTCAACAAGGCATTCGACTTGGCCAACAAGGCATTCACTTGTTTAACAAGTCATTACATGGTGAACAAGGCATTCGCTTGTTCAACAAGGCATTCGACTTGGTTAACAAGGCATTTGGCTTGTTCAACAAGGCATTTTACTTGTTCAAAAGGGCATTCAACTAAGTCAACAAGGCATAGAAGGCATTCTACTTGGTCAACAAAACATTCGACTTGTTCAACAAGGCATTCTACTTGGTCAACAAGGCATTCACTTGTTCAAAAAGGCATTTGACTTGCTCAACAAGGCATTCTACTTGGTCAACAAGGTCATTCGACTTGTTCAACAAGGCATTCAACTTGGTCAGCAAGGTTTTCGACTTGGCCAACAAGGCATTTGACTTGTTTAACAAGGCATTACTTGGTCAACAAGTCATTCGCTTGTTCAACAAGGCATTCGACTTGGTTAACAAGGCATTTGGCTTATTCAACAAGGTGTTTGCGTGTTCAAAAGGGCATTCGACTTAGTCTACAAGGCATACAAGGCATTCTATTTGTTGAACAAGACGTTCAACTTGTTCAACCAGGCATTCTACTTGGTCAACAACACATTCGACTTGTTCAACAAGGCATTCTACTTGGTAAACAATACAGTCGACTTGGTCAACAAGGCATTCTAATTGTTCAAAATGGCATTTGACTTGTTCAACAAGACATTCTACTTGGTCAACAAGGTCATTCGACTTGTTCGACAAGGCATTCAACTTGGTCAGCAAGGCATTCGACTTTGTCAACAAAGTATTCGACTCTTTCAACAAGGCATTTTTTGGTCAACAAGGCATTCGACTTGTTCAACAAGGCATTACTTGGTCAACAAGGCATTAGTTGTTCAACAAGGCATTCGACGTGGTTAACAAGGCATTTGGCTTGTTCAACAAGGCATTTTATTGTTCAAAAGGGCATTCGACTTAGTTACCAAGGCATACAAGTCATTCTTTCTTGTTGAACAAGGCGTTCAACTTGTTCAACAAGGCATTCTACGTGGTCAACAACACATTCGACTTGTTCAACAAGGCTAACTACTTGTTAACAAGGCGCGACTTGGTGAACAAGGCATTCGACTTGTTCAACAAGGCATTACTTGGTCAACAAGGCTTTCGACTTGGTCAGCAAGGCACTCGACTTGGTCAACAAGGCATTTGAGTTGTTCAACAAGGCCTTACTTTTTTAAAAGGGCATTCGACTTAGTCAACAAGGCATAGATGGCATTCAAATTTTTGAACAAGACATTCAACTTGTTCAACATGGCATTCTACTTCGTAAACAAGGCTGTCGACTTGGTCAACAAGGCATTCTACTTGTTCAAAAAGGCATTTGACTTGTTCAACAAGGCATTCTACTTGGTCAACAAGGTCATTCAACAACTTGGTCAGCAAGGCAATCGACTTGGTAAACAAAGCATTCTACTTGTTCAACAAGGCATTCGACTTGGCCAACAAGGCATTCGACTTGGTCAACAATGCATTATACTTGTTCAAAAAGGCATTTGACTTGTTCAACAAGGCATTCTACTTGGTCAACAAGGTCATTCGACTTGTTCAACGAGGCATTCAACTTGGTCAGCAAGGCATTCGACTTGGTCAACAAAGCATTCTACTTGTTCAACAAGGCATTCGACTTGGCCAACAAGGCATTCACTTGTTCAACAAGGCATTACTTGGTCAACAAGGCACTGGACTTGGTTAACAAGGCATTGAGGTTGTTCAACAAGGCATTTTACTTGTTCAAAAGGGCATTCGACTTAGTCAACAAAGCATACAAGGCATTTTACTTGTTGAACAAGGTGTTCAACTTGTTCAACAAGGCATTCTACTTGTTAACAAGACGTGACTTGGTGAACAAGGCATTGACGTTGGTGAACAAGACATTTGACTTGTTCAACAAGGCATTACTAGGTCAACAAGGCTTTGGACTTGGTCAACAAGGCACTCGACTTGGTCAACAAGGCATTACTTGGTCAACAAGGCCTTACTTGTTTAAAAGGGCATTCGACTTAGTCAAGAAGGCATAGAAGGCATTCTACTTATTGAACAAGACATTCAACTCGTTCAACAAGGCATTCTACTTTGTCAACAAGGTAGTCGACTTGGTCAACAAGGCATTCTACTTGTTCAAAAATCCATTTGACTTGTTCAACAATGCATTATACTTGGTCAACAAGGTCATTCGACTTGTTCATTAAGGCATTCAACTTGGTCAACAAAGCATTCGACTTGGTCAACAAAGCATTCGACTTGTTCAACAAGGCATTCGACTTGGCCAACAAGGCATTCACCTGTTTAACAAGGCATTACTTGGTCAACAAGGCACTCGACTTGGTTAACATGGCATTTGGCTTGTTCAACAAGGCATTTTACTTGTTCAAAAGGGCATTCGACTTAGTTAACAAGGGCATACAAGGCATTCTACTTGTTGAACAAGGCGTTCAACTTGTTCAACAAGGCATTCTACGTGGTCAACAACACATTCGACTTGTTCAACAAGGCATTCTACTAGTTAACAAGACGTCACTTGGTGAACAAGGCATTGAACTTGGTTCACAAGGCATTCAACTTGTTCAACAAGGCATTACTTGGTCAACAAGGCTTTCGACTTGGTCAGCAACGCACTCGACTTGGTCAACAAGGCATTTGAGTTGTTCAACAAAGCCTTACTTGTTTAAAAGGGCATTCGACTTAGTCAACAAGGCATAGAAGGCATTCTACTTGTTGAACAAAACATTCAACTTGCTCAACAAGGCATTCTACTTGGTCGACAACACATTCGACTTGTTCAACAAGGCATTCTACTTGGTAAACAAGGCAGTCGACTTGGTCAACAAGGCATTCTACTTGTTCAAAAAGGCATTTGACTTGTTCAACAAGGCATTCTACTTGGTCAACAAGGTCATTCGACTTGTTAAACAAGGCATTCAACTTGGTCAAAAAGGCTTTCGACTTGGCCAACAAGGCTTTCGACTTGCTCAGCAAGTCATTCGACTTAGTCAACAAGGCATAGAAGGCATTCTACTTTTTCACAAAACATACAACTTGTTCAACAAGGCATTCTACTTGGTCAACAACACATTAGACGTGTTCAACAAGGCATTCTACTTTGTAAACAAGGCAGTCGACTTGGTCAACAAGGCATTCTACTTGTTCAAAAATCCATTTGACTTGTTCAACAATGCATTATACTTGGTCAACAAGGTCATTCGACTTGTTCATTAAGGCATTCAACTTGGTCAACAAAGCATTCGACTTGGTCAACAAAGCATTCTACTTCGTAAACAAGGCTGTCGACTTGGTCAACAAGGCATTCTACTTGTTCAAAAAGGCATTTGACTTGTTCAACAAGGCATTCTACTTGGTCAACAAGGTCATTCAACAACTTGGTCATCAAGGCAATCGACTTGGTAAACAAAGCATTCTACTTGTTCAACAAGGCATTCGACTTGGCCAACAAGGCATTCACTTGTTCAACAAGGCATTCGACTTGGTCAACAATGCATTATACTTGTTCAAAAAGGCATTTGACTTGTTCAACAAGGCATTCTACTTGGTCAACAAGGTCATTCGACTTGTTCAACGAGGCATTCAACTTGGTCAGCAAGGCATTCGACTTGGTCAACAAAGCATTCTACTTGTTCAACAAGGCATTTGACTTGGCCAACAAGGCATTCACTTGTTCAACAAGGCATTACTTGGTCAACAAGGCACTGGACTTGGTTAACAAGACATTGAGGTTGTTTAACAAGGCATTTTACTTGTTCAAAAGGGCATTCGACTTAGTCAACAAAGCATACAAGGCATTTTACTTGTTGAACAAGGTGTTCAACTTGTTCAACAAGGCATTCTACTTGTTAACAAGACGTGACTTGGTGAACAAGGCATTGACGTTGGTGAACAAGACATTCGACTTGTTCAACAAGGCATTACTAGGTCAACAAGGCTTTGGACTTGGTCAACAAGGCACTCGACTTGGTCAACAAGGCATTACTTGTTTAAAAGGGCATTCGACTTAGTCAAGAAGGCATAGAAGGCATTCTACTTATTGAACAAGACATTCAACTCGTTCAACAAGGCATTCTACTTTGTCAACAAGGTAGTCGACTTGGTCAACAAGGCATTCTACTTGTTCAAAAATCCATTTGACTTGTTCAACAATGCATTATACTTGGTCAACAAGGTCATTCGACTTGTTCATTAAGGCATTCAACTTGGTCAACAAAGCATTCGACTTGGTCAACAAAGCATTCGACTTGTTCAACAAGGCATTCGACTTGGCCAACAAGGCATTCACCTGTTTAACAAGGCATTACTTGGTCAACAAGGCACTCGACTTGGTTAACATGGCATTTGGCTTGTTCAACAAGGCATTTTACTTGTTCAAAAGGGCATTCGACTTAGTTAACAAGGCATACAAGGCATTCTACTTGTTGAACAAGGCGTTCAACTTGTTCAACAAGGCATTCTACGTGGTCAACAACACATTCGACTTGTTCAACAAGGCATTCTACTAGTTAACAAGACGTCACTTGGTGAACAAGGCATTGAACTTGGTTCACAAGGCATTCAACTTGTTCAACAAGGCATTACTTGGTCAACAAGGCTTTCGACTTGGTCAGCAAGGCACTCGACTTGGTCAGCAAGGTATTTGAGTTTTTCAACAAGGCCTTACTTGTTTAAAAGGGCATTCGACTTAGTCAACAAGGCAAAGAAGGCATTCTACTTGTTGAACAAAACATTCAACTTGCTCAACAAGGCATTCTACTTGGTCGACAACACATTCGACTTGTTCAACAAGGCATTCTACTTGGTAAACAAGGCAGTCGACTTGGTCAACAAGGCATTCTACTTGTTCAAAAAGGCATTTGACTTGTTCAACAAGGCATTCTACTTGGTCAACAAGGTCATTCGACTTGTTAAACAAGGCATTCAACTTGGTCAAAAAGGCTTTCGACTTGGCCAACAAGGCTTTCGACTTGGTCAGCAAGGCATTCGACTTAGTCAACAAGGCATAGAAGGCATTCTACTTTTCACAAAACATACAACTTGTTCAACAAGGCATTCTACTTGGTCAACAACACATTAGACGTGTTCAACAGGCATTCTACTTTGTAAACAAGGCAGTCGACTTGGTCAACAAGGCATTCTACTTGTTCAAAAATCCATTTGACTTGTTCAACAATGCATTATACTTGGTCAACAAGGTCATTCGACTTGTTCATTAAGGCATTCAACTTGGTCAACAAAGCATTCGACTTGGTCAACAAAGCATTCGACTTGTTCAACAAGGCATTCGACTTGGCACACAAGGCATTCTACTTGTTCAAAAAGGCATTTGACTTGTTCAACAAGGCATTCTACTTGGTCAACAAGGTCATTCAACAACTTGGTCATCAAGGCAATCGACTTGGTAAACAAAGCATTCTACTTGTTCAACAAGGCATTCGACTTGGCCAACAAGGCATTCACTTGTTCAACAAGGCATTCGACTTGGTCAACAATGCATTATACTTGTTCAAAAAGGCATTTGACTTGTTCAACAAGGCATTCTACTTGGTCAACAAGGTCATTCGACTTGTTCAACGAGGCATTCAACTTGGTCAGCAAGGCATTCGACTTGGTCAACAAAGCATTCCACTTGTTCAACAAGGCATTCGACTTGGCCAACAAGGCATTCACTTGTTCAACAAGGCATTACTTGGTCAACAAGGCACTGGACTTGGTTAACAAGGCATTGAGGTTGTTCAACAAGGCATTTTACTTGTTCAAAAGGGCATTCGACTTAGTCAACAAAGCATACAAGGCATTTTACTTGTTGAACAAGGTGTTCAACTTGTTCAACAAGGCATTCTACTTGTTAACAAGACGTGACTTGGTGAACAAGGCATTGACGTTGGTTAACAAGACATTCGACTTGTTCAACAAGGCATTACTAGGTCAACAAGGCTTTGGACTTGGTCAACAAGGCACTCGACTTGGTCAACAAGGCATTACTTGGTCAACAAGGCCTTACTTGTTTAAAAGGGCATTCGACTTAGTCAAGAAGGCATAGAAGGCATTCTACTTATTGAACAAGACATTCAACTCGTTCAACAAGGCATTCTACTTTGTCAACAAGGTAGTCGACTTGGTCAACAAGGCATTCTACTTGTTCAAAAATCCATTTGACTTGTTCAACAATGCATTATACTTGGTCAACAAGGTCATTCGACTTGTTCATTAAGGCATTCAACTTGGTCAACAAAGCATTCGACTTGGTCAACAAAGCATTCGACTTGTTCAACAAGGCATTCGACTTGGCCAACAAGGCATTCACCTGTTTAACAAGGCATTACTTGGTCAACAAGGCACTCGACTTGGTTAACAAGGCATTTGGCTTGTTCAACAAGGCATTTTACTTGTTCAAAAGGGCATTCGACTTAGTTAACAAGGCATACAAGGCATTCTACTTGTTGAACAAGGCGTTCAACTTGTTCAACAAGGCATTCTACGTGGTCAACAACACATTCGACTTGTTCAACAAGGCATTCTACTAGTTAACAAGACGTCACTTGGTGAACAAGGCATTGAACTTGGTTCACAAGGCATTCAACTTGTTCAACAAGGCATTACTTGGTCAACAAGGCTTTCGACTTGGTCAGCAACGCACTCGACTTGGTCAACAAGGCATTTGAGTTGTTCAACAAAGCCTTACTTGTTTAAAAGGGCATTCGACTTAGTCAACAAGGCATAGAAGGCATTCTACTTGTTGAACAAAACATTCAACTTGCTCAACAAGGCATTCTACTTGGTCGACAACACATTCGACTTGTTCAACAAGGCATTCTACTTGGTAAACAAGGCAGTCGACTTGGTCAACAAGGCATTCTACTTGTTCAAAAAGGCATTTGACTTGTTCAACAAGGCATTCTACTGGGTCAACAAGGTCATTCGACTTGTTAAACAAGGCATTCAACTTGGTCAAAAAGGCTTTCGACTTGGCCAACAAGGCTTTCGAC
Source organism: Linderniella brevidens (assembly GCA_004919715.1). Taxonomy (NCBI): domain Eukaryota; kingdom Viridiplantae; phylum Streptophyta; class Magnoliopsida; order Lamiales; family Linderniaceae; genus Linderniella; species Linderniella brevidens. The sequence continues at coordinate 323,460 of SWDC01000004.1, forward strand.
TTGGTCAGCAAGTCATTCGACTTAGTCAACAAGGCATAGAAGGCATTCTACTTTTCACAAAACATACAACTTGTTCAACAAGGCATTCTACTTGGTCAACAACACATTAGACGTGTTCAACAAGGCATTCTACTTTGTAAACAAGGCAGTCGACTTGGTCAACAAGGCATTCTACTTGTTCAAAAATCCATTTGACTTGTTCAACAATGCATTATACTTGGTCAACAAGGTCATTCGACTTGTTCATTAAGGCATTCAACTTGGTCAACAAAGCATTCGACTTGGTCAACAAAGCATTCGACTTGTTCAACAAGGCATTCGACTTGGCACACAAGGCATTCTACTTGTTCAAAAAGGCATTTGACTTGTTCAACAAGGCATTCTACTTGGTCAACAAGGTCATTCAACAACTTGGTCATCAAGGCAATCGACTTGGTAAACAAAGCATTCTACTTGTTCAACAAGGCATTCGACTTGGCCAACAAGGCATTCACTTGTTCAACAAGGCATTCGACTTGGTCAACAATGCATTATACTTGTTCAAAAAGGCATTTGACTTGTTCAACAAGGCATTCTACTTGGTCAACAAGGTCATTCAACAACTTGGTCATCAAGGCAATCGACTTGGTAAACAAAGCATTCTACTTGTTCAACAAGGCATTCGACTTGGCCAACAAGGCATTCACTTGTTCAACAAGGCATTCGACTTGGTCGACAACACATTCGACTTGTTCAACAAGGCATTCTACTTGGTAAACAAGGCAGTCGACTTGGTCAACAAGGCATTCTACTTGTTCAAAAAGGCATTTGACTTGTTCAACAAGGCATTCTACTTGGTCAACAAGGTCATTCGACTTGTTAAACAAGGCATTCAACTTGGTCAAAAAGGCTTTCGACTTGGCCAACAAGGCTTTCGACTTGGTCAGCAAGTCATTCGACTTAGTCAACAAGGCATAGAAGGCATTCTACTTTTTCACAAAACATACAACTTGTTCAACAAGGCATTCTACTTGGTCAACAACACATTAGACGTGTTCAACAAGGCATTCTACTTTGTAAACAAGGCAGTCGACTTGGTCAACAAGGCATTCTACTTGTTCAAAAAGGTATTTGACTTGTTCCACAAGGCATTCTACCTAGTCAACAAGGTCATTCGACTTGTTCAACAAGGCATTCAACTTGGTCAGCAAGGCATTCGACTTGGTCAACAAAGCATTCGACTTGTTCAACAAGGCATTCGACTTGGCCAACAAGGCATTAACTTGTTTAACAAGGCATTACTTGGTCAACAAGGCATTCGCTTGTTCAACAAGGCATTCGACTTGGTTAACAAGGCATTTGGCTTGTTAACAAAGCATTTTACTTGTTCAAAAGGGCATTCGACTTAATCAACAAGGCATAGAAGGCATTCTAATTGTTGAACAAAACATTCAACTTGTTCAATAAGGCTTTCTACGTGGTCAACAAAACATTCGACTTGTTCAACAAGGCATTCACTTGTTCAACAAGGCATTCACTTGTTCAAAAAGGCATTTGACTTGCTCAACAAGGCATACCTGGTCAACAAGGTCATTCGACTTGTTCAACAACGCATTCAACTTGGTCAGCAAAGCTTTCGACTTGGCCAACAAGGCATTCGACTTGTTTAACAAGGCATTACTTGGTCAACAAGGCATTCGACTTGGTCAACAAAGCATTCGACTTGGCCAACAAGGCATTCGACTTGTTCAACAAGGCATTACTTGGTCAACAAGGCATTACTTGGTCAACAAGGCATTCGACTTGGTTAATAAGGCATTTGGCTTGTTCAACAAGGCATTTTACTTGTTCAACAAGGCATTTGACTTCTTCAACAATGCATTCGACTTGGTCAACAAGGCATTCAACTTGTTCAACAAGGCATTCCACGTGTTAAAAAGGCATTCGACTTCTTCAACAAGGCATTGGACTTGGTGAACATGGCTTATTCAGTAAGGCATTCCACTTGATCAACATGGCATTTGAGTTTTCTTTTTTTGGGGAAACATGGCATTTGAGTTGTTCAACAAGTCATTCGATTTGTTGAACAATGTATTTTACTTGTTCAGAAGAGCATTCAACTTGGTTAAAAAGCCATACAAGGCATTTACTTGTTCAACTAAGCATTCGACTTATTCAACAAGACATTCTAATTGGTCAACAAGGTATGACTTGGTCAACTAGGAATTCGACTTATTCAACAAGGGTATTTAACTTGTTCAACAATGCATTGGACTTGGTCAACATGGCATTTGAGTTGTTCAACAAGGCATCCGACTTGTACAGAAGGGCACTCAATTTTGTAAACAAGGCGTACAAGACATTCTACTTGTTTAATAAGGTATCGGACTTGTTCATTAAGACATTCTACTTTGTGAACAAGGCATTCGACTTGTTCAACAAGGCTTTCTAATTGGTATACAATGCAAGACTTGGTCAACAAGGTATTTAAAGTACTCAACAAGGCATTCGACTTGTTCAACAAGGCATTCGACTTGGTCAACAAGGCATTCGACTTGTTCAACAAGATAAATTTACTTTGTCAACAAGGCATTCGGCTTGTTCAACAAGGATTTCTACTTGGTATACCAGACAAGACTTGGTCAACAAAGCTTTCGACGTGATCAACAAGGCATTCGACTTCTTCAACAAGGCATTCGGCTTGTTCAACAAGACATTTGACTTGGTAAATAAGGCATTTGAGTGGTTCGACATGGCATTCGACTTGTTCAACAATGCATTCTACTTGTTCAGAAGGACACTCGATTCAGTAAACAAGGCGTACAAGGCATTCTACTTGTTTAATAAGGCATTCGACTTGTTCAACCAGGTATTCTACTTTGTCAACAAGGCATTCGACTTGTTCAACAAAGCTTTCTACTTGGTATAAAAGGCAAGACATGGTCAGCTAGGCATTCGACTCGTTAAACAAGACATTGGACTTGGTCGACAAGGCATTCGATTTCTTCCACAAGGCAGTCGACTTGGTCAACAAGGCATTCAACTTGTTCAACAAGGCATTCAACCTCTTAACAAGGCATTCGACTTGGTCAACAAGGTATTCGACGTGCTCAACAAGCCATTCGACTTGTTTAACATGACATTTGACATTGTCAATAAGGCATTTGACTTCTTCAACAAGGCATTCGACTTGGTCAAACAAGGCATTCAACTTGTTCAACAAGCATTCCACGTGTTAACAAGGAATTCGACTTGTTCAATAAGGCATTATTTAGTCAATAAGGCATTGGACTTGGTAAACAGGGCTTGTTCACTAAGGCATTCGACTTGGTCAACATGGCATTTGAGTTTTTGTTTTTGGGGAAACATGGCATTTTGAGTTGTTCAACAAGGCATTTGAGTCCACTTAACGAACAAGACATTCTACTTGTTCAGAAGGGCATTCAACTTGGTCAAAAAGCCATACAAGGTATTTACTTGTTCAACTAAGCATTCGACTTGTTCAACAAAGCATTCTATTTGGTCAACAAGGTATGACTTGGCAAACAAGGCATTCGACTTGTTCAACAAGGCATTCGACTTGTTCAACAAGGCATTCAACTTGTTCAATTCAACAAGGCATTGGACTTGGTCAACATGGCCTTTGAGTTGTTTAACGAGGCATTCGACTTATACAACAAGACATTCTACTTGTTAAGAAAGGCATTTGATTCGCTAAACAGTGCGTACAAGACATTCTACTTGTTTAATAAAGCATTTGACTTGTTTAACAAGGCATTTTACTTTGTCAACATGGCATTTGAGTGGTTCAGCAACGCATTCGACTTGTTCAACAAGGCATTCTACTTGTTTAATATGCCCTTTGACTTGTTCAACAAGGCATTCCACTTTGTCAACAAGGCATTCGACTTGTTTAACAAGGTTTTCTACTTGGAATACAAGGCAAGACTTGGTCAACAAGGCATTTTACGTGCTCAATAAGACATTCGACTTTTCGACAAGGCATTGGACTTGATCAACAAGGCATTCGACTTGTTCAACAAGACATTAGACTTCGTCGACAAGGAATTCGACTTCTTCCACAAGGCAGTTGACTTGGTCAACAAGGATTCGACATGTTAACAATGCATTCGACTTGGTCAACAAACTATTCGACGTGCTCAACAAGGCATTCGACTTGTTCAACAAAGCATTGGACATTGTCAAAAAGGCATTTGACTTCTTCAACAATGCATTCGACTTGGTCAACAATGCATTCAGCTTGTTCAACAAGGTATCCACGTGTTAACAAGGCATTTGACTTGTTCAACAAGACATTATTTGGCCAGTAAGGCATTGACTTGGTGAACAGGGCTTGTTCAGTAATGCATTCGACTTGGCCAACATGGAATATGAGTTTTTATTTTTGTGGAAACATGGCATTTGAGTTGTTCAACAAGGCATTTGAGTCTACTTGTTGAACCAGACATTCTACTTGTTAAGAAGGGCATTCAACTTGGTCAACAAAATATGACTTGGCCAACAAGGCATTCGACTTGTTCAACAAGGCATTGAACTTGTTCAACAAGGCATCGGACTTGGTCATGATGTCATTTGAGTTGTTCAACAAGGCATTCGACTTGTTCAACAAGGTATTCTACTTGTGCAGAAAGGCACTCGATTCGGTAAACAAGGCGTACAAAGACATTATACTTGTTTAAATAAGGCATTTGAGTTGTTTAAGAAGGCATTCTACTTTGCCAACATGGCATTTGAGTTGGTGAGCAAGGCATTCGACTTGTTCAGCAAGGCATTCGACTTGTTCAACAAGGCATTCTACTTGTTCAGAAAGGCACCAGATTCGGTAAAAAAGGCGTAGAAGACATTCTACTTGTTTAGTAAGCCATTTGACTTGTTCAACAAGTTATTCTACTTTGTCAACAAAGCATTCGACTTGTTCAGCATGGCTTTCTACTTAGAATACAAGGCAAGACTTGGTCAACAACGCATTTGACGTGCTCAATAAGGCATTCGACTTGTTCAACAAAGCATTGGACTTGGTCAACAAGGCATTCGACTTGTTAAACAAGACATTGGACTTGGTCGACAAGGCATTCGACTTCTTCAACAAGGCAGTCGACTTGGTCTACAAGGCATTCGACTTGTTCAATAACGCATTCGACATGTTAACAAGGCATTCGACTTGGTCAACAAGCTATTCGACGTGCTGAACAAGGCATTCGACTTGTTCAACAAAGCATTGGACATTGTCAATAAGGCATTTGACTTCTTCAACAAGGCATTCGACTTGGTCAACAAGGCTTTCAGCTTGTTCAACAAAGTATCCACGTCTAAACAAGGCATTTGACTTGGTGAACATGGCTTGTTCAGTAAGGCATTCGACTTGGCCAACATGGAATTTGAGTTTTTATTTTTATGGAAACATGGCATTTTAGTTGTTCAAAAAGGCATTTGAGTCCACTTGTTGAACTAGACATTCTACTTGTTCAGAAGGGCATTCAACTTGGTCAAAAAGCCATACAAGGCATTTACTTGTTCAACTGAGCATTTGACTTGTTCAACAAGGCATTCTACTTGGTCAACAAATATGACTTGGCCAACAAGCCATTCAACTTGTTCAACAAGGCATCGGACTTGGTCATCATGTCATTTGAGTTGTTAACAAGGCATTCGACTTGTTCAACAAGGTATTCTACTTGTGCAGAAGGGCACTCGATTCAGTAAACAAGGCGTACAAGACGTTATACTTGTTTAAATAAGGCATCTGACTCTTTTAAGAAGGCATTCTACTTTGTCAACATGGCATTAGAGTTATTCAGCAAGACATTCGACTTGTTCAACAAGGCATTCTACTTGTTCAGAAGGGCACCAGATTCGGTAAAAAAGGCGTAGAAGACATTCTACTTGTTTCGTAAGCCATTTGACTTGTTCAACAAGTTATTCTACTTTGTGAAGAAAGCATTCGACTTGTTCAGCATGGCTTTCTACTTGGAATACAAGGCAAGACTTGGTCAACAAGGCATTTGACGTGCTCAATAAGGCATTCGGCTTGTTCAACAAATCATTGGACTTGGTCAACAAGGCATTCGACTTGTTCAACAAGACATTGGACTTTGTCGACAAAGCATTCGACTTCTTCAACAAGGCAGGCGACTTGGTCTACAAGGCATTCGACTTGTTCAACAAGGCATTCGACATGTTAACAAGGCATACGACTTGGTCAACAAGCTATTCGACGTGCTCAACAAGGCATTCGACTTGTTCAACAAAGCATTGGACATTGTCAATAAGGCATTCGACTTCTTCAACAAGGCATTCGACTTGGTCAACAAGGCATTCAGCTTGTTCAACAAGGTATCCACGTGTTAACAAGGCATTTGACTTGGTGAACATGGCTTGTTCAGTAAGGCATTCGACTTGGCCAACATGGAATTTGAGTTTTTATTTTTGTGAAACATGGCATTTGAGTTGTTCAAAAAGGCATTTGAGTCCACTTGTTGAACCAGCCATTCTACTTGTTCAGAAGGGCATTCAACTTGGTCAAAAAGCCATACAAGGCATTTACTTGTTCAACTGAGCATTCGACTTGTTCAACAAGGCATTTACTGTTAGGGATATGCCCTCGAATGCTATACGAGGATTGGTAATGTATAGGGCATTAGCTTATTTATCATTCGATTGTCAATGTAATCAAACATTGTTTTGCGTATTAATAAAGGCATTATTCGTTTATTGATTATATGAGTTCTTTACTTAGCATCGGGTAAAGCAATAAATGAATAAATTCAAATGTGTCGAGTTGAGTCACTGTTCTCGATGGGTACGAGAGAGGAAGGCACCAGTGGACTCTTAACCTCGAACATAAAATGTCCATAAGCCTTAGGTTTCAGTTGGGTGCTGGAAAACCAATCATGGCTTATTTGTCGATGACTTACCGTGTGCCGATATACCGCTTGGAAGCGGAAGTCATGACTTGTGATACGAGTCGAATCAAGGGATTGAATCGTTTCATGGACACTGACTCGCAGGTCGTACGATCAAACATGGCTTATTACTCGAGGAGTGTCAATGATCGACGACAAAACTATAGTAGTCTGCTTGAACCTTAGACCGAAAGGGGCTTTGACGGAGTTGACTTTGAAGTCTTGATTATCACTGGCTTCGCTAGATCCGATTTGCTACTGCATGGGTCAGCGGGACAAATGCGGTCTTGATGGATATTTGTGATTGCCGGGCTTAGACCGCCGAGTACGGATTCACAGTCTCGCAAGTAATCGAGACAAGTGTCCTATGAGAATGATGACGGGAAATTACAAAATCCTTGGCCAAGGTATTAAACTAACTCATGTTAGACATGGAGGGTAGTTTGGTAATTTGCCTCGTGTCATTTTATCATAGTATCGAGTTTAGTGAGTTTGACAAATACCATGGCTCTCATCGATCGGGACACAGCAGAAGGGTTTGTACGTAGTACTATAATCTATAGTTAGGTTCTGGAATGAGACTAGTTCGAAATTCATGCTCAAGTCGGGATATGTCCGGTACTGCGGGATTGGCTAAGCACCTACCGGACTCTTGGATTCCTCCCTTGCCGATTGAGTCGAACCTAGAGAGTCGGGCTTAAAAAGGATCATCAATGTGTACCGATAAGGAGAGATTGTGTTTTGGGCCTTAACGGGCCTCGGGTCGTTATGTCACGCCTTATTGGGCCTCGGGGTCATTAAGTGGACCGAAGTCGGACTTCATATGAAACTAACTTTAAGACTTAGGCTTGGCTAAGTGCTTAGAAAGACTTGAGGGAAGAATTGGAATTCTTCTCTAACATTTTCGTCCACAATCGGCCAAATCTTCACTCTTTTTATAATCACCAACCTAACGCCACTTTGTAGGGCGGTGGATCACGATCGGCCGCCTCCATCGCCGGGATCAGACGGCTTTGGAGGGTTGTGTCTCTTTTAATTAGTTTCAATTCGTTAGTTAATTCACTTTTACGGTGTTGTTATGGCTTCATGCTCGTTGATGTGCGGATCAACGATGAATTCGATCTCTTCAGTTGAGATGGTGATTGCTGAGGATCCCCGGCCACTCGAGATAGATTCTTTACAGCAAGACTATCCTACGTTTGCTAAGCGTTTTGACGGGGCACGTTTTAATGCGTTGATGGAGAAAGTTCATGGTAGATCCGGTGTCGTGGCTGCCCAAACGCGCGAGATGCCACAATCGGGGGCTGGTATCACGATTCTACAGCCACTACGTGGATCGGGATCTTCAGTCCGAGATCTGATCCGACGAAGGCCGGATACACCACCACCTACTCTTTTTTTTTTTTTTTTTTTTTTTTTTTTTTGGGAAAAGGTCATTAAAATAAAATGTGGAAAGATACAATGTTCAGCAGCAATAAGCTGCACCGCTCGGTAACTTGCTACCTATAATCAACGCAAGCAATCCAATCGAGCAAGCAGACTGTAAGTAAGTGACTACGTGCTCGGCCACGCAATGCGCCAAACACGTCGAAGCGCACAGGACTGTAGCTGATACTTCCCTCCAAGGGTAGAGAGCCGTATACAGAGTGTAGTCTCGACGTCCGCAACGATATGAGTAGGAGGTCTTCGTCTTCCTTCCCGCCATCGTAGGTTGCGCTCGGCCCATAGGTGATAGACAAGCGATGCAAGCGCATGTCGGGGCCCCATCCATGCGAGGTGCTTGCCCCGCCACCTTTGAGCAGCCCAGTGAACCCCTTCGATCCAGTCCGTGTAAGGCCATCCAAAACGTAACTTTCCCTGCAAAGACTGTAGGCAATGTCTGGAAAATTAACACTCAAAGAAAAGATGCCGTGTTGTCTCTATAGCATGGCCATCATCACACAAGAGGCAAGCTGAACTTCCTGCTGCCGCGGCCACCCATGGCTTGTCCCTCGTCGCCAGGCGTTCCCTAATCGCCAGCCATAGAATGACTTCATGCCGTGGTATCGAGATAGGGCCTCCGAACAGGTTGGTCCAGAATGCAGGCGGAGAATGTTGGCGTATGCAATTTCTCGCGGAGTGAGTAGAGAAGACGCCATTGGGAGTCCCCCGCCATCGAATCGTGTCCATCTCACCGTGTTGAATGGGAGGTAGGAGACCAGCAAAATCCATGAACTCCACCGTTGTCTGTCCTGGCCAATGCCATCCCGACTCATCAATCACCGCGTCAATCGTGAATCAAGTGGGAGGCCCATAACAGATGGACCACGCGGGTACCGTTCCACCAGCGGAATCGTGAGTAGCCATGGGTCAGTCCAGAGGCGTGTATTCGCTCCATTCCCAATGCGGAACTCTAGAAGTGGCCGGATGATGGGTCTGAGCTTGAGGAGCTTCTTCCAGCTCCATGAGGTATTAGCCGTGGATCTGATGGTCCAGAAGGATGTGTTGTACAGCCGCGTCGGTCGTATCCATGTGGCCCATATCGAAGACTCATCTCCCCTGAGAATGTTCCAAATAAGACGCATCATCAGCGCCTTGTTCTCCACCTCAATCGATCTCAGTCCAAGTCCCCCTTCGTCCCTTGGTGCGCATACGTCGGTCCATGCCACCTTCGCGCTAGATCCCTTCCACAAGAAAGCTCGAAGACGCTTCTCGATACTGCGGATGATTCCCTTGGGGAGTAAGAAGACTCCCGCCCAATACACATGGATAACCACCACCTACTCGTGATCAGCGAAGGCTGGATGGTAAGGAATCGCTGGGAGATCTTGAAGATCAACGAAGGTCGGATGGTAAGAAATCGTTGGGAGATCTTGAAGATATGGAAAGTGCTTCTATTTTGGGAGGAGATCTCGTATACTCAATGAAGGAATCTGCTACTAATCCGTCTTTGGAAAGGATCAGGCCGGATGTTAAGAAATCGGTGGGAGATCTTGAAGATATGGAAAGTGCTTCTATTTTGGGAGGAGATCTCGTATACTCAATGAAGGAATCCGCTACTAATCCGTCTTTGGAAAGGATCATGCCGGATGGTAAGAAATCGCTGGGAGATCTTGAAGATATGGAAAGTGCTTCTATTTTGGGAGGAGATCTCGTATACTTAATGAAGGAATCTGCTACTAATCCGTCTTTGGAAAGGATCAAGCTGGATGGTAAGAAATCGCTGTGAGATCTTGAAGATATGGAAAATGCTTCTATTTTGGGAGAGGATCTCGTATATTTAATGAAGGAATTTGCTACTAATCCGTCTTTGGAAAGGATACTACAATATCTTCGTAAAGATTTTGGATGGGATAACGAGATATTGGTTGATGCGGCTGCGCCATTGGTCACGCATCATACTCCACGTGTTGATCATACGGTGGTTGGGGATGACGCACAGCCCGATGCGGGAAATTTGCATGATCATCATATGAAGGCTAGGGTTTCTTTGATTGATATGGGCCACCAGCATCCACGTGGTCTTGGGCCTAGGTTTTCTCCGGAACGGGAGGCTGGTAGATGCAATCTCACGATTGGGGATGGTGCGAAAGAGGGGATGACGACGTCAGCGCCGACGGCTACCGTGGAAAAAATTTCTATCCTTGATGACGGACCTAGAGTTTCTACAGTGGTGGCAAAGGTGACGGATACAGTTTCGGTGCCGGCTAAGGTAAATCCGCCAAAGCCGACGTTTGCGGTGGTTGCCAAGGGGTCGGCGAGGCAGGCTAACCGCACCGGAGTGCGGCGACTTCCGTTGGTTTACACTGCGCCGGCAGTCATAGATGGGGTGGCGGAGGTTCGACCTACGTGGGAGGTGGCCCGTCAAGGTTTTGCTCGATGGGAGCATACACTGGTGGGCTATTTTTGGGAAAGAAGCCATATTTTCCCTTTGTGGAGCGATTTGTGCGGGCGAATTGGGCTGACCTTGTAGAGGTCAGGGCTACCATTAATGGTTTCTTTAAGTTTTGTTTTATGTCGGCGGATGCAATGCATGGGGTCCTTGAAGGGGGACCTTGGCTCTTCCAAGGGCAGCCACTCTTCTTGGAGGTTTGGAGGCCAGAAATGTCGTTTGCGAAGCGGGATCTCGTAGAAGTACCTCTATGGGTTAAGTTATGGAATGTCCCAAGCAAATTCTGGACTCAGGCTGGTTTGGGGATCGTTGCTAGTGCTGTGGGGCAGCCCTTGTTTGCTGATGGCGTTACAACAAGTGGAGAGCGTATTGATTTTGCACGTGTTTGTGTACTTAAGAAGCTTGCTGACCCGTTTGTGGAGCACTTTAATATTCGACTGCCGTTAGAGTGTGGGGGTACATCGGGTGTGGCAACTGTGCGGGTGGAGTACGAATGGAGACCAACCAAATGTCTGAAGTGTGCTTCTTGGAATCATGCGTCGACGGCATGTCCGATGTCCTCCGATGGACAAAGCGCACCGGGAAAACGACCGGATCCTCGGCTGAGGGCTGTTCGGGTGGGTGGCAATAAGCCACGAGTAGAGGGGCGGCAGGTGGGAGCAAAGGGCAAAGCAGCACGGGTGGAGTCACATGTTGGGGCAGATGGGGTTCGAGCGGGAAATGGAGGGGCGGTGATTCCTAGCGCACGTGTAGAGTGGATGCATGTGGGCGCAAAGGGCAAAGCCGTGAGGGTGGAACCACGGGATGGGGCAGCTAATGGTAGAAAACTGGCCCGGTCAACAGAGTGTGCTGGAGGATTGTCGACATCGTCTCGGACCACAGAGCCACATTCGCGGGTGGTGCCCGTGCATGAGGAGGTTGGGTTGGCCTCTAACTCCTTCGCTATTTTGCACTCGTTACGGGATGAGGATAATGATCCTCCTTTTTCGACGGGCCCTGAAGCAACGGCAGCCCCAACAGGGGGTGATCCATGATCCCTGTAGGTGTATAGAATGTGCGTGGTCTCAATAAGAGGGACCACGGAAGGGCGGTGGGGGAGCTAGTTATCGATTTCGTTGTTGATACGTAGTTGTACCCGATAGCATGTTATCGGTTGATGCGGCATGAGTTTTTCTCCTGCGCGCTCTTTTGTATTCTTCTTTTCATATAATAAAGGGACATTAATCCAAAAAAAAAAAGAATTGGAATTCAACCCTAAGCCGAGAAATTCGAAAAATGCCTTAAAGGGCATTTTCGTAATTTACAAATATGGTAATAAAAATATTTGGAATATTATTTATTAAAACTAAAATTCGAATTTATATTTTATATAAATTTCGAAATTTATTTACCATATTTGAAGATATCTTAGTTAGTTTTTTATTTATAGTATGTTCCTTTAATAGAATTTTGAATTCAATTAGGAGAGATATTTTGGCAAGAATATCTCTCATATTTAGGAACAAATATTTCGAGATTTTAGCCTTGTTTAGGGCTGAAAATTTCGTCCTCCCCTACTATAAATAAGGGTTAGACCCTCGTCAAAGAAAATACACGGGAAAAGACACGGGAAGAGAATCGACGAAATTTCTCGACCCGAGAATCGAAACACGAAAACACAAACGCAAACCACTCTCCCGAGCAACGGATCAATTCTCTCTAGCCATCTTCGGAGAATCGAAACCGTGGTACACTGCGAGGTCGGCGTGACGATCTAGACGATACCCAACACGACCGCGGCCGACGATGCAATCGACGAGGAGCTGCCACTCGCTTCAAAGGTAATCTGTCACGGGTATGACCCGCCCTATTACGTGTCAACGTGATTAGAGTTTTCGATCCGAGCTGCGAAGGAACCCGGAAAAAATTTTATTCCGCACCGTATCCCGAGGCGTTGCTTCTCGGGTACAAACCGGTTACCTTTCCCAACAGTGGTATCAGAGCCAGGGCTCGTGATCGGAATCATAACATGAATAAATCGAAACGAGGCTCGTGGGAGACGATCGAAAAGCCAACGCACTAGGAGCGTGGGGCTGCTCGATGCGTCGCTTGCCAACCCACGACCACATGGCATTGGACTTGGTGAACAGGGCTTGTTCAGTAAGGCGTTCGACTTGGTCAACATGGCATTTGAGGTTTTGTTTTTGGGGAAACATGGCCATTTGAGTTGTTCAACAAGACATTTGAGTCCACTTGTTGAACAAGACATTCTACTTGTTCATAAGGGCATTCAACTTGGTCAACGATACAAGGCAGTTACTTGTTCAACTAAGCATTCGAGTTGTTCAACAAGGCATTCTAACTTGGTCAACAAGGTATGACTTGGCCAACAAGGCATTCGACTTGTTCAACAACGCATTCAACTTGTTCAGCATTGAACTTGGTCAACATGTCATTTAAGTTGTTCAACAAGGCATTCGACTTGTTCAACAAGGTATTCTACTTGTTCATAAGGGCACTCGATTCGGTAAACAAGGCGTACAAGACATTCTACTTGTTTAATAAGGCATTTAACTTGTTTAAGAATGTATTCTACTTTGCCAACATGGCATTTGAGTTGTTCAGCAAGGCATTCGACTTGTTCAACAAGACATTCTACTTTTTCAGAATTGCACCATATTCGATAGAAAAGGCGTAGAAGACATTCTACTTGTTTAGTAAGCCATTTGACTTATTCAACAAGTTATTCTACTTTGTCAACAAAACATTCGACTTGTTCAGCATGGCTTTCTACTTGGAATATAAGGCAAGACTTGGTCAACAAGGCATTTGACGTGCTCAAGAAGGCATTCGACTTGTTCAACAAAGCATTGGACTTGGTCAACAAAGCATTCGACTTGTTAAACAAGACATTGGACTTTGTCGACAAGGCATTCGACTTCTTCAACAAGGCAGTCGACTTGGTCTACAAGGCATTTGACTTGTTCAACAAGGCATTCGACATGTTAACAAGGCATTCGACTTGGTCAACAAGGTATTCGACGTGCTCAACAAGGCATTCGACTTGTTCAACAACGCATTTGACATTGTCAGTAAGGCATTTATTTGACTTCTTCAACAAGGCATTCGACTTGGTCAACAAGGCATTAAGCTTGTTCAACAAGGCATTCCACGTGTTAAAAAGGCATTCGACTTGTTCAACAAGACATTATTTGGTCAATAAGGCAATGGACTTGGTGAACAGGGCTTGTTCAATAAGGCATTTGACTTGGTCAACATGGCATTTGGGGTTTTGTTTTTGGGGAAACATGGCATATGAGTTGTTCAAGAAGACATTTGAGTCCACTTGTTGAACAAGGTATTTACTTGTTCAACTAAGCATTCGACTTGTTCCACAAGGCATTCCACTTGATCAACAAGGTATGACTTGGCCAACAAGGCATTCGGCTTGTTCAACAAGGCATTCAACTTGTTCAATTCAACAAAGCATTGGACTTGTTCAATTCAACATGGCATTGAACTTGTTCAATTCACCAAGGCATTGGACTTGTTCAATTCAACAAGACATTCGACTTAGATAACAAGGCCTTCGACTTGTTCAACAAGGCATTCAACATGTTAACAAGGCATTCAACTTGGTCAACAAGGTATTCGACTTGCTCAACAAGGCATTCCACTTGTTCATCAAAGCATTGGACATTGTCAATAAGGCATTCGACTTGCTCAACAAGACATTCTACTTGTTCGGAAGGGCACTCGATTCGCTAAACAAGGCGTACAAGACATTCTACTTGTTTAATAATGCATTTGACTTGTTTAAGAACGCATTCTACTTTGTCAACATGGCATTTGAGTTGTTCATCAAGGCATTTGACTTGTTCAACAAGGTAATCTACATGTTCAGAAGGGTACCGGATTCGGTAAACAAGGTGTATAAGACATTCTACTTGTTTAATAAGCCATTTGACTTGTTTAACAAGGCATTCTACTTTGTCAACAAGGCATTCGACTTATTCAACAAGGCTTTCTGATTGGAATACAAGGCAAGACTTGGTCAACAAGGCATTTGACGTGCTCAATAAGGCATCAACAACCCGTTAAGGGCTGCGTCAGTATCAGGGCTCGGATGTAGGAAATCCCCATCATCATCAATGAGGTGAAGCATATTAAACGGATTCGTGGGAGGCGGTGTCGCGTGGGAAGATGGTAAGGTATGCGGAATCAGAACCTCCACCTTGCCATTTTCGAGGGCCAGCCGAATCACTCCTCCAGTACTTGCCGAATCACTAATCGATGTCATCGGGGGGCCGTATGAGGTACCCACAACTTTGCAGAATCAAGATACGGCCGCATCACGCCTCCCGTGCTCTCCGTGTCAGGGAAACAAGATTATTTCGGAGGGGAGATTTACTTTTCATTGGAGATGCGAGCCTTTCCTTATTTTCATGCTGACATTTGCCAACGATCTTCTTCTTTTCAGCCACGCGGACACCCATCTAGACTTTTCGAGCGGGGTTGGATGAATTTGCGATACTTTCAGTGCTGAGGGCTAATCTTGGAAAAAGCGAGATGTTTCTTTCCAAACGGGCGAGCGACAGCCAACCCTTATTATCATCTATTATTGGTTTTCATTTAGGTCATTTACCAGTGAGGTACTTGGGTGTTCCATTACTTACATCACGACTGACTATTCAAGACTGTACTCCACTTATACAGCGCATTGACCAACGCTTAGGCTCTTGGCTCAATCGCTCTCTTTCATATGCTGGGAGGGTACAGTTGATCCGTTCAGTCCTTGCTGCGCTGCATGGGTGGGTATTGGTCGAGGGTGTTCATCCAGCCCAAATGCGTTATTAGAGTGATTGAGCAACGATTCAGATCTTTCCTCTGGGCGGGTTCTGCAGCCAACGTTGCTTGGGATGATGTATGTCTCCCGGTGGATGAGGGTGGTTTGGGCATTCGCTCGCTTGTGGACGATAACAAGGCCCTTCTTCTAAAGCACATATGAAGTATTCTGACTAATGATCCCAATTCTAATTGGGTATCGTGGCTTCTCCAGACGCGGCTGCAAAATCGCTCGTTGTGGACTATATCGGGACCTGCCCAATCGGCGTGGAGTTGGAGGAAACTCTTACAACTACGCCATATACTTCGATCGAATGTTAGCCGTATTGGTAATGGCGACACTATTTGGTTGTGGCGGGGCCCATGGGTCGATGACAGGCCGCTTCTGGAGCGTTTTCCACGGGGACCGATGATTATGGGCCTTTATGATGATTCACGTTTGAGTCGACTCATTGCTAGTGACGGTTGGAGGTGACCGGCGACATCCTCGACGGAATTTCTGATGATTGATCCCATGCTCCTGGAGGTTCACCCATTGGAAGCTGACTCTTACCGATGGTTTAGGGTCCCAAGCTATGAATTCATCTTATGGCTTGGTATTCGTGAACGCTTAGCTACCAGAGATAAGCCTTGGGTTGCCCTTAAGGCCGCGTCGAGTGCTTGCTTACTGTGTGACGCGGATGAGATAGAGACGATCAATAACCTTTTCTTTGATTACCCGTACACATCTCGATGCTTACGACTTATTTGGCGGCAAATTCGATTTCTCTGGCCTTATCGCCATTGGCAGCAGGGGATTAGGTGGGCTGCCCTGCGGTTGAAAGGAATGCACCTTCAGCATCTGGCATATCGACATGTTCTGGCTTCGATGATTCACCACATTTGGACTGGGCGAAACCACCGTTGGACTGATGGCAGACAACAGCATCCGCAGTAGCTTGTTGAGGATATCGTGAGGGTATTGCTTATGCACCTGTCCTTACTACCGTGTCAATATGAGTTACAGTTTTGTGCCCTGCGTCGCCTGTGGCACATTGCTTGGTAGATATATCTTTGTTATCTACGGTAGTTATTTACGGTAGTTTGTTTGGTAGATAGAGATTAGATCCATCTTGTACACAGTGGCATGTCACGGTTCTTTGCGACATGAATCCTATCATGTGCGCTTTATTATCCTTTTTCCCATTTATTTAGTGAACGTTCCCCTAAAAAAAAGAATTGTTGAACAAGGCATTCTACTTGTTCAGAAGGGCATTCAACTTGGTCAAAAAGCCATACAAGGCATTTACTTGTTCAACTAGGCATTCAACAAGGCATTCGATGTGTTAACAAGGCATTAGACTTGGTCAACAAGGCATTCGACGTGCTCAACAAGGCATTCGACTTGTTCTACAAGGTATATGACCTTGTCAATAAGGCCTTCGACTTCTTCAACAAGGCATTCGACTTGGTCAACAAGGCATTCCGCTTGTTCAAGAAGGCATTTAACGTGTTAACAAGGCATTCGACGTTTTCAACAAGGCATTGGACTTGGTCAACAAGGCTTTCGACTTGTTCAACAAGGCATTGGACTTGGTCACCAAGGCTTCGACTTTTTCAACAAGGCATTCTACTTGTTCAGAAGGGCATTCCACTTGGTCAAAAAGCCATACAAGGCATTTACTTGTTCAACTAGGCATTCAACAAGGCATTCGATGTGTTAACAAGGCATTAGACTTGGTCAACAAGGCATTCGACGTGCTCAACAAGGCATTCGACTTGTTCTACAAGGTATATGACCTTGTCAATAAGGCCTTCGACTTCTTCAACAAGGCATTCGACTTGGTCAACAAGGCATTCCGCTTGTTCAAGAAGGCATTTAACGTGTTAACAAGGCATTCGACGTTTTCAACAAGGCATTGGACTTGGTCAACAAGGCTTTCGACTTGTTCAACAAGGCATTGGACTTGGTCACCAAGGCTTCGACTTTTTCAACAAGGCATTCAACTTGGTCAACAAGGCATTTGACTTGGTCAACAAGGTATTCGACTTGTTCGACAAGGCATTCGACGTGTTAACAAGGCATTCGACTTGGTCAATAAGGCATTCGACATGTTCAATAGGGCATTCGACTTGGTCAACAAGGCATTCGACTTGTTCAACAAGGCATTGGACTTGGTCAACAAGGCATTCGACTTCTTCAACAAGACATTTGACCTTGTCGATACGACATTCGACCTCTTCAACAAGGCATTCAACGTGTTAACAAGGCATTCGTCTTGTCCAACAAGGCATTCGACGTGTTAACAAGGCATTCGACTTGTTTTAACAAGGCATTATTTGGTCAATAAGGAATTGAATTTGGTGAATAAGGCTTGTTTAGTAAGGCATTCGACTTGGTCAACATGGCATTTGAGTTGTTCAACAAGGCATTCGACTTTTTGAACAAGGCATTCTACTTGTTCAGAATGACATTCAACTCGGTCAAAAAGCCATACAAGGCAATTACTTGTTCAACTAGGCATTCGACTTGTTCAACAAGGCATTCTACTAGATGAAAAAGATATGACTTGGTCAACAAGGCATTCGACTTGTTCAATAAGGCATTCGACTTGTTCAATAAGGCATTCGACTTGTTTAACAAAGCATTTGACTTAGTCAACAAGGCATTTGAGTTGTTCAACAAGGCATTCGACTTGTTCACTAAGACATTCTAATTGTGTAATAAGTCATTTGACTTGGTAAATAAGGCATTCGACTTGGTCAAAAGGCATTCAACGTGCTAAACAAGGCACTCGACTTGTTCAAAAGGGCATTTGACCTTGTCAATAAGGCATTCGACTTCTTAACCAAGGCATTCGACTTTGTCAACAAGGCATTCGAGGTGTTAACAAGGCATTCGGCTTGTTTAACAAGGCATTGTTTTGGGAAACATGGCATTTGAGTTGTTCAACAATGCATTCGACTTGTTCAAGAAGGCATTTTACTTGTTCTGAAGGGCACTCGATTTGGTAAAAAAGGCGTACAAGGCATTTTACTTGTTTAATAAGGCATTTAACTTGTTGAGCAAGGCATTACCCTTTGTCAACAAGGCGTTGAACTTGGTCAAGAAGGCATTCAACTTCTTCAACTAGGCATTCGACTTGGTCAACAAACCATTCGATGTGTTAACAAGGCATTCGACTTTTTCAACAAGGCATTCGACTTTTTCAACAAGGCATTGGACTTGGTCAACAAGGCATTCGACTTGTTCAAGAAGGCATTGGACTTGATCACAGAGGCTTCGACTTTTTCAACAAGGCATTCGACTTGGTCAACAAGGCATTCGACTTGGTCAACCAGGTATTCGACTTGTTTGACAAGGCATTCGACATGTTAACAAGGCAATCATCTTGGTCAATAAGGCATTTGACGTGCTCAACAAGGCATTCAATTTCTTCAATAAGGCATTCGACTTCTTCAACAAGGCATTCAACTTGGTTAACAAGACATTAAACTTGGTCAACAAGGCATTATTTGGCCAAAAAGGCATTGGACCTGGTGAACAAGGCTTGTTCAGTAAGACATTCGACTTGGTCAACATGGCATTTGAGTTGTTCAACAAAGGCATTCGAGTTGTTGAACAAACCATACAAGGCATTTACTTGTTCAGCTAGGCATTCTACTTTATCAAAAAGGTATTTGACTTGTTCAAGAAGGCATTCGACTTGTTCAACAAGGCATTTGACTTAGTCAACAAGGCATTTGAGTTGTTCAACAAGGCATTCGACTTGTTTAACAAGACATGCTACTTGTTCAATAAGGCATTTGACCTGTTTAACAAGGCATTCGACATTTTCACAAGGCATTCGACTTGTGGTCAACAAGGCATTGGACGTGCTTAACAAGGCATTCAACTTGTTCAATAGGGCATTTTACCTTGTCAATAAGGCATTCGACTTCTTAACCAAGGCATTCTACTTGGTCAACAAGACATTCGGCTTTTTCAACAAGGCATTCGACGTGTTAACAAGGCATTCGACTTGTTCAACAAGGCATTATTTGGTTAATAAGGCATTGGACTTGGTGAACAAGACTGTTCAGTAAGGCATTCGGCTTGGTCAACATGGCATTTGAGTGTTTGTTTGGGGAAACATGGCATTGGAGTTGTTCAACAAGGCATTCTACTTGTTCAGAAGGGCACTCAATTCGGTGAACAAAGGCGTACAAGACATTCTACTTGTTTAATAAGGCATTTGACTTGTTCAACAAGGCATTCTACTTTGTCAACATGGCATTCGACTTGTTCAACAAGGCTTTCTACTTGGTATACAATGCAAGACTTGGTCAATAAGGCATTCGACATGTTCAACAAGGCATTAGAGTTGGTCAACAAGGCATTCGACTTGTTCAACAAGGCATCGGACTTAGTCAAGAAGGCATTCGACTTCTTCAACAAGGCATTCGACTTGATCAACTAGGCACTCGAAATGTTAAGAAGACATTCGACTTGTTCAATTGGGTATTATTTGGTCAATAAGGCCATGCATCTGGTGAACAAGGCTTGTTCAGTAAGACATTCGACTTGGTCAACATGGCATTTGAGTTGTTCAACAAGGTATTCGACTTGTTGAACAAGACATTCTACTTGCTCAGAAGGGCATTCAACTTGGTCAAAAAACCATACAAGGCATTTACTTGTTCAACTAGGCATTCGACTTGTTCAACAAAGCATTCTACTTTCTCAAAAAGGTATGTCTTGGTCATAAATGCATTCGACCGTTTCAATAAGGCATTCGACTTGTGCAACAAGGCATTTGACTTAGTCAACAAGGCATTGGACTAGGTCACCAAGGCTTCGACTTTTTCAACAAGGCATTCGACTTGGTCAACAAGGCATTTGACTTGGTCAACAAGGTATTCGACTTGTTCGACAAGGCATTCGACGTGTTAACAAGGCATTCGAATTGGTCAATAAGGCATTCGACGTGTTTAACAGGGCATTCGACTTGGTCAACAAGGCATTCGACGTGTTTAACAGGGCATTCGACTTGGTCAACAAGGCATTCGACTTGTTCAACAAGGCATTGGACTTGGTCAACAATGCATTCGACTTCTTCAACAAGACATTTGACCTTGTCAACACGACATTCGACCTCGTCAACAAGGCATTCAACGTGTTAACAAGGCATTCGACGTGTTAACAAGGCATTTCACTTGTTTAATAAGGCATTATTTGGTCAATAAGGAATTGAATTTGGTGAATAAGGCTTGTTTAGTAAGGCATTCGACTTGGTCAACATGGCATTTGAGTTGTTCAACAAGGCATTCGACTTTTTCAACAAGGCATTCTACTTGGTCAGAATGACATTCAACTTGGTCAAATAGCCATACAAGGCAATTACTTGTTCAACTAGGCATTCGACTTGTTCAACAAGGCATTCTACTAGATAAAAAAGATATGACTTGGTCAACAAGGCATTTGACTTGTTCAATAAGGCATTCGACTTGTTTAATAAAGCATTTGACTTAGTCAACAAGGCATTTGAGTTGTTCAACAAGGCATTCGACTTGTTCAATAAGACATTCTAATTGTTTAATAAGTCATTTGACTTGGTAAACAAGGCATTCGACTTGGTCAACAAGGCGTTCAACGTGCTGAACAAGGCACTCGACTTGTTCAAAAGGGCATTTGACCTTGTCAATAAGGCATTCGACTTCTTAACCAAGGCATTCGACTTGGTCAACAAGGCATTCGAGGTGTTAACAAGGCATTCGGCTTGTTTAACAAGGCATTGTTTTGGGAAACATGGCATTTGAGTTGTTCAACAATGCATTCGACTTGTTCAACAAGGCATTTTACTTGTTTTGAAGGGCACTCGATTTGGTAAACAAGGCGTACAAGGCATTTTACTTGTTTAATAAGGCATTTAACTTGTCAACAAGGCATTACCCTCTGTCAACAAGGCATTCGACTTGTTCAACAAGGCTTTCTACTTGGTATACAGTGCAAAACTTGGTCAACAAGACATTTGACGTGCTCAACAAGGCACTCGACTTTTTCAACAAGGCATTGGACTTGGTCAACAAGGCATTCGACTTGTTCAATAAGGCATTGGACTTGGTCACAGAGGCCTCGACTTTTTCAACAAGGCATTCGACTTGGTCAACCAGGTATTTTTTTTTTTGGGGAACGTTCACTAAATAAATGAAATAAAGGACAGTAAATCGCACATGATATGATTCATGTCGCAAAGACCAGTGACATGCCACTGTGTACAAGATGGATATAATATCTATCCACCAAACAAACTACCATAAATAACGTTCATACATCTACCAAGCAATGTGCCACAGGCGACGCAGGGCACAATACTGTAGCTCATATCGACACGGTAGTAATGATAGGTGCATAAGCAATACCCTCACAATATCCTCAACGAGCTGCTGGGGATGCTGCTGTCTGCCATCAGTCCAACGGTGGTTTCGCTCAGTCCAGATGTGGTGAATCGTCGAAGCCAGAACATGTCGATATGCCAGATGCTGGAGGTGCATGCCTTTCCACCGCAGGCCAGCCCACCTAATCCCTTGCTGCCAATCGCGGTAAGGCCAGGGAAACCGAATCTGCCGCCGAAGAAGTCGTAAGCATCGAGATGTGTATGGGCAATCAAAGAAAAGGTGATTGATCGTCTCCGTCTCATCTGCGTCACACAATAAGCAAGCACTCGACGCGGCCTTGAGCGCAACAAATAAGGGGATGCAACACGAGTCAACCAGGTATTCGACTTGCTCAACAAGGCATTCGACTTTTTCAACAAGGCATTGGACTTGGTCAACAAGGCATTCGACTTGTTCAACAAGGCATTGAACTTGGTCAAGAAGGCATTCAACTTCTTCAACTATGCATTCGACTTGGTCAACAAGGCATTCGACTTGGTCAACAAGCCATTCGATGTGTTAACAAGGCATTCGACTTTTTCAACAAGGCATTGGACTTGGTCAACAAGGCATTGGACTTGGTCAATAAGGCATTGGACTTGATCACAGAGGCTTCGACTTTTTCAACAAGGCATTCGACTGGGTCAACAAGGCATTCGACTTGGTCAACCAGGTATTCGACTTGTTCGAAAAGGCATTCGACATGTTAACAAGGCAATCAACTTACATAAGGCATTCGACGTGCTCAACAAGGCATTCAATTTCTTCAATAAGGCATTCGACTTCTTCAACAAGGCATTCAACTTGGTTAACAAGGCATTAAACTTCGTCAACAAGGCATTATTTGGCCAAAAAAAAATTGGACCTGGTGAACAAGGCTTGTTCAGTAAGACATTCGACTTGGTCAAAATGGCATTTGAGTTGTTCAACAAGGCATTCGAGTTGTTGAGCAAACCATACATGGCATTTACTTGTTCAGCTAGGCATTCTACTTTATCAAAAAGGTATTTGACTTTCTCAATAAGGCATTCGACTTGTTCAACAAGGCATTTGACTTAGTCAACAAGGCATTTGAGTTGTTCAACAAGGCATTCGACTTGTTTAACAAGACATTCTACTTGTTCAATAAGGCATTTGACCTATTTAACAAGGCATTCGACGTTTTCACAAGGCATTCGACTTGGTCAACAAGGCATTGGACGTGCTTGACAAAGTATTCAACTTGTTCAATAGGGCATTTTACCTTGTCAATAAGGCATTCGACTTCTTAACCAAGGCATTCTACTTGGTCAACAAGACATTCGGCTTTTTCAACAAGGCATTCGACGTGTTAACAAGGCATTCGACTTGTTCAACAAGGCATTGGACTTGGTGAACAAGGCTTGTTCAGTAATGTATTTGGCTTGGTCAACATGGCATTTTAGTTTTTGTTTTGGGGAAACATGTCGTTGGAGTTGTTCAACAAGGCATTCGACTTGTTCAATAAGGCATTCCACTTGTTCAATAAGGGCACTCAATTCGGTGAACAAGGCGTACAAGACATTCTACTTGTTTAATAAGGCATTCGACTTGTTCAACAAGGCATTCTACTTTGTCAACATGGCATTCGACTTGTTCAACAAGGCTTTCTACTTGGTATACAATGCAAGACTTGGTCAACAAGGCATTTGACGTGCCCAACAAGGCATTCGACATGTTCAACAAGGCATTGGAGTTGGTTAACAAGGCATTCGACTTGTTCAACAAGGCATCGGACTTGGTCAAGAAGGCATTCGACTTCTTCAACAAGGCATTCGACTTGATCAACTAGGCACTCGAAATGTTAAGAAGGCATTCGACTTATTCAATTGGGTATTATTTGGACAATAAGGCCATGCATATGGTGAACAAGGCTTGTTCAGTAAGACCTTCGACTTGGTCAACATGGCATTTGAGTTGTTCAATCAGGCATTCGACTTGTTGAACAAGACATTCTACTTGCTCAGAAGGGCATTCAACTTGGTCAAAAAACCATACAAGGCATTTACTTGTTCAACTAGGCATTCGACTTGTTCAACAAAGCATACTTTCTCAAAAAGGTATGTCTTGGTCATAAATGCATTCGACCGTTTCAATAAGGCATTCGACTTGTACAACAAGGCATTTGACTTAGTCAACAAGGCATTACGACTTGTTCAATAAGGCATTTGACCTGTTTAACATGGCATTCAACGTTTTCACAAGGTATTGGACTTGGTGAATAAGGCTTTTTCAGTAAGGCATTCGACTTGGTCAACATGGCATTTGAGTTGTTCAACAAGGCATTCGACTTGTTGAACAACGCATTCTACTTGTTCAGAATGGCATTCAACTCGGTCAAAAATCCATACAAGGCAATTACTTGTTCAACTAGGCATTCGACTTGTTCAACAAGGCATTCTACTTGATAAAAAAGATATGACTTAGTCAACAAGGTATTCGACTTGTTCAATAAGGCATTCCACTTGTTCAACAAGTCATTTGACTTAATCAACAAGGCATTTGAGTTGTTTATCAAGGCATTCGACTTGTTCAATAAGACATTCTAATTTTTCAATAAGGCATTTGACTTGGTAAACAAGGTATTCGACTTGGTCAACAAGGCATTCGACGTGCTCAACAAGGCACTGGACTTGTTCAAAAGGGCATTTGACCTTGTCAATAAGGCATTTACTTCTTAACCAAGGCATTCGACTTGGTCAACAAGGCATTCGACTTGTTCAACAAGGCATTCGGCTTGTTTAACAAGGCAGTTTTTGGGAAAACATGGCATTTGAGTTGTTCAACAATGCATTCGACTTGTTCAACATGGCATTTTACTTGTTCAGAAGGGCACTCGATTCGGAAAACTAGACGTACAAGACATTCTACTTGTTTAATAAGGCATTTGACTTATTCAACAAGGCATCCACTTTGTCAACAAGACATTCGACTTTCAACAAGGCTTTCTACTTGGTATAAAATGCAATTGGTCAACAACGCTTTTGACGTGCTAAACAAGGTATTCGACTTGTTCAACAAGGCATTGGACTTGGTAAATAAGGCATTCGACTTTTTTTTTGGATTAATGTCCCGTTATATATATATATATATATATATATATATATATATATATATATATATATATATATATATATATATATATATATATATATGAAAAGAAGAATACAAAAGAGCGCGCAGGAGAAAAACTCATGCCGCATCAACCGATAACATGTAATCGGGTACAACTACGATATCAACAACGACATCGACAACTAGCTCCCCTACCGCCCTTCCGTGGTCCCTCTTATTGAGACCACGCACATTCTACACACCTACAGGGATCATGGATCACCCCCTGTTGGGGCTGCCGTTGCTAAAGGAGGATCATTATCCTCATCCCGTAACGAGTGCAAAATAGCGAAAGAGTTAGAGGCCAACCCAACCTCCTCATGCACGGGCACCACCCGCGAATGTGGCTCTGTGGTCCGAGACGATGTCGACAATCCAAGGCATTCGACTTGTTCAACAAGGCATTGGACTTGGTCAAGAAGGCATTCGACTTCTTCAACTAGGCATTCGACTTGGTCAACAAGGATTATTTGGTCAGTAAGGCATTGGACCTGGCGATCAAGGCTTGTTCAGAAAGACATTCGACTTGGTCAACATAGCATTTGAGTTGTTCAACAAGGCATTCGACTTGTTGAACAAGACATTCTATTTGTTCAAAAAACCATACAAGAAATTTACTTGTTCAACTAAGCATTCGACTTGTTCAATAAGGCTATCTACTATATCAAAAAGGTATGACTTGGTCAACAATGCATTCGACTTGTTCAAGAAGGCATTCGACTTGTTCAACAAGGCATTGGACGTGCTCAAAAGGGGAATCAACTTGTTCAATAGGGCATTCTACCTTGTCAATAACGCATTCGGCTTCTTAATCAAGGCATTCAACTTGGTCAACAAGACATTCGGCTTGTTCAACAAGGCATTCGACGTGTTAACAAGGCATTCGACTTGTTCAACAAGGCATTATTTGGTCAATAAGGCATTGGACTTGGTGAACAAGCCTTGTTCAGTAATGTATTTGGCTTGGTCAACATGGCATTTTAGTTTTTGTTTTGGGGAAACATGTCGTTGGAGTTGTTCAACAAGGCATTCGACTTGTTCAATAAGGCATTCCACTTGTTCAATAAGGGCACTCAATTCGGTGAACAAGGCGTACAAGACATTCTACTTGTTTAATAAGGTATTTGACTTGTTCAACAAGGCATTCTACTTTGTCAACATGGCATTCGACTTGTTCAACAAGGCTTTCTACTTGGTATACAATGTAAGACTTGGTCAACAAGGCATTTGACGTGCCTGACAAGGCATTCGACATGTTCAACAAGGCATGGAGTTGGTAAACAAGGCATTCGACTTGTTCAACAAGGCATTCGACTTGTTCAACAAGGCATCGGACTTGCTCAAGAAGGCATTCGACTTCTTCAACAAGGCATTCGACTTGATCAACTAGGCACTCGAAATGTTAAGAAGGCATTCGACTTGTTCAATTGGGTATTTTTTGGTCAATAAGGCCATGAACCTGGTGAACAAGGCTTGTTCAGTAGGACATTTGACTTGGTCAACATGACATTTTAGTTGTTCAACAAGGCATTCGACTTGTTGAACAAGACATTCTACTTGCTCAGAAGGGCATTCAACTTGGTCAGAAAACCATACAAGGCATTTACTTATTCAACTAGGCATTCGACTTGTTCAACAAAGCATTCTACTTTCTCAAAAAGGTATGTCTTGGTCATAAATGCATTCAGGTTGTTCAACAAGGCATTCGACGTGTTAACAAGGCATTATTTGGTCAATAAGGCATTGGACTTGGTGAACAAGGCTTGTTCAGTAATGTATTTGGCTTGGTCAACATGGCATTTGAGTTTTTGTTTGGGGAAACATGCCGTTGGAGTTGTTCAACAAGGCATTCGACTTATTCAACAAGGCATTCTACTTGTTCTGAAGGGCACTCAATTCGATGAACAAGGCGTACAAGACATTCTACTTGTTTAATAAGGCATTTGACTTGTTCAACAAGGCATTCTACTTTGTCAACATGGCATTCGACTTGTCCAATGAGGCTTTTTACTTGGTATACAATGCAAGACTTGGTCAACAAGGCATTTGACGTGCCCAACAAGGCATTCGACATGTTCAACAAGGCATTGGACTTGGTCAACAAGGCATTCGACTTGTTCAACAAGGTATCGGATTTGGTCAAAAAGGCGTTCGACTTCTTCAACAAGGCATTCGACTTGATAAACAAGGCACTCGAAATGTTAACAAGGCATTCGACTTGTTCAACAAGGCATTATTTGGTCAATAAGGCCATGGACCTGGTGAACAAGGCTTGTTCAGTAAGACATTGGACTTTGTCAACATTGCATATAAGCTGTTCAACAAGGCATTCGACTTGTTGAACAAGACATTCTACTTGTTCAGAAGGGCATTCAACTTTGTCAAAAAACCATACAAGGCATTTACTTGTTCAACTAGGCATTCGACCTTTTCAACAAAGCATTGTACTTTATCAAAAAGGTACGACTTGGTCAACAATGCTTCGACTTGCTAAATATGGCATTCGACTTGTTCAACAAGGCATTTGACTTAGGCGACAAGGCATTTGAGTTGTTCAACAAGACATTCTACATGTTCAATAATGCATTTGACCTTTTTAACAAGGCATTCGACTTGTTTAAACAAGGCATTATTTTTTATTTTTTATTTTTTATTTTTGGGAAAAGGTCATTAAAATAAAATGTGGAAAGATACAATGTTCAGCAGCAATAAGCTGCACCGCTCGGTAACATGCTACCTATAATCAACGTAAGCAATCCAATCGAGCAAGCAAACATCAAAAGCAAGCAAGCAGACTGTAAGCAAGTGACTACGTGCTCGGCCACGCAATGCGCCAAACACGTCGAAGCGCACAGGACTGTAGCTGATACTTCCCTCCAAGGGTAGAGAGCCGTATACAGAGTGTAGTCTCGACGTCCGCAACGATATGAGTAGGAGGTCTTCGTCTTCCTTCCCGCCATCGTAGGTTGCGCTCGGCCCATAGGTGATAGACAAGCGATGCAAGCGCATGTCGGGGCCCCATCCATGCGAGGTGCTTGCCCCGCCACCTTTGAGCAGCCCAGTGAACCCCTTCGATCCAGTCCGTGTAAGGCCATCCAAAACGTAACTTTCCCTGCAAAGACTGTAGGCAATGTCTGGAAAATGAACACTCAAAGAAAAGATGCCGTGTTGTCTCTATAGCATGGCCATCATCACACAAGAGGCAAGCTGAACTTCCTGCTGCCGCGGCCACCCATGGCTTGTCCCTCGTCGCCAGGCGTTCCCTAATTGCCAGCCATAGAATGACTTCATGCCGTGGTATCGAGATAGGGCCTCCGAACAGGTTGGTCCAGAACGCAGGCGGAGAAATGAAGGTCGGGTGAAAGTGAAGTGCCTGAAGTGTGGCAAAGATAAAATCCCACTCAATCTTATCAATGCCTTGGCGAGGTCGACCTTAAGAGCCACCCGTTCAGGCAGCCCGGCTCTATTGTATCCGTGACAAATCTCTTGGGCTAAGAAATGTTGTCGGAAATACGCCTTCCAGGGATGAATGCCGTCTGTGAGGGTGGACAAGTTTCCCCAGCTGTCTCGTAGCCGATTAGCAATGATCTTGGAGATGATCTTATAGAGAACGTTGCAGCAGGCAATCGGTCGAAAATCCTTCGCCATGCGTGGATTATCCCCTTTGGAATGAGGGTGATAAGGGTCGAATTCAGCTCCCCTAGGAGGCGTCCCGTCCGGAAGAAATCCCGGATGGCGAACGAGATATCCTCCCCGATGATGTGCCATGCCCGCTTGTAGAAAACCGCGGAGTACCCGTCTGGCCCTGGCGATTTGTTATCTCCCATTGCATGCAGCGCGTTATTGATTTCCACATCAGTGACCGCTGAACCATTGCCTCCGCGTCGGTTGTGCTGAGCGCTGCCCCGAAGTAAGGCGCGACGTCAGAGGCGGATATTGGGGTTGTCCGCATGGATGCCCGAGAAGTTCCGAGTAATATCGGACCAATTCAGCCCGCACTTGTGCACCACCCTCGAACGTGTTTCCCGCCTCATCCTCCAAGTGGAAGATACGATTTCAACCCGCCGTGTGGCCACTTTCTTGAAGAAAAAGAAGTGCATTGGTCACCGTCCTTGAGGCATGCCACTTTCGCCCGCTGAAGGAGTGCCGAATGCTCCAATTCGACCGCTTTGGCATACACAAGCCGACATTGCTTCTCCAAGATTAGTATTGATCCTCCAATGGATAGTTTGCCGCCATGTCCTGAGCAATCTCTAGAAAATTGCGCGCCTCGAGCACGTTACGATTGAGATCACCCTTGTCTCGCCGTAGTTGTCGTAGTTCCCTCTTCATCGCTTTCAGTCTCTGGACGACTACATACATCGGGTATCCATTTGCTTGCAGACTCCAAGTTTTCGCCACGATAGGAAGAAAACGAGGATCCTGCGCCAAAAATTATCAAAACGAAAAGAATTATTCCTCTCAGAAGCCCTAGCTGTAGTCGCGAGGATGAGTGAGAGTGGTCCGATGTAGCAGGGTTGCGCAATGATAAGTAAGGTCCCCAAATCTAGCGAACCAAGAGGGGTTGCCAAGCATCCTATCGAGGCGTCGCCATACACCCGACGTGCCCCCTTGCTGGTTATACCACGTGTAGAGTTGCCCCGTGCATGGCAGGGTTGCGAGGTCCGATGTAGTCATGCATGCAATCATCTCCGGACAGCCCCCCGTTGCCGATCCTCCCCGCGCGTCCGTGTTTGCCATGATCGCGTTGAAATCCCCCATAACAAGCCATGGTGAGTTTGCGTGCAGCTGTGAGGTCTCGATGAGATCCGTCCAAAGGTCGCGTCGGGACACCCTCTAATTATGACCATAACAAAGCATTATTTGGTTAATAAGGCATTGGACTTGGTGAATAAGGCTTGTCCAGTAAGGCATTCGACTTGGTCAACATGGCATTTGAGTTGTTTAACAAGGCATTCGACTTGTTGAACACGACATTCTACTTTTTCAGAAAGGCATTCAACTTGGTCAAAAAGCCATACAAGGCAGTTACTTGTTCAACTAAGCATTCGACTTGTTCAACAAGGCATTGTACTTGATCAAAAAGATATGACTTGGTCAACAAGGTATTCGACTAGTTCAATAAGGCATTCGACTTGTTCAACAACGCATTTGACTTAGTTAACAAGGCATTTGAGTTGTTCAACAAGGCATTTGACTTGTTCAATAAGATATTCTACTTGTTCGATGAGGCATTTGACCTGTTCAACAAGGCATTCGACGTTTTAACAAGGCATTCGACTTGGTCAACAAGGCATTGGACGTGCTCAACAAGGCATTCAACTTGTTCAATAGGGTATTCGACTTGGTCAACAAGGCATTCGAAATGTTAACAAGGCATTCGACTTGTTCAACAAGGCATTATTTGGTCAATAAGGCATTGGAACTGGTGAACAAGGCTTGTTATTAAAAAATTCGACTTGGTCAACATGGCATTTGAGTTGTTCAACAAGACATTCGACTTGTTGAACAAGATAGTCTACTTGTTCAGAAGGGCATTCAACATGGTCAAAAAACGATACAAGGCATTTACTTGTTCAACTGGGCATTCGACTTGTTCAACAATGCATTCTACTTTATCAAAAAGGTATGACTAGTCAATTCGACTTGTTCAATAAGGCGTTCAACTTGTTCAACAAGGCATTTGACTTAGTCAACATGGCATTTGAGTTGTTCAACAAGGCATTAGACTTGTTCAACAAGACATTCTACTTGTTCAACAAGGTATTCGACGTTTTAACAAGGCATTCGACTTGGTCAAGAAGGCATTGGACGTGCTCAACAAGGCATTCAACTTGTTCAATGGGGCATTTTACCTTGTCAGTAAGGCATTCGACTTCTTAACCAAGCATTCGCCTTGGTCAACAAGACATTCGGCTTGTTCAACAAGGCATTCAACGTGTTAACAAGGCATTCGACTTGTTCAACAAGGCATTATTTTGTCAATAAGGCATTGAACTTGGTGAACAAGGCTTGTTCAGTAAGACATTCGGCTTGGTCAACATGGCATTTGAGTTTTTGTTTGCGGAAACATGGCATTGGTGTTGTTCAACAAGGCATTCGAGTTATTCAACAAGGCATTCTACTTGTTCAGAAGGGCACTCAATTCAGTGACCAAGGCGTACAAGACATTCTACTTGTTTAATAAGGCATTTGACTTGTTCAACAAGGCATTCTACTTTGTCAACATGGCATTCGACTTGGTCAACAAGACTTTCTACTTGGTATACAATGCAAGACTTGGTCAACAAGGCATTTTACGTGCCCAACAAGGCAATTCGACATGTTCAACAAGGTATTGGACTTGCTCAACAAGGCATTTGACTTTTTCAACAAGGCATCGGACTTGGTCAAGAAGGCATTCGACTTCTTCAACAAGGCATTCGACTTGTTCAACAAGGCAATATTTGGTCAATAAGGCATTGGACTTGGTGAACAAGGCTTGTTCAGTAAGGCATGCCACTTGGTCAACATGGCATTTGAGTTTTTTTTTGGGGAAACAAGGCATTTGAGTTGTTCAACAAGGCATTCGAATTGTTCAACAAGGCATTCTACTTGTTCAGAAGGGCCCTCAATTCGGTGAACAAGGCGTACAAGACATTCTACTTGTTTCATAAGGCATTTGACTTGTTCAACAAGGCATTCAACTTTGTCAACATGGCATTCGACTTGTTCAACAAGGCATTCTACTTTGTCAACATGGCATTCGACTTGTTCAACAAGGCTTTCTACTTGGTATACAATGCAAGACTTGGTCAACAAGGCATTTGACGTGCCCAACAAGGCATTCGACATCTTCATCAAGGCATTGGACTTGGTCAACAAGGCATTCGACTTCTTCAACAAGGCATCGAACTTGGTCAACAAGGCATTTGAAATGTTAACATGGCATTCGACTTGTTCAACAAGGCATTATTTGGTCAATAAGGCATTGGATCTCGTGAACAAGGCTTGTTATTAAAAAATTCGACTTGGTCAACATGACATTTGAGTTGTTCAACAAGGCATTCGACTTGTTTCGACTTGGTCAGCAAGGCACTCGACTTGGTCAGCAAGGTATTTGAGTTTTTCAACAAGGCCTTACTTGTTTAAAAGGGCATTCGACTTAGTCAACAAGGCAAAGAAGGCATTCTACTTGTTGAACAAAACATTCAACTTAACAAGGCATTTTACTTGGTCAACAACACATTCGACTTGTTCAACAAGGCATTCTACTTGGTAAACAAGGCAATCGTTTTGGTCAACAAGGCATTCTTTTTGTTCAAAAAGGCATTTAACTTGTTCAACAAGGCATTCTACTTGGTCAACAAGGTCATTCGACTTGTTCAAAAAGGCATTCAACTTGGTGAGCGAGGCATTCGACTTGGTCGACAAAGCATTCGACTTGTTCAACAAGGCATTCGACTTGGCCAACAAGGCATTCACTTGTTGAACAAGGCATTACATGGTCAACAAGGCATTCGACTTGGTTAACAAGGCATTCTACTTGTTCAACAAGGCATTCTACTTGGTCAACAAGGCAGTCGACTTGGTTAACAAGGCATTCTACTTGTTCAAAAAGGCATTTGACTTGTTCAACAAGGTCATTCGACTTGTTCAACAAGGCATTCAACTTGGTCAGCAAGGTATTCGACTTGGTCAACAAAGCATTCGACTTGTTCAACAAGACATTCGACTTGGCCACCAAGGCATTCACTTGTTCAACAAGGCATTACATGGTCAACAAGGAATTCGCTTGTTCAACAAGGCATTCGACTTCGTTAACAAGGCATTTGGCTTGTTCAACAAGGCATTTTACTTGTTCAAAAGGGCATTCAACTAAGTCAACAAGGCAGAGAAGGCATTCTACTTGGTCAACAAAACATTCGACTTGTTCAACAAGGCATTCGACTTGGTCAAAAAGGCATTCTACTTGTTCAAAAAGGCATTTGACTTGTTCAACAAGGTCATTCGACTTGTTCAACAAGACATTCAACTTGGTGAGCAAGGCATTCGACTTGGTCGACAAAGCATTCGACTTGTTCAAGAAGGCATTCGACTTGGCCAACAAGGCATTCACTTGTTGAACAAGGCATTACTTGGTCAACAAGGCATTCGACTTGGTTAACAAGGCGAATTACTTGTTCAACAAGGCATTCGACTTGGTCAACAAGGCAGTCGACTTGGTTAACAAGGCATTCTACTTGTTCAAAAAGACATTTAACTTGTTCAACAAGGTCTTCGACTTGTTCAACAAGGCATTCAACTTGGTCACCAAGGCTTTCGACTTGGTCGATTGTTTTGCCTCGTTTGTTTTCTTCCGGTAGCTTGTTACCGGTTTTCTGCGGCATGGGATTTCCCTTGGGCGCTTTTCTGTTTTTATTCAGTTTTATTTACGGGAAGTTTTACCAAAAAAAAAAGACATTCGACTTGGCCACCAAGGCATTCACTTGTTCAACAAGGTATTACATGGTCAACAAGGATTTCGCTTGTTCAACAAGGCATTCGACTTGGTTAACAAGGCATTTTACTGGTTCAAAAGGGCATTCAACTAAGTCAACAAGGCAGAGAAGGCATTCTACTTGGTCAACAAAACATTCGACTTGTTCAACAAGGCATTCGACTTGGTCAAAAAGGCATTCTACTTGTTCAAAAAGGCATTTGACTTGTTCAACAAGGTCATTCGACTTGTTCAACAAGGCATTCAACTTGGTCAGCAAGGCTTTCGACTTGGTCAACAAAGCATTCGACTTGTTCAACAAGACATTCGACTTGGCCACCAAGGCATTCACTTGTTCAACAAGGTATTACATGGTCAACAAGGATTTCGCTTGTTCAACAAGCATTCGACTTGGTTAACAAGGCTTTTTGGCTTGTTCAACAAGGCATTTTACTGGTTCAAAAGGGCATTCAACTAAGTCAACAAGGCAGAGAAGGCATTCTACTTGGTCAACAAAACATTCGACTTGTTCAACAAGGCATTCGACTTGGTCAAAAAGGCATTCTACTTGTTCAAAAAGGCATTTGACTTGTTCAACAAGGTCATTCGACTTGTTCAACAAGACATTCAACTTGGTGAGCAGGCATTCGACTTGGTCCGACAAAGCATTCGACTTGTTCAAGAAGGCATTCGACTTGGCCAACAAGGCATTCACTTGTTGACAAGGCATTACTTGGTCAACAAGGCATTCGACTTGGTTAACAAGGCGAATTACTTGTTCAACAAGGCATTCGACTTGGTCAACAAGGCAGTCGACTTGGTTAACAAGGCATTCTACTTGTTCAAAAAGACATTTAACTTGTTCAACAAGGTCATTCGACTTGTTCAACAAGGCATTCAACTTGGTCACCAAGGCTTTCGACTTGGTCGATTGTTTTGCCTCGTTTGTTTGCTTCCGGTAGCTTGTTACCGGTTTTCTGCGGCATGGGATTTCCCTTGGGCGCTTTTCTGTGTTTATTCAGTTTTATTTACGGGAAGTTTTACCAAAAAAAAAAGACATTCGACTTGGCCACCAAGGCATTCACTTGTTCAACAAGGTATTACATGGTCAACAAGGATTTCGCTTGTTCAACAAGGCATTCGACTTGGTTAACAAGGCATTTGGCTTGTTCAACAAGGCATTTTACTGGTTCAAAAGGGCATTCAAATAAGTCAACAAGGCAAGAAGGCATTCTACTTGGTCAACAAACATTCGACTTGTTCAACAAGGCATTCGACTTGGTCAAAAAGGCATTCTACTTGTTCAAAAAGGCATTTGACTTGTTCAACAAGGTCATTCGACTTGTTCAACAAGGCATTCAACTTGGTGATCGAGCCATTCGACTTGGTCGACAAAGCATTCGACTTGTTCAACAAGGCATTCGACTTGGCAACAAGGCATGCATTGTTGAACAAGGCATTATTTGGTCAACAAGGCATTCGACTTGTTCAACAAGGCATTCGACTTGGTCAACAAGGCAGTCGACTTGGTTAACAAGGCATTCTACTTGTTCAAAAAGACATTTAACTTGTTCAACAAGGTCATTCGACTTGTTCAACAAGGCATTCAACTTGGTCAGCAAGGCTTTCGACTTGGTCAACAAAGCATTCGACTTGTTCAACAAGACATTCGACTTGGACACCAAAGGCATTCACGTGTTCCACAAGGTATTACATGGTCAACAAGGATTTCGCTTGTTCAACAAGGCATTCGACTTGGTTAACAAGGCATTGGCTTGTTCACAAGGCATTTACTGGTTCAAAAGGGCATTCAACTAAGTCAACAGGCAGAGAAGGCATTCTACTTGGTCACAAAACATTCGACTTGTTCAACAAGGCATTCGACTTGGTCAAAAAGGCATTCTACTTGTTCAAAAAGGCATTCAACTTGGTCACCAAGGCTTTCGACTTGGTCGATTGTTTTGCCTCGTTGTTTGCTTCCGGTAGCTTGTTACCGGTTTTTTCTGCGGCATGGGATTTCCCTTGGGCGCTTTTCTGTTTTTATTCAGTTTTATTTACGGGAAGTTTTACCAAAAAAAAAAGACATTCGACTTGGCCACCAAGGCATTCACTTGTTCAACAAGGTATTACATGGTCAACAAGGATTTCGCTTGTTCAACAAGGCATTCGACTTGGTTAACAAGGCATTTGGCTTGTTCAACAAGGCATTTTACTGGTTCAAAAGGGCATTCAACTAAGTCAACAAGGCAGAGAAGGCATTCTACTTGGTCAACAAAACATTCGACTTGTTCAACAAGGCATTCGACTTGGTCAAAAAGGCATTCGACTTGTTCAACAAGGCATTCAACTTGGTCACCAAGGCTTTCGACTTGGTCGATTGTTTTGCCTCGTTTGTTTGCTTCCGGTAGCTTGTTACCGGTTTTCTGCGGCATGGGATTTCCCTTGGGCGCTTTTCTGTTTTTATTCAGTTTTATTTACGGGAAGTTTTACCAAAAAAAAAAGACATTCGACTTGGCCACCAAGGCATTCACTTGTTCAACAAGGTATTACATGGTCAACAAGGATTTCGCTTGTTCAACAAGGCATTCGACTTGGTTAACAAGGCATTTGGCTTGTTCAACAAGGCATTTTACTGGTTCAAAAGGGCATTCAACTAAGTCAACAAGGCAGAGAAGGCATTCTACTTGGTCAACAAAACATTCGACTTGTTCAACAAGGCATTCGACTTGGTCAAAAAGGCATTCTACTTGTTCAAAAAGGCATTTGACTTGTTCAACAAGGTCATTCGACTTGTTCAACAAGGCATTCAACTTGGTGATCGAGCCATTCGACTTGGTCGACAAAGCATTCGACTTGTTCAACAAGGCATTCGACTTGGCCAACAAGGCATTCACTTGTTGAACAAGGCATTACTTGGTCAACAAGGCATTCGACTTGTTCAACAAGGCATTCGACTTGGTCAACAAGGCAGTCGACTTGGTTAACAAGGCATTCTACTTGTTCAAAAAGACATTTAACTTGTTCAACAAGGTCATTCGACTTGTTCAACAAGGCATTCAACTTGGTCAGCAAGGCTTTCGACTTGGTCAACAAAGCATTCGACTTGTTCAACAAGACATTCGACTTGGCCACCAAGGCATTCACTTGTTCAACAAGGTATTACATGGTCAACAAGGATTTCGCTTGTTCAACAAGGCATTCGACTTGGTTAACAAGGCATTTGGCTTGTTCAACAAGGCATTTTACTGGTTCAAAAGGGCATTCAACTAAGTCAACAAGGCAGAGAAGGCATTCTACTTGGTCAACAAAACATTCGACTTGTTCAACAAGGCATTCGACTTGGTCAAAAAGGCATTCTACTTGTTCAAAAAGGCATTTGATTGTTCAACAAGGTCATCGACTTGTTCAACAAGGCATTCAACTTGGTGAGCGAGGCATTCGACTTGGTCGACAAAGCATTCGACTTGGTCAACAAGGCATTCGACTTGGCCAACAAGGCATTCACTTGTTGAAAAAGGCATTACTTGGTCACAAGGCATTCGACTTGGTTAACAAGGCATTCTACT